>JBAMBE010000617.1:0-77907 GCA_037043585.1 Drosophila mimica
TTCTTACGCTCAGGTTATATATGTATATATAATATATATTATATAATATAAAGTGCTAGTTATATTTTGTATTATTATGCAAAAGCAAAAAGTGATTTTATAGCTGTAGTCTCTAATAAAGAAATCAAATTGACAATAATAATTATGCAAATAAGTCATATTATTATATGAATATTTAGTTATTTAATTTACATAAAGCTTATTATATTAAAATTTCTAGTACAATATGCATATTCTGACAGTTTTAACTATCGGCATGACAACATTTCCCTTTTAGGTTGTCGATTACTCGGCAGAAATGTATAATAATACAAGATATATATAAAATATATATAAAATAAATATAAATAACTATTTTTACTGACACATGAGCAATTTAAAAAGAAAAAAAATGTCGACTCTTTTTTAAACGTATTTATTTATTTTAAGTTAAGCTAAAAAAAAAATCGAAGTCTTTGGAGTCTTGAGCTGAGTCGTCAAACAAATCCTTGATGCTTTACACTCACAGTGGGTGCCATGTCCTTGGCACACGTAGCCTTGCTGCCAACTCGTGCCACACCGGGGTACTCCTGCTCCGCTTAACACGCCTCATTAAGGCTTAAAGACGTGCTTAGCCAAGCGGCCATAACGTTACGCTTATTAAATACAACTTTAATTACGCACTAAACCGGACATTTTATTACACACTTACATATATTTATACATATATATTTATATATGATTTTTTTATTTTTCTTTTATTTCTTTTTTCTTTGCTTTTGTAATGTCCACCTGCTGTTGGCCTTGTTGCTGCAACTACCTGCGGCAGACACGGAAATAAGCGATGGCGGCATCAGTTTCAGTGCCGGACATCGGCAACTGCTTTGCTTGGCACGTGCCATCCTCCGAGGCTCTGCCTGTTTGGTGCTGGATGAAGCAACAAGTACGCTGGACAGCAGCACGGAACGGGCCCTCCTCAAGGCAGCGGACAAGGCGTTCCGGGGTCGAACAATTATAACGATTGCCGTGAGTTTTAACAGCTACACTCGACTCTCGACTCATTTCATCTTTGAGTGCGTTTCTTGTTTATTGGCCATTGTTTTGTATTATTTTTTTTTTTTATTATTTTTACAGCATCGTCTGAGCACGATTCTGGATTATGAACGTATTATAGTGCTGGAGCAGGGTGAGATCGTCGAGGATGGCAATCCCAGGGAGTTGCAGCAACAGACCAGCTCCATTTTTCATGGGCTGCTGCACAAGGCTGACCAGTTGAACGGTGCCACCAGTTCTTAGCTTAAATATATATATATATATATGTATATACATATAAACAGTTTTATTGTCTGACGTAGATTGCTTAATTGTAGTACTTATGTGACTTGCAGCCGCGAGATCAAATGGATGGATTTTGTGTAGTTTCGGGGGCGCCTTATTGTGTCCTTTGTAGTTGTGCGGCCGTGTGTGTCAAATGTGATTTATATATATATATTTTATACTTTTATACATACACACAGGCATATATAACACAATTTTTTTTGCAGTATTTTTTGTCTTTGTTTTTTACATAATAAAAGAAGTGGTTGTGTCAAAAGCAAACATTATATTTCCACCGCAATACTTTTTCATCCTGACAACTGTGCGTATGCGCTACGTGACCGCGTGGCAGTTCATACGTTTAAGTATACATAGGTATTTATGTGTGTGTGTGTGTGTGTGGTACGGTGCATGCCGCTAACAGCCTGACAGCCAGATGATTTGTCCCCATACATTTGTTTGCAAGGATATTTGATTTTTCTTATGAGCACATACATATATATATATATTCATATATATACATACATATATACACCCTCCTCACATGCAACTGAAAGAGGTATGTTAGTTTTGGCTTATTTGTTGCAAGTGCAGCGTGTGTATATATGTATGTATGTGTATCCTTGTAAGTTCCGTGTAGCAATTCCAATAATGTGAACGTGACTTTGGCCAACTGAACAGGACTTCAAGTCGGCTAAAGACTGTATTTGCATTCGCTTAAAGTCACGAATACACTTGTTATTTAAAAAATTACCTAACTTACAGTAAGACATAAAAGTATTTAATAAATAATCTATTAATAAAATACATAGCCTATTATTTAAGTAACAGCATATAAAAAAAAAATAAATTTAAAATTATATTCCTCAATTCTTACTTTTGTTTATATAAATACTCTTATATTCTTCTCGTAATATGTGTGTTTATTTGTTTAACAATAATACTACAGTTTAATATAAACAAAACATTCTTTAAACATTTCTGGCTTGAATTGTTGCAGTTGCAGGTTTCTTCACGTCCTGGTAAAATTTACCTAAGATTCCTTAGGATTATTTTTAAGTAACCCCAAAGCTGTAAATGAAACAGAAATAAAAGTGATGAAGTTCTTTTTATGTTGTTTATGTTGCCTATTGTTATTTTTTGTTTTTGGTTTTTTTTTTTTTTCATTTTATAGGCACAGGGCAGTTGAAAAGCCAATTGCAATTGTGTTTATTGAGTGGCAATCAAATGAGTTCATTGCAATTTTTCAATTGGCAATTGCGTTGAAGCTGTGTGCAACAGTTGCAAAATAATATCTGGACGAATATTGGCATACAACACTCGGTCGGCATCTAAATCAGTCCAATTAGACTCGAAAATTGTAAACGGAATCGTTTCGGCTTGCACTTAATAATTGCATGAATATGCAACGAAATGTGGCAACAACATTTATGAATTTATGCCTCAATCCCAACAACCCCATTCCCCGCAATTGGCGCTCACCTCGACGCTTCGGGTCAGGTCGATGGGGTAGCCGAGTTCAGTTGGCCACAAAAGCAATATTATTGTTGAATAAATTGATTGTTAAATGGGCCTGGCCAACATTGCTTGATGGGGGCTCGGGGGCTGCATCATTTTTGCGTTTTTGAGCCCTCACTTTGTATGCATATTTCAAGTAGTTTGGCTTGAGGCCATTTAGCCTGCCAGGCAATTAAACTTAATTGGCAATGAGCAGCCTGCAAATGGGAAGGGATTTATTTCTCTTCTTTTTTTTTTGTTGCTGCGAGTCGCTTTGATTTTTCGAGTGATTGAGCCAAAATGGGTTAATTGATATGCAAAAGTGGCAAAGGGAACGTTTTTCGATATGCAATCTACCAAATTTGCTCTCTTCAACTGCAGTAAATAATTAAAATAAAATTCAGTTAATCTTTATGCCAAATCTAAGCTTAAGCATTCTATGCATATCAATAATACAAAACTCAAAAAGAAAAAATAAATAAATCGGTGTAAAACTGGTCGCGTCTTATCGATCGCTAAATTAAAATCCACAATGTTAATTCACTGTTGACCCGTGTGGATTCTGTGAACAGCTGTTCGATGGTGTCAAAATATTGAACTTTGATATAATTTTACGCATTTTGCGCAAGTGCATCAAAATGGAAATTGTAAATTATGAGTGATAAATTATTTTAATCTTCTTTTCATCAGATATTTTCGTTTTTATATCCCAAAAACAAAACCTATTGCAATTTTGCGACCAACATTTCTCGTCGAGCTGTAAACAGTGCCTTATTATTTTATGGGTTGCTGACATCAAAGGAGTTTCATTTAGATATACAAATTTTTGGCTTAAATCCACTGAAATAAGAAATATAAATTAAATTAGATTCTATGTGGTTTATTAGGCTCTTAAGTGCTAAGCGATAAATTATTCGCTAGACATACACATTTGACGCACCGCGTTCGCATTAAGGGCGTGTTAACTGCTTTTGACTAATTGCCGAAGCGTCGCAAATCGCTGCCAAAACTTTGAGTCGCTCCTGCAAACCCGGCCAGCAGACACGCAGACAACCAGACAGCCCACCATTGTGGCTAATCCACATAATTGGCAGGGACACTGGCTTCCTCCAGCTCAAGTTGAAAGCTCAATCCACTACTCACGTCCCACGTCCCGCGTTGTGGAATGCGTCTTCGCCAGCCCTGTTAATCACTCATGCTGCTGTCAAAATATACATATTAACATACTTTCGTTCATATGTATGCGTGTGTGTGTGTGTGTTTGTGTGTGTGTGTGTAGAGATATAGCTTAATAGCGAGCTGCTGAGCTTCTACACATGTTTGTGCATGTTCAACGACTCTCTCCTTTTACGCTCCTTCAATACACCTATACATATAAATATATGTATTTGTATATATGTATGTACATCCCATGCATGTGTGTACATTGCCTAATTCATTGTGCTCAACGCGCGACGCGATGAGACTCGTTTGTTTCTCAGTTAAGTTCTTTGATTTGTTGATTTATTTGGTGCTGCCAAGCATCTCTCTCTGTGTGTGTGTGTGTGTGTGCGTTTGCGTGTGTGTTTGTGTGTGTAACTTCTTATGCTGACACACTCATCAAGTTTTGCTTATGCGTTGCTTTCCTTGGGCGATTTCCTCTTTCTATTTTGCTCGGTAAGGGATTTTTCTTAGCTTTTTCTATTGTGAATTTTTGTATGCTCTATTCTTGAAAATGATTGATTTCTTTAAAATTTTGATATATTTGAATTGATTTGTCCATATATTTTCAATGTAGAAATAAAACTTTCCTCGAAGACATGTCAATTCAGTATATAAAAGCTGAGAATCGATTTATTTATTATTAAAAATATAACAATCATTTTATTTAGATACATAAAATAATATCATATTTCTCTATAGCCGTTATTTATTAGTTGGAGGGCATTATATGTCTCAATCTGATCCCAATCAATTCGTTTCTTTGTGCGCTGTGAAACGTGTTGCAAAGCGTTCAGCAGAAAGCAAAATGAAGTTGAGGCAAACTTTGATTCAGCTCGGTTCAATGCTTTGTGTTAGCTGTTTTTTTGTTTTTTGTTTTTTGCTTTTGCTGTGGCCGATGCGTAGCCTCCACCAGTAGTAGTCTAGCAGAGACCTTGACTTTATTGTTTATGCTTGGCAGCGTCTTGAAATATGCTTCACTTTTGCCTTTCTTTATTCTGGCTGTGCTGCTGATGAAATTAATTGTTTGTGTGCACAAATTTAGATACACGCACATAAAAGTAGAAGTAGATGTCCGTGTGCATGTGTGTGCGTGTGTGTGTGAGTGTGTGGGTGTCGGAGTGCTTGGAAAGCACTTAAGAAAAAGTTGCAAATTAATTATTTCATTAATTAGGCGCTAAGACAAGAGACGCACGCAGTTGATTGATACACTTACGGCAAAGTGTTGAAAGTGCTGCGGACGTCATCTGCTGGATTGCACTGTTTGCCCCTGTTTGAAAAAAGTCCTTGCACCACCTTAAGATTTGACGTATGCATTGCTGCAAACAGTTGTTTTTTTTTGCATGTTGTTATTAAATTTTCCACAATTTTCACACACACACAAATACACACGCATGAGCAGTTATATAGAATTGAATTTAATATGCTCGAGCGCTTGGCAGTCGCCGTCAGTATCTCAGTATCTGTATCTGTATCTGTATCTATATCTATATTCTGTATCTGTAGCCATAATAAAATAAATCTGTCAAATAAAACGCTCGTAAATGTCTTTCACAATCTTTCAAGCCTTCAAGCAGTCAACCTGTCACTCAGTCAGTTCCCGAATAGAGCCCTATGCTCATTTTCAACTTTTTACGCATTTCAGGACCATGTTCTTCATTCTGCCTTCAGTTCCACTCATGTTAGCTAATCATAAACTGTGTGTTTCCCACAAATTTTACAATTCAATGCATACTCGAAGTAAATGCTATTTTTTTCCTTTTCATAAGTCTTTTCCTGCCCTGTTCCTGAAGTTGTGCATAATTATGTAAAAGGCAGAAGGATGCTTATGCGAACCCATAAGGTATATACATATGTATGTATATTTTTGAACAGCATCTGTCCGTCTGTCTATCTGTGAATCCGTATGTCTGTAGAGACTTGAAGAGCTGAAGACTATAAATTTAAAAAGTAAGTTCTCGAATCTAGCGGTTCACAAATCTAGCTTATATCTTTTTTTTATTGATAACTAAGCCCTTTTCACGATTAAAGATGCAAGTTGTAGGAATATTCCTTGGTGATCATCGAGAAACATTGCTTCAAGATCGGATGAAAAACATCCACATTTGTAACCAAAAAGTGTTTCTTAATTGATTCCTTATGTCTAACTGAAGTATCCAGGATACCTCCGAGTCGAGTCTTGCGATTTCTTACGTTCTTACTTATTTTCTTTATAGTTTTTACTCTTTTCCCTTATGGGTTTCACTGTGCATAAATCATAAGGCGCAGCACGTGCGTTAAGTTTGTGAATCATGGCAAGTGCGATGGGATTACAAATAAGAGGACTTACGAATAAATATTCTCGAAAAAACTATTTCCACTAGACTTAAATGCAACTTTAAATATTAATGCTGAAAAGCTGTCCTTAATTACCAAATCAAAAGTTAAAGCCTTATTATCTTATGTGCTTTGTGTGTTAACCAGAGAAACATTTGATTTGATCTCCAATCTCCACTCAATTGATTGCTATGAAAATAATTAGTAAGTTGAGCCATGAAATATGTGAATCATGTTAAAAGCTAAAAGCCACTCAAAGAAGCTTATAATCAAGCTAGAGGACTGCATTCAACTAATACTATTTAAAATACTAAATTCGCAGACTGGAATTGAATTGAAGCATGCCACATAATGTCAGCCATCGTCTGCAAAGTCTATATGATTAACCCAAACGATGACTCCACAAATGCTGAAATGGAAATCCACTTAATGTCAATTTGAGCATCTTGACCCCACCCCCATCCCGCTCAACCTCCCCCTGTTAACCGTGCCTTGCAACCTGGCTTGTCTATTTCCGTTGGCCAAAATCGAGGATGAAAGCAAATTTAAGAGCACAATATCTTCATTATTGTTGTCGTTGGGCACGCATGATAATCAGACGATGTCTGTCCACACACACACACACACATACACACACACACAACATACGCACACACACAGTTGCCAGTTGAAGCGGCAAATTCATATCCGAATGACAACGCAGCGAATTTATCTGGCAATTTTATTGGTCGAATGATTTTCAGCATTTGTTGATACATAGACAAACCGCCTCGCCCTCCCCCTCCCCCTTCCCCTATCCTTCTAACCGACATAAATTCGTATTGATTTAATTTGCAGCCTCAATTGGCAAATACCTTCATCTTCTTCTTCTTATTAATTTTCTTGCTTGTGTGTGCGTAAAACGATCGCTGCTTTAAATGAAGTTAAAGCGTGCAGTCGACCCTTAATCACCGTTAGCTATGTATAAATGTATAGCCAAAACCAAAGCGAGTCAAAAATCGTCAAATCCTCAATGAGAAGCAACAGCCAACAAAAAAGACAAATCGAATCAAAAAGTAATCCACAATGCCGGCATTGCATATGCAGCATTCACAGACAATGTAAAGAGCCTTCCCACACACACACACACACGCAAAGAGCCACACTTACACGGCGTGTAAGCAAACAAAACTGTGTATTGACCCAGTGAACGAGTGACAAACTTATCGGCCTGTCTGTCCATCCATCCTTCCATCCATACATATGTGGAACGTATTCACTGTGCGCTGTATCTGCACACGAGAGCAGCAGCGGCCGCTACGAGAGAGCACAATTCACTCTCTCCCTCGAACAGCATCCAGCATCCAGCATGCAGCCGAAGCTAACAGCTAACAACTAACAGCTGGCACGAAGTTCAAGTCGAAGTCGAAGTGCTAAAATCGACCTTCGGCTGCATAACAGCCCTGTCTATGTGCGGACGCTCCTAATGCTGTTGCGCTTGGCTTTGCCGTTGCCGACTTTTGGGCGCTGCTTGTCGCCCAGTTCAGTTGTTTCGTGTCTGCCTACGCGTGCGGTTATCCCATACGACTGACCAGACGTCGCGCACTACTCTTGCCTAAGTTCGCGATTTTTGGCGTAATTTTCACGAGATTTCTCACATTTCCAATTAACACACTGTGTGTCGAATGTGCGAGCGTGTGTGTGTGTGTGTGCGGGTGTATGCGTGTGTGCGTGCGGCAAATGCAGCCAACAAAATTACGCATGCAAATAGTGCGGCGCCCCCAAAGCTAACCGTGTAGAAATATAAATTGTCTCCACAGCCTGCAACTTGTGCCACTTTTGTGTGTGTTTTTATCGCGCGCGGCAATTTATGGTTCTGTTCTGCGTTCTGACTCTGACCTAAGTCAAGCGATTGCCACTAGTCGAAGTTGACGTGTGTGGATTTGTTAGGTGAGTGCTCCAACTGTGCCATATGTGGCAGCTGCGGCAGTTGCGGTCCTTTTGGGAATCGCTTTCAATGAAGTTTCAGTTCATTGGACTAAATTGTGTGGCGCTGATTTCTGATTCCTGATTTGTGATTTGTGATAAGCCAACCAATCTCATATGGGCGGAAAAGAATTTCGTGCCTCAACTCATTTCACATTTTAAATTGAAAACACTATTTTATTTAAATTATTTAATTAAATTTCCATGAAAAAGCGACAAATTTATTTGTATATCTAAATCATTTGATTTGGCTTCACATTTTGGTTTACAATTCGGTTTCTTTGTTGAAAATTTAATTAAATTCTTAGCACATGAAATTGTCAGTGAAATCTGAGGAAACAATTTTGTTGTTGATTGTTTTTACTTCCACAAGACATAAGGAAAGCGAAAATTATTACATCTTTCATTAATAATCAATTTATGAATTCTGGAATTCTTGACAGTCAAAATAATGCATAAATTCATCAGTGAAGCACTTCATAATTATGTATGTCATTTGTCATCATGATTTAACACTTCGGCTTTGGCCTTTTCAATAAGTGCCCATCATTAGTTGGAATCCACGGGACACCTTTCTTTGCCTGGCTGGCCTTTTGCCTCTTATTGTGGCACATCGCAATTTTAGTGGCTTCAATAAATGTGCTGACTTGGCAGGTGCAGCATTTTCGCATAATATTAATGAGTGGGCTCAACTTGAATACTTTTCGTTCCCTGGAATACCGGAGGATGCTGTTGCCCCGGAGACTTATAATTAAATAATGCATTGTGCTAAAATGTTAATTAATTGAATAATAACAACATAAATTAAGCAGAAAAAATTAATAATTCGCTCAGAAATTTGTGTATATAAAAAGTAAAAATGATTTGAAATAATATGAAAAGTAAATCAAATTAAATTCTTTAAATATATTCAGCATTTTTGTGTAGTTGTTTAATAATTTTGTGATATTAGATTGTGATTTTATAAGGCGACAGCTTCACTCAAATATTTCTTAAAAATATTCTAAAAAATTGCAACTTAATTAATGTCCGCTGAATTAAAACCGCTCATAAATAACTGCAACAAATCATGTTTCAAGTGCGGCCGCAGGTGAGCAGATGTTGTGGGGCATGTGGCAGCTGCCGCACAGACAAGTGTTTAACAATCAGTTGCACTTCGCATTAATTCACGTCTAATTAGAATTGTGTGCTTTGGCAATTCTCAGACAACGGTTTAGTGTTGCTGCCACTGCGCGTCTCATTGTCCTCTTACAAAAGTAAATTAATTAACTACTAGAATAAACGTGCAACAGAGCGACAGATAGAGAGAGAGGGAGGGAGAAAGAGAGCGTTTGAATGAGGGAGGTGCAAGTAGCTGTTTTCTTGCCACAAGTCAAACAATTTGAATTTTTAATTAAGAGCAACAACAATTAGCAAGCAAGACACGTGCAACATATATTCAAACACTGTGCAACTCATGTGTGAAAAGGGTGCATTAATTAATTTACTGGAAAACAAAAACAACAAAAGAGGTAACAAAACAAATGCTTCACAAGTGAAAATTGTTGGTAGCTTGACCTAAAAAAATATATGTGGCCAAAACGCTTTGCGCTCAATGGCCAAAAAAAGCTGCACAAAAGTCGAAGAACTTTTGACTGGCTGCAAGACGCAACACCTGTGGGTGTTAGGGTGTTTGTGTGTGTGTGTGTTTGTTAGCGGCATGCAGCGTTGCTTGCATTTTGCATTAGCATAATTAAAGCAAACACAACTTGTATGCGAGTGTGTGTGCGTGTGTGTGTGTGTGTGTGTGTGTGTGTTAGTAGCTGGGCAGCAAAGTCAACATGGGCGCAACTTGACCCACGGGCTGTGCGACCACAAAGTAGGCAACAAAACTCTAATACATATGGTAGCCACACCACGAACACACACACCAACACCAACACACATATTAGTGTGTGCGTGTGTGTGTGTGTGTGTGTGTTTATCCTTGAACTTTATTGTTTGCACATCAGTGGTTTGCCAAAGCTCAGTGCGTGCTGCGTTTTGAGGCACTTGCAAGCCTGCTCCACTGTGCCGCCACGCCCCCTCTTTTATGTGTACTTTTTTGCCAGTGTGTGTGTGTGTGTGTATGTGTAAGTGTGTTTTTTATTGCATGCTGTCAGGCGCAGCAACATATCGGCTTACCATTGAATAATATATGCTCGCATTTTTCAGACAGTTTTCACAAAATTGTACGGAATGTTTTTTCTTCATTTCCTTTTTTTTCATATGTTTTATATTTTTTTGTGCTGCCGTCTTTTTGGGTTGTGGGCGTGGCCATACACATATGGTTTGATATTTTTTTCGTTGGTAAGACTTTCCTTTCAACATTGCCGCTTACTGGGTAGAGTAAGGCCCTATAGGTACTGCAGTTAATCAGAGCCAAAGAAAAATGAAAAAGGAAGGAAGAAAAGCGGTTGCTGTTTCAATTATAATTAAATGAATCGACATTTTGTATATATATTTTTTACAGTTAATTCGAAAAATCATTTTCTTTTGATCAATGATTTTATGTATCCGAAACAAATGAATTGGGAAAAGCTGAATTCGAGCTACGATTGTTAAGGGAAATTAACATGACAAAGATTTTCTTTGGCATTCAGCTCAGTTATCAGTGAATTCGATAGCCTTAATTTACACTATATATCTTCACTATATATCTTTAGTATACCCTTGTAGAGGGTGCTATAATTATGAAGAGGGAGACGTCTCCGATCCCTTAGGGTATATACATATATTCTGGATCAGAATCACTAGCCGAGCTAGGAGTAGACATTAATCTTATCCTTTGGTCAGGAATGAATACTTGGCCCTAGTTAAAAGGTGCTTAAAATAAACCAATGGAGAGTAAAATATTTGGTAAATATTGAAAATAAATAAAAGTAATGTAAAATTACCTATTGAAGAGGTTAGCATTGATTCTTCCTTCTGCAATATAACTACACAAATTTAAATAATAAAATAAAAGCCTAACAATATTTTAAACTACGATCAGAAATTTAGTTGTCAGCAGATTAACTTCCGTTTACAAGAGTATGCAATATTCGGTGAGGCTGAGTTAATAAATTTGGCTTAAAATAAACATTTCGTCGGCACTTTGAAGAATGTAATGCTCTTGAAAGACAGTTAAGACTAAAAGGGTTAATTTAAGTCATATATGTATTGATTGCTAAGGAAGATTGATGTCATCAATTATGACATTTATTTTAATATTTTTAAATAAATTGATTTCATTTTATTTATATTTGTAAATTACTTTATTTAAATATTTATTTATATTCTTATTTATTTTGTTTTAGCAATGATTTCGATATTTAATCGATGCCTTTAAAATGCTGAAGCTGAGGCATGATCCACATTAAGCGGTGCAAGTGTGGTCTGCCCATTTTATATTACTTGGACGTTGAAGTACCTCCGAGTAGCAAGCACCAAGCACTCACCCGGGAAAAATGCGACCCACCTCCCCCTTCATCCAACGGAAGTCGCGAATTGATGACATAACACTGCAATTTTAACAGGAGACACACACCTTTTCTAGGGTATAAACTCATTTTAATGGGAGCACAAGATCCTTAATGAATTGTGAATAGCATTGTGAGATCCAAGAGTAACTCGAAATATCATAAAATACAATAGAGTTTGTATTTAAGCCCACTTTTCAGACTGAAATCGATGTCCTCGATTTACATGCACAATTTTGCAGGAATGCAGCAAAATTAAATTTTGATGCACTTGAATTGATTTGTTGCAAACAAGCTGAATTGCATTTATTTGCAAAAATGATTGCACTTTCATCTCAAATAACTTGGATTGCGACATTTTCGTTGCGTTGATTGCTCTCAATTGATATGTTTATAATCAAAGGCGAATCCAATTGCCAGGCAATTTGTTATGGAACCCAGCTTAGACACCGTTTCCCAGTGCGTCTAGTTTATGTTTGTCTATTTATGGACCAGAGTATTTCCCTATGCCACTTCCACGGGATGCATGAACTAGTTTATAGTTTATAGTTTTGTGTTTTGTGTGTTGTGTTTGTAAACTTTGATACACTTGTGCTGGCTGTTGCACGTTGTGTTGTTGTCCAACAACCATTTTATAGTTATTGTTGCACGCTCGTTCGTTTGCTGCACGTTGCGCGCTATTTGCCAAAAGTTGCCAGTTGCCAGTTGCCAGTTGCCAGTTGCCAGAGTGTTTTATGTTTCGCACACTTGCAAACAGGTTGCACCTACACCTTAAAATAATGCATGCCACAACAACCAACCATATACACCTCGTATAAATTTGCATATTTACGTTGATCATTTTTCTTAATTTGCCAGTGCTGCTTCAAGTACTTGTATACCCTGTATAAAATTTCTAAGTGGGTGAGTTCGTCATATGTGGTTCATTGTAAACACATCTGTTTTTTAATGTATATTGAATATTGAATATGTATTTTTAAGATCTCTCTTATTTTATTTCATTTTTACCCTGTACCCATTGAAAATGTGAAGTTTTGTTAAAGTAAGTAACAGGCAGACCCCATGAATTGTTGATCAGGAATTGCATCCAATTCGATCTAGGTCTGTCTGTCTGTCCGTCTGTCCATTTGTATTAATTTCGCTTTTTTGATAACTTTCCCTGATAGCAATTTCAATAATGATTCAAATCAGCTCGAAAAAAATCATCTGAGTTAAATTTACTGTAGATATCGTGATTATTATATTCCTGTTTTTTCCACATCTATTTAAATATATAAGTAACTACTTAGGGATCCCTTACATATTACGGTAATATCGCCCTAATTTTGGTTCTTAAAACTACTTTGATTGTGTGCTTGGAGATTGTAGTCCATTAAACATATAACTGAAGGCCTCTCTATTCATCATCTCTATTATATAGATAATATGGCCTGCTGCAGGTTGACTTTTCTGTCTTATCTCAGTGGTCACTTTATATATATATATATGTATATATACATATATTTACATAATGGTCAGTTCTTCAACGAGTTGGTCCTGGAGCGATGCGTCCCTTATGTTGTTCTTACCAGATTTCGTGATCGTCACTTTATTGGTAAGAGTGGATAGAGCTGCAGCAGTTGCTTCTAGTATTGCCGGGAATCACCCCATCGCTCAGCGGCAAATAGATCAGTTGTAGGGAAAATAAGACATGTTCACCTTGTTACAACTTGTTGACGAATGATCATTTGCGTTTTTCCCCTTTTATTTAATAAGCTTGTTTAACGATTCAAACATATCCGGGTCTGTCTACAACTATTTGGGCAACTGGAGCATTGTTTGCCAATTTTACATGATTGGAAGATATGGTAAATAAAAATGTTTGGACGGCTTTTACTCGGATATTTGCTCAGTTGGCGTTCAAGTTTTATATAATTCAGTTCCAAGTTGACCCAAATTTGGCTTGTTGATTGTTTCGTTCCAGTTTAATTTAATAAGAATGCTTTGCACTTGCCATTCTGTATATCTGGGTCAATCTGCCATTATTTTGACAACTGGAGAACAGCTTGTCAAATTTCGATTGTTGGCCATAAATTAATTTTATTTACGGTTATTACTCGGATATTTGCTCAGTCTGTCTGTGAGTTTTGTATAATTCCGTTTTAAGGTGACACAAATTAAGCTTCTTCCACAAAATTTGGCAATTGGATTAGCAAATCTTTATTTAAGCTGAACCCGTTAAAAATTGGCATAACTATGTTATGTAGGTAGAAATAGCTTCCGACTTTAAAAAGCATACATAAATTTATTTTTAAACTTAAGCAAATAAGCAGTGCTAAATTGAGATAAATATTTAAAATTTCGAATATAAGTTTTCGCATTCCATACACCTATCAGCCCCACTTCACTTTATCGATAACTCTGTTAAATTCCGAATATCGATACAAAAGAATTAAATAATATTGATCCTCTGGAAATCACGATATGTTTAGATGGTTTTTAATCGGACAATGTGGACAATGGGATTAGCAAATTTAATTTTTATATTTATATAAGCTGTACAAAGTTCTAAAACAAGCTAGAGAATATAGTGTAGAATATATGTATCGACACAAATCGATATCAATGAAACTCACATTGTTTGTTTTTCCTTTAAATTCTAATTTTTTTTCTTCTCATCATTTATTTTAAGTTATATATTTAAACATAAACTGGCAGCCATCTGTTTAACCTGGTTTAGTTTCAAGTCCTGCGACTAACGGCGCCGATTTGTGCGTCAATATATTATATATATGTATATAGTATATAATAATATATTTATTTGTATACTTTAGCAATGGAGCATTGGTGTCCATTTGTAGTTGTTCATTTGTGGTCAAAGTTTTGTTTGCTGGCAGTGCTGAAAGTTCAAATTGTTGGAATTGTATAGAGAAACTACAACTGTAACTGAAACTATGCAACTTAGCTCTATCTCTAACTCACTCTGTCTCTCTCTATCTCTTTCACTCTCTCTGTATTTCAGTTGAGGCGCCGCAAGAGGGAAATTTCAACTGTGGCATGGCAAATGCATAAACAGGCAAAATGCGTGGCTTATTAAAACTCGCTTAGCTCTAAGCGAAAATGTTGTGCGCCTCCAGCCACGCCCACAAGTAGCACACAATTAAATGAGAGACGTGCGGGCAAAAGAACAATACGAAATATGTGTATGAAATTTTAAAACACACCCCGAAAACAGAGCGAAACACAGGAAAAAAAAACGAGAAAATAACAACAAAAGTGAAAATTGTGCGAAACAATTTATATGAAAAGCAAACAAAGCGACGGCGACAGCTGCTGTTGTTAAAGCAAACACAAAGTAACGGCTTCTGCCTCAGTGTGTGTGAATGTGTGTGTGTGTGTGTGAGTGTGCGTTTGTGTTTGGGTATGTGTGTGTGTGTGTGTGTGTGTGTGTGACTTTTCGTGGTGTCCACAGTGAACGAGGTACTTCATAATTACAGTTGCTTGTATTTAAATTTCTCTCTGGCGGTGCGCCTCAGCAGAGCCAGAAATACCAGCAGCAAACAGGAGCAGCAAACAGGAGCAGCAAACAGGAGCAGGATCAGGAGCAGCAAAGGACGACAATTCTAATTTGGCGTCGGCTTACGGAACGTATACGCAACGTGCTCCACGGCGTACACTTAATGTGAGTACTGGACAAACTTTTTACACTTACTTATTTATTTTTCTATGTTTGTTTTTTATTTTTTTATTTTTATTTTTTTTTTAGTTCTGAGCCTGAGAACTTGACAATGTGTGTTTACAATTGTTTAGTTTGACTTTGCTAGTTGCGGGATGATCCTGGCGGGACCTTTGGAAATTGGTAAGGGGTCTAAGGTAAGGGGACTAAGGTTGTAATAAGGTCAAATCTGATATATATTTAATATATTGGAAATGTGTAAAAAAAGATACATAAAACGATTTTTATTAAATGTATAAATAAACTAAACTGTCAACTGCAGCCCTTTTTGAATTACTTAAAAGGATTGGCGACATTCTTTACTCCCATCAATATATCAATATGGTCAATGAACTTGGAGTCTTTATATGCCATTTAAGCACTGGCTTATTTGGTCTAAGACTTATCTACGCTCGCTTAGCTTTTATTAACTGCAAAAATTAGCCAAATGCCGTGCGACCCTTGTCAGGGTTCACAACCCGTCTGACCTGGCCATCAATAAGCGATTTTTATGTGGCAAATAATAAGTATGGAGACAAACATTTCTAAAAGCCATTCGCCGCAGCCACTAGCCATAAAACTGAAGACACAACTTGAGGCTGACAACGGCAGCTTTGGCCAAAAGTCCCATTTCTTGGTTAAGGCTTTAAGTTAGTTTTTGGCAATGGGACAGCAAAATTAATTATTAACTTGAATCGGGCACCGCAGCTAAAAATTAAAGCCGAGTAAATGGACAAGTTGCAGAATGGCTGGCACAAAAGTTTTCCGGTATCCATTTAGTTCTACTTGGATAATTTTTCTCTTTTCGGTTGCTGTTGAACTGCGTGTGTTTGAAATGTTTTCCGTTTTTATTTGTCATTCATTGCTGGAAAGTTTTGCCGTTTTATTTGTGAAGTTGCTGTTGCTATTATTGTTGTTATACCGAGACTGCTTTTCCGCTTTTGCTGCGATGCGGGCTTTTCCCCGTCGACGTTATCTCAGCTCCTTTGTCTTTTTGGCCACACTCAGCCGGCGCAGAGAGCGAAGTTGGAGCGAATCTAGGGGCAGAGCCAGACACAGTTAGTTTGGCAACGAATTTTTGTGTGTAAGTAAGTAAGTTGAGGCGAGGCATACAGAATGGAATGAAGGAAATCAGCTTTGAGCAAAATGAGGCAATAAAGATTTATCTCGATTGGAACGCCAAAGGACATCGCGCACCGAATCCAATGCAGCAGATTTGTCAAGGATTTGCAGCTAACAATTTATGTTAGCCGCTGGCTTTACATTTCCCATTCCAACCGTGCCACATGCCTCAATCACCAACCCAAGCAAGCAACACTGAAACTTTACAACATCTTTGCATTGATCAAATTTGTAATCTATCCAAAATTCATAAATTCTAATTAAACCTTTGTCATGGAAAACACATTTTATTTAGTTATCCCATAAAAAAGCAATTGATATTTATTTATTTTTGGCAATTGTTTTTTATACCCTTAACCCATTAAAAATGGCTAAAAAGGGTATAATGGTTTTGTGCAAATGTATGTAACAGGCAGGAGGAAGCATCTCCGACCACATAAAGTATAAATATTCTTGACCAGGATCAACAGCCGAGTCTATATAGCCATGTCCGTCTCTCCGTCCGTCCGTCCGTCCGTACGTCCGATACTATAAGAGCTAGAGACTTCAACTTTGGAATCTAAGTTCTCGTATACCAGGCGCAGATCAAGTTATACATATGTATACAGCATTCTTACTTTTAAATTGGCATTATCGTTTTTTGACGGTTTCAAAACATTTTTTAAATTATACTTTCATTAGATTAGTAGTAAGGATCCATACGCATATAGACTATTTTTGTATTTATTCAAATAAACAAATTGTATGAAGTTCTCTTCCTTTTTGGCAATTACAATTATGATATATAAACTATAATTAACAATGTTTTAGTCGGATACTTTTTCTTTTATTGGCCTCTATTTGAAGATTTATAAACTATAATTAACAATGTTTTAGTCCGAAACCTTTTCTTTTATTGGCCTTTGAAGATTTAGAAACTATAAAATACATAGGTATAATCTAAATAAAAGCCTTCGGCAGCATATGATTTTGGATGATCAGTTCCTAGAGTGCCGCTTCTGGAATTTACATGAAATAAATAGAGTTAATATCATTTGTAATCTTATAATTTTTGAAGTTCATTCTTACTTGTGTTTGAGTTGGCTCCGTTTGACAAAGTCATCCATCTGAAATGGCCGGCCGCCCGTCCTGCACATGGTTATGGGGCATCGCATAAATCAGTTTTTGCCAAAACTGAGGAGCATCTCGTTTGAGATATGTATTTAGTTTCAAAAAGATCTGCAGCTCAGAATCCAAGTCACTGAAGTCTTTGATATCTGGATAAACGATTACAATCAGGCGTTTTCTTGGATCCATGGAGGTAGCTCTAATAGCCAGACGGAACTCGAAGCGCCCCCAGGATGACTGTACGAAGTTTCTGGTCATGAGTATAATTATTCTTTTAGAGTCGTCAATCGATTGTAGTATGCAAGCTGGAATGGATTCACCAATTAACCAATCTCGTTGATAGAAGCATAATCGAAATCCACGGGGATCATTTTCCAATTTCTCCACGTACTCTTCAACGAGTGTCGAGTCCAAGTGCGAGTGAGCAAGAAATGCATCAAATCGCAGGACTTTCGCATTTTCGGGTTCTGGACTGGAAACGCAACTAAGACAAAGATTTCGTTGATAAAGCCATAAAAAAATAGACTTTTTGAAATAAATATATGCCAGTATTAGAACAGCGATTCCAACAAGAGATCCAAGAATGATAACAACGTAAGTCTTGTAAGGTGATGGACAAAGTTCCTTGTTAATAGCGAATTCCATCAGTTTTATGTTTTCCGGATAGCATTTGATATTTTCACGATCCTCAATCTGATGTGAAGAGTTGGTAACATACAAAATGAAAGCTTCGGTTTCGCAATTGCAAATCCATGGATTCCCAGAAAGCTGAAGTCGTAATGTATTTGATCTCGAGGAGAGAAATTCCAGCACTTGCTTGTCAAGAGTTTGTATTCTGTTGTTCCTTATGTCCAAATAAGTTATATTTGATGATAAATGATATAACTTTAAATCAGTTAAGTTATTATTGTTCACAAACAGTTCACCTATATTAGAGTGTCCATATAAGGTCGAGTTTGGTAATTTGGTAATATTTTTGTTGTTCAATTGGAGTGTTGTGAATCCTGTTATTGGAATCGGAATCATTGGAAATTCTTTCTGTTGATCAATGTGGCCACAATTCATTATAAATCGATTTGTTTGGCGTTCCAAATAGCACTCACATCCATGGGGACATGTCTTATTATGTATATCAACAAAGAATCTACATTTGCTCTCGAAACTAATGCAGATAAAGGCTTTTACTTTAATTGAAGAAATCGAGAAAATAAAATACTCCAGTGATGAAAAGAGGTGTATTGTTTCAACGTCAATAATAGCTAGTTTTGTATAAAAGTTTTGTATGTATTCCATGGTCGATATGGTAAACAAATGACTAATTCTTAAAATTTCCAAGTGATTTTGTAAGATTTTAGAGCTGAAAGGAATAATAAAATTAAATTACTCTTCATTCATATATCTGTAGGATAGGAATTGATACAGGAATATAAAGATATATTTAGGAGTGTGGTGGTGTAACGGTTAATATATGAGAGTGCAAGTTATGCGATAAATAAAATATATGTTTCGGGCGGGAAGTCTGAATTATTATTAGCAGTGGAAGTCTAAAGCAAAATTTAAATTCATGGTTGCTATTGTGCAGTTAATATTTATGTAAAAAAAACTAGATAGAACGTTGCAGTCGGACGTAACCGACAGCGAAATACTATTATACCTTAAAATTTTGCGACTCTAGCTTGCAAATTACGGCAGATATGCGCATTTTAAATTTCTAGGGACGAAGTTCCTGGGGGCGGCGGATGTGGGCGTGGTCCAAAATTTATATGACAATCCTTGGAGGAGGTTACCAGAAAATTACCTTCCAAGTTTGGTTACTCTATCTTTAAAATATTCGGAGATATACCGAGTTATCGATTTACAATCGGAGTTGTCGATTATAGGCGCAGGTGTGGGCGTGGTACCACCAATTTGTTATCGGTTCTTAAAGGCGGTTACCAGTAATATACCTACCAAATTTGACGTTCCCTACTCAAAAACTGCAGAAGATATAGCCATTTGAAAATTTTAGGGGCGGGGGTGATGGGGGCGTCGGAGGTGGGCGTGGCACATGCCAATCTTTCAAGGACCTCGCCAACAACCTACCAACCAAAATTGGTGACCGTATCCATTAAATTGTGAGAGATATGTGGATTTATCGATTTGCTAAAATCGAATTTCGCGATTTTCTAGCTCCCTGGTGGACGTAGGTCCAAACCCAAGACACTTTAACTTTTGAGGGTATTTTCCAATATAAGTTCCAAGTTTCAAGTCTCTATCTATAAGGGTGTCGGAGGAACGCGCGTTCATACGGACGGACAGACAGCATGACGGACATTGAACAAAACCCATATACTATTATACCTTTTTGGTATAATAGTATAATAAGTATTAAAGAAAGTATAAAATATTTACATATTATGTTAAATAAAACATCGTTAAGCGTAAAAGCTATTCCCAATAAACTGTTTGTACTTAAAAACTACATAATTGTAAGAATTATATTTAAATAAACACACCTCATCCATTCAGTATTATTTATCCGTGTGCCTCTAATATCCAAAGTTTTCAAATTTGTTAAATTATGAAAATGTTCTGAATAGAGATTCAGAATGTCACAGTTTTGAAATATAATTGTCGATAAATTTACTAGGCCATAAAAACTTTCATTGTGAATCTCAATATTGACAAGCAATACAAATTCACCGCCAGTCAAAATAAAGTTTTCCAAGTTTGTTGCACCGCTCAAAGAGGCTTTATAGAGAATAAATTTGGTAACCTCTGGCCAAACAAAATTTATATCCAGTGTTCTCAGCTGAGTCGCATTAGTGATATGGAAATTCTTGCACTCATTACAACCACGAGCTACAGACACATGTAAGACTTTTAAATGTTTAAGATTCTCCACAATCCGATTTACATCTAGACAGTTTGTCCGCATTTCCCAATGTAATTCCTCCAAATAGGGTACATTTTTGGCCAAGGAATCAATGTTAATAATATCGCTTTTATTTTCGGTTGAGATTTGAAGTGTGTGCACAGTCAAGTTTTTACATGCATTGAACACAATGTATATGTCAAATGTATATGGGGTATAATATAAATAGTTTTGAATAATATGTACTGGATTTTGCGCTAGTTGTTCAATCATATCTACACCTTCCTTGTCCAATTTACATTTTCCATCAAACCCATTAATACCAAGTTTGACCTCTTTGATTAAAAAGTTAGTTCCTTTGTAGGAGCAAGTACAGTTGAATCCAAAGTTATCACCAATTAAATTCAGTTTACAGTCACCAACTTCGCCGTGAAATTGACTGTCTCCGGACTGCATATTGAAGATCAATTTAAAAACTTGAAGATCAATTTTACTACTAATGTCGTTTAAGTCAGAGCAAACTATGGATATTGCAAAGAATAATGAAAGTATTTGAAGTAATTTAATCAACATTTTCCCAAAAATCACAACTCAATTCTCCAAAAGTTGAATAAGAACTGAGCAGCTATTGGAAAGCTCGATAAGACGCAGGCTCTGATTTTTGGTATTTTAGCTCCTTAGGGACTGAGCAGTTGCTGATTAAGTTTTAAGATTTGTAGGCACATTTTGATACCCTGAACCAATTAAAAATGGGTAAAAAGGGTATAATGGTTTTGCGCAAATGTATGTAACAGGCAGAAGGAAGCATCTCCGACCCCATAAAGTATATACATTCTTGATCAGGAACAACAGCCGAGTCGATATAGCCGTGTCCGTTTGTCCGTCCATCTGTCCATGTTTGTAGCCAGCCAGTTCGGGTCAGTTCCGGCTTGTGAGTAAAAATACTCTGTAAGAAATGCACTTGCAGAACTGAACATTTGGGTGCAAGTCATCATAAAGCAATTTGCCAAGAAAACCAGAATATATTTAACAACTGGGTTAAGGGTATATCGTAGTCGAGCTAACTCGACTACAGCATCTTACTTGATTTCTTTGTATTCAATAATATTTTTCCGTGAATATTGTTTTCTTCTTCTTTGCTTGGATTTATGCTGGTGTTGAATTTTGAATTTCAAATAAATGTAGACCTTGCCATAATTTTATTGTTACAGCAACCAATATGCACACACATTAAGCACACACACACACACACACACACACACACACAGACTCACACACACAATGAGGCGATTTAATCAGAACTTTTGCAGCTTGCTTTCATATTTATTTAACATCCGCAAATAATTTTGTTTTGCATTCTTTCAATGAATATATTTTTCTAATCTTTGATAAATTTATTTCTTTATATATATATATAAAAGGAATACACTCAAAAAAAAAACTGCGATATGTGTACAAAGGCTTCTAAAATACGCATTTTTTGTGCTTATATTTATTAATAAACATTGGAATTTCAAGATTTCACATATTCAAACAATCAAATAAATAAAACAGTTACTTTAACGGAGATTCGACACTTTAAAAGTCTACTTTACAGAAATATAAAATATAAAATAATATAAAATATATAATTTTGTATTTGTATATTGTACATTTCTGTATACATTAGTGTAAAATTTCGATTTCTACAGTTACATTTTTAAGTGATTTATGTTTGCATTATCCATAGTTTAAATTAAATTTCTTGCACTATTCATAATTGTTTATTTTTTGTTATTTTATTATTAAAAAATTTGCACAAATGAAAAATAGGAAAAACAATTTGTATTTATATATAATCGAATATTTATTTATCTTTAATTAGAGAGATGTATCCAAAATTAATTTAACCGACTAATTTTAACAAAAGTTGAGAGCATAATACCATCATTAATTATATAGAAGAATAACATATAATTATTAATAGTTTCAGTCAGAAATTACAGTGAAGCCGATTCAGCGTGGAAAACTTTAAGTTTTAATGCTCCACGCAACTTGAGAAATTGTTTTTAAGTTTGTTCGCATTTTGTGGTTGCGTTGGCCAATTAAACGTTTGTCTGAAGGTGTTGCAGGTTATTTCTTTTGACCAGTTTTTGGGCTGACGTGCATATTACAGCCACTTTCAATTACGCACTAAATTCAATTTTTCGAAATTAGACAGATGCCAGAGTTGTGCAGACTAGGAGGACTTTTGTGGACTCGACTTGTCACAACTAGAAGCAACTTTAAAACAAAAACCACCCGTCAATTGGCGAACCAGTTGTAAAGTTGTTGCCATCTTAGCAAGTTTGTTTGTTGGAGTTTTTGCTGGGACACCGTGCTTGGAATATGGCGTCACAACAATTTCAATTTCAATTAGCAGTGCACACATTGCCACAGTGCCGCAGTGCCACAGTCCAATCAAGAGCTCAACAAAGAGCTGTTGGAACCAGATTTTGGTGCCAGGTAATCATTTGGCAACTTTCCGGGGCTTGTTTGCTGCCTGGACCGGAAGTCAGCCCGCTGTTCGCCGGATTCTTTGTGGATTCACATGTAAACAAGCTAAGCGCTTTACTCTCCCCTCTCCCTCTCTCTCCCTCCGTCTATATTTGTGCTGTTTCTTACTTTGCTTCAGGCTCTGCGATTAGGTTTAGCGAAATATCCACTTGCCACCACATGGCTTCGTTGAATTCACATAAAAATTGCGCAATCGTTGCTGAATTTTAGCAGTAAATCAATTTCGCGTGGAGCCCACCTAAAATTTTCCCATAAATTACAAAATATGTGAATAAACAAAAGGCGAGCCTAGAGAAAAAGTCCAGTTTTACGATACTGTCACAAGCGAAGGCTGAGAAAGCCAAACAATCACTAAGTGGACAGCAAAACAAAACATAAATAAAACACAGCAAGTAGCAAGCAGCAAGTAGCAAGTAGCAAGTAGCCGAGTGGGGGAATAACACAAAACTACTACAAAATACATGTTGCAAGCAGACTTACCATGAAATACTCTGCACGTGAAGTAGGTGCCCAAAAATTAAAGACCTATTCTATATTGGTGTTATACCTGTTTGTTGTATGTATGTTATTTATTTATAAAACCATTAAAAATAACAATAAAAACTTACGTTAATCAATTGAATGAATTGTGCTCAATTTTAATAGCTTTTAATAACTATCGAAAATGCCATCTGTTTCTCCTCCCATTTGAATCATATGCTAATCGCATTTTGTTGGGCTTGCTGCAGAATGTTATATGATTTATGAAGGGTATATAAGCTGATATCAATCGGACCAAAAAGCAATCCAAAAAAATAAACAGAAAAACAGAAAAACACTTTAGCTCAACCAAAATTAAAGCAAACTTCAATTTATTTGGGCTCTGTTTTTTGGGGGCTGCTTTGTGAAAGATAAAAACGTGACCGCGAAAGCATAAAATATGAAAAGCTGAAGCGAGCCCAATGAAAATGAGACACAAGCCATGACGATGATAACCACGGGAAAGAGAACCGGAACGGGAATGGGAACGGGAACGGGAACGGGAACGTTGAACGGGGCTGGGGACGAGTCGACAGTGGCTTTAATGGGCCGCGTTTAGCATAAGCGCAAACATAGACAAAGACAGGCGGACAGACGGGGGAGGAGGAGAAAGAGGAGTGTGGAAAAAAATGTGGTGTACTTTGTGGCGCTTGTCAGCTGCAAGTGGCGCCATAAATCAGCGAGGCAAGCGTTGAGTGCCGACCACAAACAAAAGTCAAGTCAAAGGCGAAGCCACAATAAATGCCGCAACTTGAAAGCAATTTTAGTTTTAATATGACCAGTTTTGGCTGCGGGAATGTTTTTGTTTTTTGTTGTGCCCCTGTTTGAGTTTGCAACACTTGCGAGCAGAAAATAGAAATCGCGTTGCGAATTATTGATGCCTCATCGCTGATTGCTTTGCGCTCACGCCATTTGACACAAATGCTGTTGTTGGCTTACCAACTAAACCAAACCAAACCAAACCAAACCAAAACAAACCAAGCCAAATCGAGAAACTCCCCCACAAAGTTCTAATTCCAACACGGTGCGATCTGGGGCATAAATAAGTTAAGTTATTTGGTATGTCTGGCATGTACCACCGACGTACTATCGAACGCATACGCTTCCAATGTCAATTTACCGCCACTCCCATGCTTGCCACCTCCTGCCACTCCACCATGCCACCCATCCCACCAGACTCCAGCCATGCCCTAAGAAGCATGTTGTTATTATTTCTGCTTCCGGCTTGGGGTCCGCTCTAAAAATATCAGTGCACACACATTGTCAGCATCTCAATTCGGTGGCGCCCCCTGCGCCTCTTTGCTATTCGCTGCAAAAACTTTCTTTTTTGTGGCTTTTCCCATTGCCATCGCATTAGCATCGTTTTTTCCTTTCTGCTTTTCTGTATCTGTGTGCAAAATATGGCAAAACAATAAACATTATAACAATTGTGGCTGCGTCTAATCGCAGCAAACCGGCTAAAACGTTTGACAGCTTGGCCTAAGTGCTTTCTGTGGCTCACTTGGCATCCTGGCCTTCATGGCCTGGTACTAGAGCTGGAGCTGGAGCTGGAGCTGAAGATGGAGTTGGAGTTGGAGTGTTGAGCTTGAAGATTTCTCAAATTTATTTTAAATATAGTATGCAAGATTTAAAAATTATTTTTTTAAGCTTCCCATGAAATATTAAGAAGCAGATGAAGCAAATGTCAGCTGACTTTAGACAAAGCCACTTTTCATTAGGCTTCTGCATAATTTATTCTGTCTAGTAGTAATTTAAAAAAATATATAAATCGAATCTCTGAGAATATTTATGAGATTATTTGGAGAACTCATTAGGCAGTAGAAGAGTATGCAGGTATAAATATATCTTTCCGAAAGATATAAAACTTGTATAAGTACTGAGACCTGTTGAGCACAACTGATTGTAAATATTTAAAGTTAATAAATATTAATTATATTTAATATTAGTATATATAGAAACATTTGCAATACGTAGAATTCTTTTATTCTACGGTTTCTATCAAGATCCAACAGACAATTTAACTCGCCAAATATCGCCGAGCACTTCATATCCGTGTCATTAAACAAGGCACAGCTGAGGAGAGGTCCTGGCAAAGTTGAGATAATTCTCGTTGTTGTTGTTGCTGGCTGGTCGCCTGGCTTATCAGGAGCAGCCTAAGACGACAGAATGTTGATGTCTGCTCTTGTTTTGGGTGCCTCCCGCTGAAGCTATTAATTCAACACACAGCAAAATAAAAGCACAACTTGTTTTTTGGGGTTAGCAGCCGCGTCAAAGTTGCCCCAGCATCGAGCTATTAATTTAGTTTATGGCCAAGTTTTGCACAAGCCGTCGATGTCCTTGAGCAGCGTAATGAACTTTTGTCCACTAAATGGCCGAGCTGGCCCAAATCTTTTCAACTGTAAATGGTGTCCATAAAAGCGAAAAGTGAGTCATAATTTAATATTAAACGTAGCTCCACCTGGACAGTAGCTGCGTCCTATCCGAGGGGGAAACTGCAGCTAGCAGCTTTCCCCAGGAAGCAGCGTGCCACGCGGGCACCTGTATTTAATTTACGAGTCTGTTTATGTTTACGAGTATGTTTATGTTGATTATTAATATTCATACAAACACATTCATGCATTGAGCTCGACGCAAACAAACATTTAAATGATTTTTATGCCTGCTCACAGGAGTATTTAATGCTTTTTTTGCCAACATTCAAGTTTAATGTTTTGTGCAAAAGAACTTTGCTTCAAAATAAAAACACACACACATGTGTGCATTATCGGAGCGTGTGTGTGTAATAAAAGTACATTTTATTTATTTGGTTTTGGTCTCGGACCGAACCGCAAAACCAAATGGAAGCGATTTAATACGACCTTTTGCGCTAAACCTGCCGAGGTTTTATTTTGCTCAGACCATCTTCTAGTTTTATTGCCCCTCGTTGATAATGCAATTAGCTGGGTTGGATAAGCTCGATTTATGAACCAACAGCAATTAAAAATAATATCTTTGTTTAATATTTAATTTATATTATTAATATTTGAAACATACATAACAGGGAAATTGTCTAAAATTGTTCCCCCCTTATTAATAAATTATTGGCTTTTTTTTATAACTTCGACTTTTGTGCTATTTCAAGTATTTATAAAAATATTTAATTTAACTTTTTGGTTATTATTTTGCCCACATTTGCTGCTTAACTATGAAAATTGCAATGTTTCAATGTTATTTTTAGCTTTCTGTCCCAATGCCCTAAAGGTGATCTCCATTGAATCCAACCAAGCCCAAGAAAGGTCCACACATACACACATACACGCACACACCCACACAACACGCTGACAGACCTCCAAAAGGTGCTCAACCCATTCACAGGAATTATAATGCATTGTGGCCTATTCCATCGAAATCCTTTTAGACAATTCACACAAGGGCATATAAGTATGTATAGATATATATATATATATATATATGTATACATATATGTATAAGGTATCGTTTAGTTGTAAGCTGAATTTGGGCCAAACTCTGGACGGCCATTTGGCCATTTAGCCATTTGGCGCTGCCTTTTTGCGTAATATTTATAATTTATGGAGGGTTTTTCGCAACATTTTGCTCTGCTCTGATCCCGTTGCCAGCCAGATGTTGTTTATAATTTTCCAAAGGTATTTGCAGCATTCTCAAAGCATAGCAATTTTATTAAGTAAATTGTTTCCGTTACTTTTCGGATTTCCTTTGAAATGACTGCGGATTTGGCCGTTGTTTGAAGTGAGCCACTGTCAAAGGCAAAAAAGCAAATAACAGGAAAAAAAAAATAAGAAGTAAAATATAATATACGGTATTAGAGAGAGAGAGATAGACAGAGAGAGTGGGAGAAGGAGAAGGAGAGCCACACAGGAAGTCAAGTTGAGAAGAATTTGCTTTTGTGTGGCGCTCTGGACTCTGCTTTGGTCGGCCATTCATTAAAGCAATTTTCAGTGCCAGTAATTTATGTGTCAATGAATTTAGCCGGCTACGCCTTTGACATCAATTCTCGGCCTCTGCTCGAAATTCAATTCGCTGGACAGCCAGTCAGTCTGGCAGTCTGGCAGTCAGTCAGTCAGTCTGTCAGTCACTCTGCAGTTGTCGTCGCCATTTAGCTCGTAATTTTTATAGCCCGTTAGGCCTCATTTGGTCACGAAACTCAAATGCGTCGCTGTAAGAGTATTTATTGTGCTCTCTCTCTCTTTTTTTTTGTGCTGTACTTTGTTGTTGTACATATTTATACGATTCTCATAGGCTGTCGCCATACAGCTTAAAACCATATGACTCAAGGTCACATGCTCTGCTGCGCTGTTAGCAAATAGGAAGCGGGTATATTGAGAACAGTGTAGGGCAGGGTTGTTGGGTGCGTGGTTCGCACTCAATAGCAACACAAGCTATGATTACAGGGCATTGACACGTCGTTCAGTATTTTTAATGTCGAGCAGTGACTTGTATTCTGTTTTATGACTGCTGCAGCACTCAATTTATAGACAACTGTTCGAGATGTGTTCCTGGCTGGTTGGCCGGAGGCATTTGCAGCAATGCTTATTGCTTTTTATAGCATGATCCATGGTGGCAAATAAATGAACTTACTGTCTGAATTTTATCGCAATTACCAAAGATACATATTTGTATGCATTTATCTGTGCCGGCTAACCAGCTGTGACCAGTCAGTCGGACCATAATTTATATGCACTGCAATCGAACGATGGTCTCCAATGCAAGTGCTCCTGCATTTTAAAACGTGTTGAAAATTTTAAAATCCATTTCGAATATTTAGCAAAGTTATTTAATATACAAAATCTAACTAAATGCATCAGATATGGGACAAACCAAAGGTTTCTGTGACATTTTTAATTAAGCACATTTAATTGTCAAGTTAAATAAGTAAATAAATAAAAATGTTCTAAGCTTTTCGAATAGTTATTTAATGTAGCATCTTCAACTGTATACTATATTTACATACTTATAGTTATTTAATACACCGTATACTATATTTACATACCATATCGCTTTGCTGACCCAATCGTTTCAAATGCTAAATTAAGCAATCTTCGTATAAAAGAAATGTCGAACTCAACAAAGAATGAACATCCTGTTCTACATTTTTTTTGGTCATGCTTGCTACAATTTGAATTTTTTCTGGTAAGCAAAAAAGCAAAAAATTTCGATGTTGGCTAGAAAAATGCAAATAACGGCAAAATGTTGCCGCTTTCTGTTGCCGAGTTGTGGCATGGTCCTGGCTATTTTTTGAGGGTGGGGGGCTATTGTTTGCAAATTATTTGTATTCATGTTTTCGTTTATTTTGTGTATTGTTTTGTCTATTTTTTTTTTTTTTTTTTTTTGCCTTTTTCTATTTGCCTTGGTCAGCGCCTTTTGCAGGGCCCAGGCGACTTCCGTCTGCCGGCCCGTAATCTACGTCATTTCCGCTTTAAATTATTTACATAGTAAATATGGCTGGGGTCCACCTAAGTCGACTGCGTCCTTCTGCTTTTTGCAACTTCAACGCTGGCTAAGGGCTCCTCAATCGTTATGATTTTGATTCTTATTTTCCCTCTTGTGGCTTGAGTTTATCTTAAGGATTTCTTTGTTAGTGTAGCCGATTTTTATTGTGCGGCTCATAGTCGGATTCGGATTCGGACTCGGATTCGTACTCGGACTCAGTCTCGGTCTCGGTCTCGACACGCCAATGACATGCCCAAGTGGCATTGCGACTTGTATTACGCATTATGTACACTTTGGGCCATTTTTTGTTATTTCGTTATTGTGTTTGCAACGCAAAAGATTTTCTTTTCTTTTTTTTTTTTTGTTTTTCGTTTTTTGCGGTTGCAATGCAATTTTTTGATTTCACGCTTTTCCAGCTGTTGGCTCTCGCTATAATTGAATTATTCGCTTGCCGTGACACTGATCCCAACAACTATAAAGTGAAATATTTTCACATTTGGCGGAAGAGATACAAATTTCATTGCCTCTTTTTTTACGCCGTCCGATTTTAGATTATATTTGCTTAATTTGCATAAAATTTAAACCAGTATTTTGCTAATCGTAAGTTTTGTTATTTTAAATATTTAAATGTCACAAAAGTATTTTTGGTCGAACTAATTAAAAAACTACATTTTTGTTTGGTTTATATTTTTTATTATTATTTAATATGCAGTTTACAGGAAATTTAGGAATATTCGAATATGTTCAATATATGGATGGATATGATATAAGATCATAGTGTGGCATAAATCTGAACTTATAGTTTATAAACTTTTCCAGTTTAAATACGAAATATTAAATTAACGAAAACTGCGCATATTGTATTTTCTTATTAATTGATAATTTTTTTGTGTGTATTTATTATTATTTTTTTGCTTATATAAGAAAATAACATTAAAAAACATCAATATCTATTAATAGATTTATGTAAATTAAATTATATTAAATTAATAATTAAATGCTTTAATGCACTTAAAAAACAGCAACATTAATTTAAGCATTTATTATTAAATCTTTTTAAATGCAGAATATTTGTGCATATAAATTATTTTGAGATTATGCTGCATTTTTTGTTGAAAATATTTCCTCAATTATCATGAAAATGTGGCATAAACTATGTTACGCAATTTTCAATCATTGCCAAGCGTATCTCTATTTTGCATAAGTATCTGTGCATTTAGTAAGAATATGTATTTATTTTTATATATTGTTTCCATAGCTACTTTTGGGTCAGTATTTATGATTGTAGTGAACCCTTCTGCTCAGTTCATTAGGCATCAGATGAGCATTTGGGGTCGGCAATAGGCCAATTTGTGACAGGCGAGCGACTTTCCGTTCGGACTGATGGTCAACTGAAGAACATAAAAGACATTTGTGTCATTACAAAAGATGCACAAAATATAAGCATTTCTCATAACTATGGCACAAAAAAAGAAAACGGAAGTGAAATGATTAATGCATATTAGTTGGAGACCTACGTTTAGTTCTTTCACGTTTGCAGGAATTCCATGAATTCCACAAACACGTCCAAAATAAGAAAATGAGAAGATTGTTTTTGTTTTTAGATCCCTTTTCGGGAATTGGTCAAGTTGAAGGAAAATTTAATTTTATGAAATCAATTTTCATTATGGACTTAAGCGGCTTGGGTCCATCGTTAAAAATGTTTTGCAGCAACAGACCCAAGTTGTTCATGCATGTGGCATGTGCCACACACACAGCGCCAGTGTGTGAACGTGGTAAAATTTACTTTTGTTGGCCGCGTCCAGGGAGTCGTTAAAATGCAGTTTAGAAAAACCCCAATGCCACCAAAGACAAAGTGCCTGATAACGACCGCCCTGGACATTCTCCCGCTTGCCCCAGCTTTGGTGTGTGTGTGTTTTTTATAACGGCATGTTTCTGTATTTTGTGTTGCTGCTTTCTTTTTGGTATTTTATGAGAGTATTTTTCTTTTTTTATGCGATGATAAAATTCATAGCGCTTGCATATAAAATCAACTTACTGACCAACAACACATAAATAACAACAACAACAACAACAACAGGAACAGGAACAGGATATTCTCACACATATGCAACTAAGCTCTTGCCCCAATGCACATTGAGTCAGAGTCAAAAGTTGTAGAAGAAATGCACAAATATACATAACATCTCGGAGTTGATCTAAATAACATTAAATGTGAGAAGATAATGCATTAAATTTAGTTAAATAAATATTTCTATAATGTTTGCAGTGCTTAAGCTAAGTTTTTTTTTTTTTTCTTATTAATACACACCATTTAAATATTAACTTGAATGTTAAATTTCGCTTTTTTTACGTTTCCATTGTTTGTTTGTCCATTAAAAGAGAGCATTTTGAATTAAACTAAAATCGTGTTTTTTATGTGAATGCATTTGACCCCATTTTCAGTGTACTCTGGCCAGTGTGCAGTTGCAATGTGTGGGTGTATTTTTATTTTACTTTTTTATATACTTTTTACGTATTTATTTATACTTGGGGTCTGGCAGCTGTTGGAGCACAATTTGATTTCCATCGGCTTAGCGCGAGGATTTTCTAAACGCTTTGCTCTCTGCCTTGGCCTTTTCTTTTTTTCTTTTTTCTTTTTTTGAAATATACCATTCTGCTAGTTTTTCTTTATGCTCGTGCCCTTTAAGCCCATTTATGAGTTTGGCTTTATTTTGATGAGTTGAATTGCCAACAGGGTCGTCAGCCATAAATATTTGGTTTCATGCCCGGCGTTTAAGCACCATTCAATTTGCTGTTCTCACAAAAGCGCAGTTCAACTAAAATTTAATTATATGAATTATAATTGGTTTTGTTTGTGGTAAAAGTTGAGCTGCGAAGGGGCCACTAACTAACCGTGAACTGTTTTGGCGTAATCAGCCGTAATCTCAAATAAAATATTCAAATTCTATTAGTACGCATATATATACATATGTATATATATATATGTGTGTGTGTTTGTTTATCTAAAGGTATGTTTATGTGTTGTAATGTAAGCAAATGCGGAGACAAGTGGTGAAAATCTACCGCAATTAGAAGACAAATCGTTTTGACGCCAACACATCCAGTATCTCTCAGTCTCACGCTCTAGTTGTGATGTCAGCAAGTGTGTATCTGTGTGTGTATCTGTGTGTATCTGTGTGTATCTGTGTGTGTGTCGGTTTGTGCCTATTCACTCTGTTCATATGTGGAGGGGCATTAAAGCATGAAATTAATGCACAAGGCATAGCAAATAGCCCTAAGGACACGCGTGCCAATGTGGCAGAACAATTGAGCAGGGTGGGAAGGGTGGGAGGGGGAGAGACACATTAAATTCTGTGCTGCAAGCAACCGCAACAAACTAATAAAAATTGTCGAAAGTAAATTTTTATTTTAGCTTAACGTTAGCCAGCTGCTGTTGTGTACTTTGAAATTTAATTTGTGCCACACATGGCGTCTGGAGCTATTTAATTAGATTACGCACAAGTGGAAGATATCTGCATGAATTGACTGAAATTATATATATATATATATATATGTATATATATATATTTGGTCTGGGCATCTGGGCATTCAATTTTGCATTTTTGCTGCCAGAGCTTTCCTTCATTGGGTTGTCTCTGGTGAAATTGAAACCGTTGTCATGTCGAACAAGATGACAAAACGATGTCGATGAAAATTAAAGGTGCTCATACCCCATACACACACACACACACACACATGCACACATACACACACACACACATACACACACACTGAATGTAGCCTAAACTCATTGCTTTAATTCGTTGTGCTCTGTTTCAGAATTTTTAACAAGTAAAAGCGATCAACTAGAGATGATACCGTGATGAATACATAAAAACATAGCTTACAGTAGCAATAAGAGCTGAGTCTGATAGAACATGAATCTATATAAAAAGATGTATTATTTGAAATAAAAAACAAATTATTTTTGCTATGCAGATGAAATGAAAAGCATTTAATTTGATTGTGATTAATTTGTACAAAATTAAATGATTGTTTGATAAAATAATTCGCATTCTTATATTTAAACTAGCTCGAAATAAACATACCTAATATTTCGAGTGTTTTTTAAATAATATTTAATATTTTCTATTCGTGAAATAGCCATCACTAAGACTCTTTGTCAGCACAGGAAACTGGTACTTTGACATCATTTTGCAATTTGTGAATCTATTCATTTTGATAACGTTGCATGAGATTATGCGACAAGTTGCCAAAACGTTGATTGCCAGTTGATTGGATTTTTTCCTTATGTCCATTAGTAATCCATCAAAAGTTAGTAAGTAAAAAATATAAATAAAATAATTTTGAAATACCTTTAACAATTTTAAAACAGCAATTTGAAAGCCCAGTTTTAGAATTTTTATATTGCTTGCAGTGGCTTTCTTGGTCACTGTTAATATCAGATATACATACACATATATATATATATATGTGTGTGTGTGTGTGTGTGTGGGTGTGCAAATATTTTACTTATGTAAAATGTTGTGAATTATGTTGGCAGATGCTTTTGCATAGTTTCGCCCATTTAGACTAATCTCCTTGCAGACATTTTTCAGTTACTTGGAAAAGTTTGGCAAGTGCAACTTTTGTTGGCCAGCATTGTCTTGTAATTGCTCTTCAATACAAGCTTTCTACTTGAACCCCTCTGCAAAATTTTGAAGCATATTTGAACAAGTTTTGAAACTCGGTGCTCGATGCTCCCACTTTCCATTCAACAATTTCCACTTAGTGGCCGTTGGCAACATTTTAGTTTTTCTATTGCATTTAGTTTACTTTGCATGATGTACTTTTTTTTATATATTTTTTTTTTCTTTTGGTATAAGTGACGTATACATGATGTGGGGTTAGTCGGAAAAACTTTTGGAATGGAGTGCAAAGCACAGTTTGGTTATGTTAATAGAGCATGCTACGGTTTTTGTGTTTATTATGCAAATGTGGTTGAGACTTTGTAGAATATAAGTGGAATAGTGGTCAAGTGCAAATCAAATGCAACTCGGATCGGCTGTGGAATGCGGTTTCCGGTTCAATAACAACAGCTTAGCAAAAGATTACTATTATATATTTATTTAAAAATCAATGGATCTGAATTGGTTACAAGTTCTGTAAGAAATTAATGGTCTACTTACAGAAAAATAGCTAAAATGCATTTAATGGCCAAGGTTACGTACAAAACCTATTTTCACAAAGAGCTGCAACAGCCGAAAAATCATCATGTGGCAAACAATAACAAAGACCCGAACTTATTGGCATTAATTCCACTTCATAAATGTCAAGCGCTGAAAAGAACCTAAAAAATAAAGAAAAACTAGCAGGAAAATAAAGCAAACACAAATAAAGCGATGAAAAGTGCGAAAAGAATCGGTTAAAAGTGGCAAGCAGATACAGATATATGTATATATATATATGTATTCATGAATAAATATTTGCATAATACCCTGGCGTGGCTGACACTAAGTTGCCAGATGAAGCCGGAAAGCGGAGTGCCAGCTTAAGCTCCCTTTTAGCTTGCCACCTGAAGGCGCCGAAAGCCGATCAACCTGGCCATAACTCATTTCAGCAATTTTAAATGTGCGCCGTATTCCACATTTCCAGCTTGAAAACCGCTAAAGTCAAAAAAGGAACACACAGCACCACATGGGGGCTTACAATAAATCACTGGCCAGTGCGAAATTAGCAGCTACCTGTTAAATGCTCGCACCACATTGCACCACATTCATTCATTCCGCCCAAATTCACACTTGAGCTATTTTCATGCGTCTTTCGCATGATTTTTTATCTCTATAAATATTTGATCAGGTTGCTTTGTATGCTGTGTGTTTGCGTAGGTGTGCGTTCTGTATATATATGTATGTATATATATATATATATATATATATATATATATATACTACTCGTACACTGCATATTACATGTCAGCTTTGTTAAGGATTTCCCTGCCATGCATATTTTATTGGCCAACATTCACAGCACTCTCGAGCTTTGAGTGCTCTGATTGCTGCAGTTGATTATTGTGAAATATTTACTAAATAAAATGCGAGTGGCACTCGTTAGAGTCCGAATGTTTTATAACGGTTTGTGCTTATGTTTTAGATTACTTTTTATTGTTTACATGTCCTTTAAAATGCACATCCTTGCCACACATTTTTTTATTTCTATATAGGCCAATTTTAGGCGCATACCAATATCAAATTTTATTTCTAAAACTTAGGTTTTCAAAAGACCCTTTGAATCGACGAGTGCATTTCTCAAATGAAAACAGACTAGCAGAATTAAGCTCAATTCAAGTATAGTCGCATTGAATATACCCTATAACGATTGTAATTTGTATATAGAAAGAAAATTCATTATATATTATGTACAAATTTAATTAAAATACCGTAGAGAAATGTATGGATTCATTTTAGTTAATATGATCGAAAAATATTATGTTTTATTTGCTTTATAACAACTTTTTAATATTATATTCACAGCGTTTAATGTGTACACGGTATATAAGCGTTTGTACTTTTGAACTTTAATTTTTGTACTGCAACACAATAAAAACTTTGGCAACAATGAAAACTTTGTTAAATGTGCGACTAAAATAATGGCAATGAGAAGCGCAAGAAAGCCAATTAATCCCACTTGACCTCTTATTTTGGCATTTCCTTGTCTCAAACATCAGTTAACAACATTGACTTTGCCAAGAAGGCAATTGAAACCTAAATACTTTCTTATCGGAAATCCAAATGTATCGATAATTCAGAAACTAAGGCAGTTATCGATAAAATAAAGCAAACTTGATCTGCTCCAGGAACACAAGAACTTATATTCCAAATTTCGCTAGCTCTTATAGTCTCCGATATCCTTCCTTCTGCCTGTTACATACACTCGCACAAAACCAATATACCCTCTTTTTACCCATTTTCAATGGGTTAAGGGTATAAAAATTAGAAGAACTTTACTTGGCACTACGATTTAACAACAACAGCCAATTCCCATTTGGTGTTTTAAACAATAAAAGAGCAACAATTTCCAAACATAGCGGATGTGAATGAAGTGTAATTGATTTTATTTAAGTTGTAGGTCTATTTAGTCTCTGAATTATAATTGTTCAATTCGGATCAGTTGCTGACTTAAGTCAAGATTTCTATTTAAGGCTTAGAACACAATTTACAAGTTCTAGATCTAGAGAGTTTTGTTGTTAGTTGCATTGTATTGACTCGGTGGCTTTTACCTGTGACCGGTGTAAACTGATTTCGACCTTTGCCTTGCTGGTCATTTTGGTCATATCTGGACGCATAATCTGAGCATTAGTTGCCATTGACAGTCTGAGCCAAGAACAAATACTCGCAGAAAAATCCCGGTTGCTTATTATTTTTAGTAAATCATGAAAGCGATAAGCCTAATAGCCTGGGCGACCATGTCTATGTGTGTGTCTGTTGCATGTGCGGCGTGTGAGATAATGTAGCACGGTAAAATCAAATGGCATGAAAATGTGAACACAGCCGCAGGCATTCGATGCGACTCGACTCGACTCGACTAAGCTGATGTTGCTCATTCTGCAGCCAAGTGTGGGGGCCTGTGTGTGTGCGTGTGTGTGTGTGTGTGTGAGTGTGTGAGTGTGTTTGTGCTGGTTAGCGTCGACGCCATTTTGTTTAATATGCCATCTGGCTGCTGGGGGCACCGTATGCCAGCGATTATCTAAAAGACATTAGCATCCCAGCAGTTAGTACAGTAGGTACTACGAGAAAACACAGGACGCTTCCTCCAGCCTGTAACTTGTGAAACCCTTGCAGAGGGATTATCATCTTTTTATTATTAAATGTGTGAAGTATTGAAGGAAACCTCTCTCATTTCACAGAGTATTCTTATACACTGGATAGCCATGTCTGTCCGTCTGCCGTCCTTCCTTAAGCGCAAAGATCTAACTCCGTTTCAAAGTGATTTTTATTGTACTTATCTCATCAGTCTTCCTACTTCAGTCACTCATGATCACTATACTATATAACAGCGATAGGAACACTAAAAAGAATGGTTTTCGCATTTACAATTCGCGTTCACTGAACCCTTTGATCCCATAACCTTCTATTAGTTCGTCTTAACTTTTCTATTCCCAGTAGGAACTTTCTAGGAACTTTGACCCATTAGTAAGCATTATCTGCATTTTATTTATTTAGGGAAAAAGCTTCTGGGGACGGCGACTGTGGAAATTTTGTGAAATTCTCTTAAATGCCGAACTTTGAAGAAGGTTAATTTTTTGTTTGGTGAGTATATCTTTAAAATTGTGGGATTATCAATTTACTCTCTCAGAAATATCTTGTATCTTCGGCGCATTCAAATAATAAAATATTTGAAGCCCCGATTCAAAATTTAGATGTCGTTTGTCTGTCTCGGGTCTATTTTTCCATGTTATCTTTGGTTGGATAGTGCATCGTTGGGACCTTGTGGTACGTGCTCTTTTCTATTTGCAACACTGTTGCGAAAGCTTTAATGTTGTTTGATTGAGAATATTGTGGAATATTTTCGTTTCAGGAGGCTTATTTTTTAATTAATTTATTTGTTTGACTATTTGTCATTGTAAGCTCTAAAGCCAGCTTTATTATAAGGTCTTGAAATTAAAATGCTCAAAAGGGAACAGATAGTTATTCCTTGCTAATATTGAAAAGTAAGACTCATTGTGATCCGATAACACGATAAACGTATATAAATGTGTGTTGTATTACATGAAACGTTAAATACAGTAATTCGGTGTTTGGAATATGCAATATCTCAGATAGCCGTTCTAATGCTGAATCTATATGTATATTTATATAGTGACATATATATAGTGACCCCTACATAGATGGCAGATCAAAGTAAATGAACAGACCATGAGATAAAAAGCAAGTGCGAGGATTCCTTATAAATTAAACCACTAGCATAAGTAGAGTTACATTTTGTACACAAATCTGAGATGTGTTTTTGAATAAAGAATTGCATTTTTTACTAATCAACAACGTTGTCCGACTTTTAATTATATTGTATATGGTGCTTCGATTTTCCCTTATCGCAATTTAACTGTTTTATTTCCAAAAAAATGATATATCTTTGCCATTTATGCCTACACATCTTTGGCAACATGATATACTATATTAAAGACACTTTAACATGCACCACAATCCAAGATAAAGTCGATCCATAATCAATTTTGTTGCTGCTTATAAAATTGAATTTCGAAAGCTTGCATTATAACCAAGAGTAAGTGGAGATATCAAACCAGCTGGAAAGCACAGTCTAAGTAATAAATTCCAAATATATTTTAATATTCTAAGCCGTTTGTATATGTATGTTAATATATATGTATGTATATTTTAAGTGCACTGTTTAACAAATTATTTTAAGTCTAAAACAAAGGTCAGCTCATATCCATCTGCGAGTTGGGTCTGATAGGTTTCAATTAACCAAACTTGGACCATTTGTTGCCTTTATTCCTTCTAATTGTCTTGCGAGCACCCGTCTTCTTTTTCCAACGGCGAATAACCTTTTTGCATTTACCGGTGGATGGGGCTGCTGTAGTGTCTGTAGCCACCGTGGTAGTGTCACTTCCTGCAGCCGCCGTTGTAGTGTCTTCTGCTGGTGCCGCAGTTGTGTCTGCTGCCGCAGTTGTGTCTGCTGCAGCAGTTGTGTCTGTTGCCACAGTTGTGACTTGACAGTCGACGCTCATCGGCAAATAAACTAAGCATATCGCCAAGAGAGCACAGCTCAATGATACTACTTTGGTGTTCATCTTGTTCAAATCCCCTGGTGAATGATACTTTTCCTTCGGATCCATTTGCTTTTATAGCAATTCTTCGATGTATGCAAAGTTTACTCAGCTGGTTCTCCATTTGCGATTAAAATGTGTGTGGGTTTGTCTTTAAATATATGGAAAACTGGAACAGAGTTTGTCAAATTTTGATTGTTTGTTAGCCATAAAAAATATGACTTTCTGTTTTGTTTATTCAGATATTTGCTCAGTAGAAACTGTTACAGTTTTAAATAATTCGGTTTTAGGTTGACACAGATATGAAACTTCTTTCATAAAGCTTAGCTTTAGTAATTATTCTGTACCCTCAGAAATTAAAATCGTCCTGAAAGTTATATATTCGCCATCCTCTTGTTGGCAAGGATTTCAAATCTGAAGGTTGTGGCTTGCTAAAAACAAGGGCTCTAATTTCATTATTCTATGTTAAATTTTTAAAAATATAAATAAAATTCCTTTGCAGAGAATATTCAAATTCCACTAGAACAAATATATGAATTTTATTAAATTAACTTGTCGTTTATATTTATTCATAGCGTTGATTTAATGTACACGTCCGCTCCTTGGGGTTTATACAATGTGCTTCAAGCGACCAAAGCGACTGCTTTGAACTACATGCAAGTAATTGAAGCAGACCATCGAAGAAAATGTTGATCATAAGGAACTTACAATTACCGTTGCTCGCAGGCAACAACAGATTAAGACTACAAACGGGAATGCAAGACAAGCTGCGGTGTACATAGGCAAATACAGTTATTCCCAACAATAATCAATTTTTGTTGCTGCTTATAAAATTGAACTTAGAAAGCTTGCATAACCAAGATTAAGTAGAGATATCAAATCAACTGGAAAGCACAGTCTACGTAATAAATTCCACATATACAGTGTCTGGCAGCTCATTTGGAACAGTGTCTAGCAAAAATTTTAAAGTGCTATAAATTTTAAACAAGGAAAAAAACTCAAAATGCTTAAATGATAATTTGTTTAATGTTATATAACATTTGTAGCAGGCCACCACTAACGATATTAGTCCACCGCTAGGAATGTAAGATATAATGCTAAGCTCATTTAACATCTGTTAAATGAGACACAAGAGAGACATGTAAAGACTGACGAGCTCGAGAGAGTTAGTCTGTCGCTGGTCACTGTAATAAGTAGACGCACAATTAATTAAAGGATCACAATAAATCAACGTCTTCTTTAAACGCCTACTACACATTTGAACAAGAAACTTTAGTTTTTATTAAAATATTAATTAATTAATTAAAATTAGTCAAAAACTGAAAACATCACCAGAATACATATAGTAGCTTAGTTGGAACAGTCTTAAAAAAATTACATATTTGGCGTATAAAAGCTTAAATAAGAATGTTAATACTTAGCATGATATCCTTTAGCTTTAACAACTTCCTTTAACCTATTATAAGAAGATACCAGCTCCACTCCTCCAGCAGAGCATTTTTAAGATCTTGCTTGCTGGATATGTTGTGATACCGGATGTTATATTCCAGCAATGACCACAAATTTTCAATAAAATTTAAATCTGGAAACTGGGCAGCTCGCTCTAAGCCAGGACTGTACTACTCCGGCCTTATGCTTTGGGTCATTGTCCTGGTAGAACCGGAAAGTCGCCACACATAATTCCATCCGTCCGGGCAAAAAATGTTGAGTTTGTACTCATATTCAAATATGACTGTGTTCTAGAACTCCAAATCCTTGCCCAAATGGATTTTGGCGAAGGCCATCCTAGACCCTCTATTTTTTGCTTTTATAAATTGCTCTTTCCGTGGTACTCGGGCCTTAAAGTCATAATTGCGCAAAACCTGGATCACAGTTTCCACACTGAACTTTTTCCTTATTTCAACCTGCACCTATTGAGTCAGTTTTTGAGCCCTCAGTTTTCCCCTTATTTTCCTGATGATCCTCCGCTCGCCCTGTTGGGTGAAAATCTAGTTTGCTTCCATTTCGTCGACGAAACTCCAAATAATGTACAATACAATTGGGGTGTTAGATTGACCATTTTAGATATTTTTCGATGTGAATTTCCACTTTTCAAGTGTTTCAGGATGAGTTTCCGTAGAACAATGGTAGTCCGTTTTCCCATAGTTCTTGTTGGCTTGTTGCACCCTAGATGCAGGATATAACTAAACTGACTACGAAGAATTGCTCTATTTATACCGAAAATATTCAACCCAGGTGTCCATAATGTAACGGGTGTCCCAGGTGTCCATAATGTAACGGGTGGAAATAACCTTTGATGATAAATAGAGGCACTTTTTTACATAACCCGACCTAGCAGGTGGGGGAACCTCACCTTATTCAGGTCATATATGTGGTTTCTGAGACCAATGCCAACAACAATGACGAACATGAAGAACAGTAACATCGACGATCCCTAGACAACAACGATACCGAGACCACGAAGAGCACAAGAGCGAATTCGCAAGACGGCGAATCCCATCGAGGAAGAGAAGCAGCGAAGTCGATGACGACGACGACGACGTGACGACGTGACAACGAGGAGGGGAGTTGCAGTTCGGCCTTTGACGGAATAGGTTGTGAGAGCTGTGTCTCAAGTCGAGTTGAACGAGTGAACGAGTGGAAAGAAGCAGACTTTAATGTTCCAAACTATTAATGATGTTGTATTATCTTATATTAACCAATTAATACCGTTGATGTAATAAAACCCCCACATATATTCATTCCGGTGGTTAAAAAATAACGAATGATGAGTTTATAGCAGGCAATTAAAATTTTTGCTAGACACTCTTCCAATTGAGCTGTACACTGTATTTTATAAAATTTAATATTCTAATTATATTTAATATAATTATTTAATAAAGTCGTTTGTATATGTATGTTAATATATATATATATTTTAAGTGCACTGTTTAAAAAATTCATTTAAGTCTACAACACAGGTCAGCTCATATCAATCTGCGAGTTGGGTCTGATCGCTTGGATGCTTTTGGTCCGTTTTCAATTAACCAAACTTGGACCATTTGTTGCCTTTCTTCTTTATAATCGTTTTACGAGGACCCGTCTCCTTTTTCCAATAGTGAATAACCTTTTTGCAAATCTTTCCTCCGGTTGATGGGGCTGCTGTAGTGTCTGTAGCCACCGTTGTAGTCCCACCTCCTGCAGCCGCCGTTGTAGTGTCTTCTGCTGGTGCCGCAGTTGTGTCTGTTGCCGCAGTTGTGTCTGTTGCCACAGTTGTGACTGTTGCCCCAGTTGTTTCCAGACAGCCGAGGTTCATCGGCAAATGAACTAAGCATATCGCCAAGAGAGCACAGCTAAATGATACTACTTTGGTGTTCATCTTGTTCAACTCCACTGGTGAATGATACTTTTCCATCGGATCCATTTGCTGTTATAGCAATTCTTCCATATCCGCCAATTTTACTCAGCTGGTTTCCCAATTGCAATTCAAATGTGTGTGGGTTTGTCTTCAATTATATGGAAAACTGGAACAGAGTTTGTTAAATTTTGATTGTTTGTTAGCCATAAAAAATATGACTTTCTGTTTTGTTTATTAAGATGTTTGCTCAGTAGAAACTGTTACAGTTTTAAATAATTCGGTTTTAGGTTGACACAGATATGAAACTTCTTTCTTAAAGCTTAGCTTTGGTAACTGTTCAGTACCCTCAGAAATTAAAATCGTCCTGAAAGTTGGATATCTGCCATCCTCTTTTTGGCAAGGGTAGCTCATCCTATTTTTGTGAATTTCAAATCTGAAGGTTGTGGCTTACTTAAAACAAGGGCTTTAATTTCATAATTCTTTGTTAAATTTTTAGAAATAAAATTCCTTTGCAGACAATATTCCAATTCCACTAGTACAAATATATAAATTTAAATCGGACATTTTCTTTCAAACATTATAATAGGATTCTATAAGCCTTAAAGCTATTATCCGTACGTAGGAAGGAATGCTTTCCCCAAAAGACTTATTGCACCGGGCAAAGGAAAATAAATAGAGTCGTAGATTGATTGCCTGTTGCATTCGAGCATTAAATACAATTAAATTTCTACGCCATTTTGAGATTCAATTGATCCTTGGTCGTTCTTTTATGGTAAAAGTAAGGGGCGAGCGATCAAACATCCGCCGCATTGGTGCGGGTGTACCGCAGGGTAGTGTCCTTGGACCTGCCTTGTACACATTGTACAGCGCGGACTTGCCGATTCCAGTAGCCAGAAACACGCTGCTTGCCACATACACAGATGACACAGTGTTCCCTGCTAACTCCACCTTTGCTTCGATAGCAGCTGCGGTTACGCAAAGATTCCTGGATGGCTTTAGTACTTGGGCCAACCGGTGGAACATCTGCGTCAATGGGAGCAAATCTCAGCACTATACGTTTGCGCTCAGGAATGGTAACTGTCCAACTGTCCGACTCAACAACATGGTCATACCTCAGGAGAACCATGTTCGCTACCTGGGTATGTATCTGGACAGGAAACTTACCTGGCGCAAACACATTCAGATCACGGCAGCAGCGTGTAGATCCAAAAGAGCAAAACTCAACTAGTTGCTTAGGTTAGGTTAGGTTAGACGGCTGTGACCTGAAAAGGTCAGCACACATAGACCAGTTTTGATTGACCCCTTGTGGTGCCGTAGATCTAAGTCCTACTCCGAGAGAAACTCATGGAAAAATTTGAATCAGTTGAACCAACCAGTTGCATTTATGAATTTTGCGATTTTGGCTGGTCTAATGTGCGCCAGCTGCGTTAGGCCGGATAGGAAGTGACTTCCTAGGAAGGTGGACCGTCTTTTTGCTAGAGCTGGGCAGAGACAGAGGAAGTGTTCCGGAGATTCCACCTCCTCCTCGTCTAGTTGCTTAAGCCATCAAGCAAACTCAGCTTGAGCAACAAGCTGCTGGTGTACAGGAGCATCATCGAGCCCACATGGACATATGGGATTCCATTTTGGGCTGCAAGATCTTGGATATACCAAATTCAAGTCCTGCAGAACAAGGTGCTCACAGACATAGGTGCTCCTCCATATGTGAGTAATAGGATGCTGCAAACGACTTCGGTCTACCGACAGTCAAATCCGAAATTAACCGGCATACGAGTCGGTATAATGACCGGTTGCATAACCATGTCAACCCATTGGCTTGCACACTTGGGAATAACACCACTCGCAGGAGGTTGAAGCGCCTTCACACCAGCGACCTCTGGACTGTTGGCCGTTAAATAAATGTTATATTCAATGTTATGTATTACAAGTTAAAACCATTTCTATGTTTATGTTATAGCTTATAAATTCACTGTTCATCCATACTGTCTCACATCAATGTTTTATGGCCTCTAAATAGGTTGATTAATGTTTAAATATAATTGCCACATAAAAAAAATAAAAAATTGATCCTTGGGGTGCTATATGATATTATGGCTCAATGTGATATATTTTTCATATTAAGCAAAACATTTTTCACAAAAGAGGACATCTTGTAGTGTATATATTCATTAGTATTTTTTAATATATTTCAAGCTCCATGTACAGGAGAATTTTGCGATGTGCATCTCCAACTTTTGTTTTAATTTATAGCCTTTGGAAACTGGCCACTGCAATCTAACTACCGATGCTATCTATGACAGCTATTGAATAAAAAGTCGATATTTTTGGACGATTGTTTGCCGAAATCACTGATTGAAAGGAGTATCTGTGGAATTTTCTTAAATTATGCGATTCTCTTAGCAAAAGACCCGTTCACTTATATCAGTACACTTCCATCAAAGTTAAGATAACAAAACATATTCACATATAAACATTGTAAGCATATATATTAATTTTTTAAGTGCACTAAATAACAAATATTATAAAGGTAAATACTAAAATTCATTGTCCATTTGTAGGGTATCATTGTGTAAATTTCGATTGATTAGTGAACCAAGTCTTCGTGATCTTTTTCAGGCTCAGCCTTGCCTGCCTCGTCTTCCTCGTCTTCCTTGCCTTCCTCGTCTTCCTCGTCTGCTTCCATCTCCACCATTTCCTCCACTGCCGCCATTGCTGACTCCATTTCCGTATTTAGAAAATTTGTCGAAAATTCCACCTTTGCCTTTTTTCCTTATAGTCTTGCGAGCACCCGTCTTCTTTTTCCAACGGCGAATAACCTTTTTGCACTTACCGGTGGATGGGGCTGCTGTAGTGTCTGTAGCCACCGTGGTAGTGTCACTTCCTGCAGCCGCCGTTGTAGTGTCTTCTGCTGGTGCCGCAGTTGTGTCTGCTGCCGCAGTTGTGTCTGCTGCCGCAGTTGTGTCTGTTGCCACAGTTGTGACTTGACAGTCGACGCTCATCGGCAAATAAACTAAGCATATCGCCAAGAGAGCACAGCTCAATGATACTACTTTGGTGTTCATCTTGTTCAAATCCCCTGGTGAATGATACTTTTCCTTCGGATCCATTTGCTTTTATAGCAATTCTTCGATGTATGCAAAGTTTACTCAGCTGGTTCTCCATTTGCGATTAAAGTGTGTGTGGGTTTGTCTTTAAATATATGGAAAACTGGAACAGAGTTTGTCAAATTTTGATTGTTTGTTAGCCATAAAAAATATGACTTTCTGTTTTGTTTATTCAGATATTTGCTCAGTAGAAACTGTTACAGTTTTAAATAATTCGGTTTTAGGTTGACACAGATATGAAACTTCTTTCATAAAGCTTAGCTTTAGTAATTATTCTGTACCCTCAGAAATTAAAATCGTCCTGAAAGTTATATATTCGCCATCCTCTTGTTGGCAAGGATTTCAAATCTGAAGGTTGTGGCTTGCTAAAAACAAGGGCTCTAATTTCATAATTCTATGTTAAATTTTTAAAAATATAAATAAAATTCCTTTGCAGAGAATATTCAAATTCCACTAGAACAAATATATGAATTTTATTAAATTAACTTGTCGTTTATATTTATTCATAGCGTTGATTTAATGTACACGTCCGATCCTTGGGTTTATACAATGTCCTTCAAGCGACCAAAGCGACTGCTTTGAACTACATGCAAGTAATTGAAGCAGACCATCGAAGAAAATGTTGATCATAAGGAACTTACAATTACCGTTGCTCGCAGGCAACAACAGATTAAGACTACAAACGGGAATGCAAGACAAGCTGCGGTGTACATAGGCAAATACAGTTATTCCCAACAATAATCAATTTTTGTTGCTGCTTATAAAATTGAACTTAGAAAGCTTGCATAACCAAGATTAAGTAGAGATATCAAATCAACTGGAAAGCACAGTCTACGTAATAAATTCCACATATACAGTGTCTGGCAGCTCATTTGGAACAGTGTCTAGCAAAAATTTTAAAGTGCTATAAATTTTAAACAAGGAAAAAAACTCAAAATGCTTAAATGATAATTTGTTTAATGTTATATAACATTTGTAGCAGGCCACCACTAACGATATTAGTCCACCGCTAGGAATGTAAGATATAATGTTAAGCTCATTTAACAGATGTTAAGACACAAGAGAGACATGTAAAGACTGACGAGCTCGAGAGAGTTAGTCTGTCGCTGGTCACTGTAATAAGTAGACGCACAATTAATTAAAGGATCACAATAAATCAACGTCTTCTTTAAACGCCTACTACACATTTGAACAAGAAACTTTAGTTTTTATTAAAATATTAATTAATTAATAAAATTAGTTAAAAACTGAAAGCATCACCAAAATACATATAGTAGCTTAGTTGGAACAGTCTTAAAAAAATTACATATTTGGCGTATAAAAGCTTAAATAAGGATGTTAATACTTAGCATGATATCCTTTAGCTTTAACAACTTCCCTTAACCTATTATAAGAAGATACCAGCTCCACTCCTCCAGCAGAGAATTTTTGAGATCCTGCTTGCTGGATATGTTGTGATTCCGGATGTTATTTTCCAGCAATGACCACAAATTTTCAATAAAATTTAAATCTGGAAACTGGGCCGGTGGGGCAGTTCGCTCTAAGCCAGGACTGTACTACTCCAGCCTTATGCTTTGGGTCATTGTCCTGGTAGAACCGGAAAGTCGCCACACATAATTCCATCCGTCCGGGCAAAAAATGTTGAGTTTGTACTCATATTCAAATATGACTGTGTTCTAGAACTCCAAATCCTTGCCCAAGTGGATTTTTGCGAACGCCATCCTAGACCCTCTATTTTTTGCTTTTATAAATTGCTCTTTCCGTGGTACTCGGGCCTTAAAGTCATAATTGCGCAAAACCTGGAGCACAGTTTCCACACTGAACTTTTTCCTTATTTCAACCTGCACCTATTGAGTCAGTTTTTGAGCCCTCAGTTTTCCCCTTATTTTCCTGATGATCCTCCGCTCGTCCGGTTGGGTGAAAATCTAGTTTGCTGCCATTTCGCCCTCGCACTCCATCCAATTTTCGTCGACGAAACTCCAAAAATTGTACAATACAATTGAGGTGTTAGATTGACCATTTTAGATATTTTTCGATGTGAATTTCCAATTTTAAAGTGTTCCAGGATGAGTTTCCGTAGAACAATGGTAGTCCGTTTTCCCATAGTCCTTGTTGGCTTGTTGCACCCTAGATGCAGGATATAACTAAACTGACTACGAAGAATTGCTCTTTATACTATTATACCAAAAAGGTATAATAGTATATTGGTTTTGTTCAATGTCCGTCATGCTGTCTGTCCGTCTGTCCGTCTGTATGAACGCGCGTTCCTCCGACACCATTTGAGATAGAGACTTGAAACTTGGAACGTATACTGGAAAGTACCCTCAAAAGTTAAAGTGTCTTGGGTTTGGACCTACGTCCACTAGGGAGCTAGAAAACCGCGAAAATCGATTTTAGCAAATCGATAAATCCACATATCTCTCACAATTTAATGGATACGGTCACCAATTTTGGTTGGTAGGTTGTTGGCGAGGTCGTTGAAAGATTGGCATGTGCCACGCCCACCTCCGACGCCCCCATCACCCCCGCCCCTAAAATTTGCAAATGGCTATATCTTCCGCAGTTTTTGAGTAGGGAACGTCAAATTTGGTAGGTATATTACTGGTAGTCGCCTTTAAGAACCGATAACAAATTGGTGGTGCCACGCCCACACCTGCGCCTATAATCGACAATTCTGATTGTAAATCGATAACTCCGTATATCTCCGGAAAGTTTAAAGATAGAGTAACCAAACTTGGAAGATAATTTGCTGGTAACCTCCTCCAAGGATTGTCATATAAATTTTTTGACCACGCCCACATCCGCCGCCCCCAGGAACTTCGTCCATAGAAATTTAAAGTGCGCATATCTGCCGTAATTTGCAAGCTAGAGTCGCAAAATTTTAAGGTATAATAGTATTTCGCTGTCGGTTACGTCCGACTGCAACGTTCTATCTAGTTTTATACCGAAAATATTCAACTTTTGGTAAAAAAATCGGGGTTTTATGGTACCCAGGTGTCCGAAACGGGTCGAAATAACCTTTGACTATAAATAGAGTCACTTTTTTACATAACCCGACCTAGCAGATGGGGGAACCTGGTGGTTAAAAAATAACGAATGATGAGTTTATGGCAGGCAATTAAAATTTTTGCTAGACACTCTTCCAATTGAGCTGCCAGACACTGTATTTTATAATATTTAATATTTTAATTATAATAAAGTCGTTTGTATATGTATGTTAATATATATGTATGTGTATTTTAAGTGCACTGTTTAACAAATTATTTTAAGTCTAAAACAAAGGTCAGCTCATATCCATCTGCGAGTTGGGTCTGATCGGTTTCAATTAACCAAACTTGGACCATTTGTTGCCTTTATTCCTTCTAATTGTCTTGCGAGCACCCGTCTTCTTTTTCCAACGGCGAATAACCTTTTTGCATTTACCGGTGGATGGGGCTGCTGTAGTGTCTGTAGCCACCGTGGTAGTGTCACTTCCTGCAGCCGCCGTTGTAGTGTCTTCTGCTGGTGCCGCAGTTGTGTCTGCTGCCGCAGTTGTGTCTGCTGCCGCAGTTGTGTCTGTTGCCACAGTTGTGACTTGACAGTCGACGCTCATCGGCAAATAAACTAAGCATATCGCCAAGAGAGCACAGCTCAATGATACTACTTTGGTGTTCATCTTGTTCAAATCCCCTGGTGAATGATACTTTTCCTTCGGATCCATTTGCTTTTATAGCAATTCTTCGATATATGCAAAGTTTACTCAGCTGGTTCTCCATTTGCGATTAAAATGTGTGTGGGTTGTCTTCAAATATATGGAAAACTGGAACAGAGTTTGTCAAATTTTGATTGTTTGTTAGCCATAAAAAATATGACTTTCTGTTTTGTTTATTTAGATATTTGCTCAGTAGAAACTGTTACAGTTTTAAATAATTCGGTCTTAGGTTGACACAGATATGAAACTTCTTTCTTAAAGCTTAGCTTTGGTAACTGTTCAGTACCCTCAGAAATTAAAATCGTCCTGAAAGTTGGATATCTGCCATCCTCTTTTTGGCAAGGGTAGCTCATCCTATTTTTGTGAATTTCAAATCTGAAGGTTGTGGCTTACTTAAAACAAGGGCTTTAATTTCATAATTCTTTGTTAAATTTTTAGAAATAAAATTCCTTTGCAGACAATATTCCAATTCCACTAGTACAAATATATAAATTTAAATCGGACATTTTCTTTCAAACATTATAATAGGATTCTATAAGCCTTAAAGCTGTTATCCGTACGTAGGAAGGAATGCTTTCCCCAAAAGACTTATTGCACCGGGCAAAGGAAAATAAATAGAGTCGTAGATTGATTGCCTGTTGCATTCGAGCATTAAATACAATTAAATTTCTACGCCATTTTGAGATCCAATTGATCCTTGGCCGTTCTTTTATGGTAAAAGTAAGGGGCGAGCGATCAAACATGGTGCGGGTGTACGGCATGGTAGTGTCGTTGGACCTGCCTTGTACACATTGTACACCGCGGACTTGCCGATTCCATTAGCCAGAAAAACGCTGCTTGCCACATACACAGATGACACAGTGTTCCTTGCTAACTCCACTTCTGCTTCGATAGCAGCTGCGGTTACGCAAAGATTCCTGGATGGCTTTAGTACTTGGGCCAACCGGTGGAACATCTGCGTCAATGGGAGCAAATCTCAGCACTACACGTTTGCGCTCAGAAATGGTAACTGTCCAACTGTCCGACTCAACAACATGGTCCTACCTCAGGAGAACCATGGGATTCCATTTTGGGCTGCAAGATCTTGGATATACCAAATTCAAGTCCAGCAGAACAAGGTGCTCAGAGACATAGGTGCTCCTCCATATGTGAGTAACAGGATGCTGCAAACGACTTCGGTCTACCGACAGTCAAATCCGAAATTAACCGGCATACGAGTCGGTATAATGACCGATTGCATAACCATGTCAACCCATTGGCTTGCACACTTGGGAATAACACCACTCGCAGGAGGTTGAAGCGCCTTCACACCAGCGACCTCTGGACTGTTGGCCGTTAAATAAATGTTATATTCAATGTTATGTATTACAAGTTAAAACCATTTCTATGTTTATGTTATAGCTTATAAATTCACTGTTCATCCATACTGTCTCACATCAATGTTTTATAGCCTTTAAATTGGTTGATTAATGTTTAAATATAATTGCCATATAAAAAAAAATAAAAAAAATTGATCCTTGGGGTGCTATATGATATTATGGCTCAATGTGATATATTTTTCATATTAAGCAAAACATTTTTCACAAAAGAGAACATCTTGTAGTGTATATATTCATTAGTATGTTTTAATATATTTCAAGCTCCATGTACAGGAGAATTTTGCGATGTGCATCTCCAACTATGCTCTTGCCAACTCGCAGGATTGTCGGTGTGCTTGCTACTCTCCTTTGATATTTCGACTCATGATCCCCGGCATACAGTGGAGCCTCGTGTAATTCCCACCCTACAACGGTAATAGCCAATTATTTAATTATGGCAGTCTTAACGGGCCCGCGGTCTACTCCTACGATAGTAATGCTTCCAGCCCATCTCATCACATATGAGCGCGAGTGCTTTTCATTGCTTTTCAGTGATTTTCGCTTTTCCAGCCTGAGAGTACTGGAAGTTTTAGTAGAAATAGTATTACTTTCTAATACACCAGAAATTCTAAATGTTTTAATTTATAGCCTTCGGAAACTGGCCACTGCAATCTAACTACCGATGCTATTTATGACAGCTATTGAATAAAAAGTCGATATTCTTGGACGATTGTTTGCCGAAATCACTGATTGAAAGGAGTATCTGTGGAATTTTCTTAAATTATGCGATTCTCTTAGCAAAAGACCCGTTCACTTATATCAGTACACTTCCATCAAAGTTAAGATAACAAAACATATTCACATATAAACATTGTAAGCATATATATTAATTTTTTAAGTGCACTAAATAACAAATATTATAAAGGTAAATACTAAAATTCATTGTCCATTTGTAGGGTATCATTGTGTAAATTTCGATTGATTAGTGAACCAAGTCTTCGTGATCTTTTTCAGGCTCAGCCTTGCCTGCCTCGTCTTCCTCGTTTTCCTTGCCGTCCTCGTCTTCCTCGTCTTCCTTGCCTTCCTCGTCTTCCTCGTCTGCTTCCACCTTCACCATTTCCTCCACTGCCGCCATTGCTGACTCCATTTCCGTTCTTAGAAAATTTGCCTTTTTTCCTTATAGTCTTGCGAGCACCTGTCTTCTTTTTCCAGCGGCGAATAACCTTGTTGCAATTTGATCCACCGGTGGGTGAAGCTGCTGTAGTGTCTTCTCCTGCAGCCACCGTTGTAGTTTCTTGACAGTCGATGCTCTTCGTTAAATAAACTAAGCATATCGCCAAGAGAGCACAGCTCAATGCTAATACTTTGGTGTTCATCTTGGTCAAATCCCCTGGTGAATGATACTTTCCTTCGGATCCATTTGCTTTTATAGCAATTCTTCGATATATGCAAAGTTTACTCAGCTGGTTCTCCATTTGCGATTAAAATGTGTGTGGGTTTGTCTTTAAATATATGGAAAACTGGAACAGAGTTTATCAAATTTTGATTGTTAGTTAGCCATAAAAAATATGACTTTCTGTTTTCTTTATTCAGATATTTGCTCAGTAGAAACTGTTACAGTCTTAAATGATTCGGTTTAAGGTTGACACAGATATAAAACTTCTTTCATAAAGCTTAGCTTTAGTAACTATTCAGTACCCTCAGAAATTAAAATCGTCCTGAAAGTTGGATATTTGCCATCCTCTTTTTGGCAAGGGTAGCTCACCTTATTTTTTAGACCGTGAATTTCAAATCTGAAGGTTGTGGCTTGCTATTTCATAATTCTATGTCCAATTTTGAAAAATATAAATAAAATTCCTTTGCAGACAATATTCCAATTCCACTAGAACAAATATATGAATTAAATTCCAACATTATATTTGATTCTCTAAACTATAAAGCTATTATCCCTATGGAGTATAGAGTTCTTTCCCGACATTAATATGTCCCAACTCAACATTATATTTTTCGTATAAAACAGAATAGTTTTTCATACAAGAAGGCATCTTGCAGAGTGCAGATTCGTTTGTATGATCTAAAACTATTTTCTCACCATGATTCTCCTGTTCTCCACGAACGATGTCATTGGTGATCCACCAAAATTGATGACACTTGTGGTACATGCCGAGATTTGTAGATGTTTCAAATAGAAATATTAAGAAAGAATACTACTTCAAATAACAGAAGGTGTTTTTGTATGGATTCTGTCTTATCCTGATGAACCTTGTAGTCGGTAGACCATATACAAGATCTATAATCACGTATAGCACGCATAATTGAATTATAAAAACTTTAATTTAGAAATATGGAGATCGGCCAGTTGTTTTATCTAGCGCTTGATGAAACCAAGATGTTGTAGTTGAGAAGAAATACATCTTTCCTCTACTTAAGCACACAGCCAGATACTCCACCACGACCCCGTAGAAATACGGGCTTATTGATATTTAGATCACTAAGCAGAACCCTCCTTACTCTTGCTACCTCGCCGGATATTTGGGTCAAGCGTTATGTTAGCATTATAGTAATTCGGTTTATGGCATATACAATAATTCATAAATTAGTTTGCTTCTGCGATGCTGAATAAATACAAATATAGGTATCTAGGACAAATTCGATGGAAAGAACAGTCTAAGTAATTGTATTTACTACTTAAAAGTCTATTATTATTTTCCCTATATTCCACATCTATTTTAATGTTCTAACTATATTCTAACTATACATGTATATGGGATCTGGATTATTTAATTCCACGACGAGCCTCCATTTGTGGCATCTGGAGTATTATTACACGAAATCCCGGTTTGGCCCCAAACGATGGGTTGGGTATTTCACTCGCAGTAATTAAGTCGAAATTCACGTTTATTATTATAATTATGGTTTATTAATATTATTATCGGGTCTTACTAAATAGTACATATTCACTTCAACTTATACGATTACACAATTTTGATGAATTGTTTGCGTAATTTTATGCGCGTGAGTTTCAAACGAGATCTCGGCACCGAATGCTCTCTCTCTCCTCTCTCTGTGTTCCGTCTCTCAATAACGGTGACCACTTCAAGTTCCCTTTTGTTACTGACGTTCCGTGTCTTTTTCCATTCCTACATGTATATTTTTTAGCAAGGTTGTCGATTGAAAGTTCTTTGAAATCGATGTAAAAAGGTTTTGTTTTGTTCTCATTCTGTGAAAGATTCTTGTGGAATCAGTGTAAATAACGGAATGTCAATTTGGTTTAATAGACAGCTTATCTCATGAGTCCCATCGTATCCATTTTAGCTTCCCTACAATTTTACATTTTAACCTTAATCCTTATAATAAGTAATGTTTAACTATATGTTTTTCACAAGCAAAGTCACGAACTTAAAGCAGGAATAAAAACATTAAATATAGTAAATAAATAATTTAGACTAACATGAATCAAAATAAGAACTAATAAAGTCGGAGATAAGGCAAAAAGACGCATGCAAATGTAAAACCATTAAAGCCAATGCTTTTTTTATACTATGATACCGAAGGTATAATTATACTCTGATACCGAAGGTATAATAGTATATTGGGTTTGTGTAATGTCCGTCCGTCCGTCCGTCTGTCCGTCTTTATGAACGCGCGTTTCTCCAACACCCTTAGAGATAGAGACTGAAAACTTGGAACATATACTGGAAAATACCCTCAAAAGTAAAAGAGTTAAGGTTTTGGTCCTACGGCCACAAGGGAGCTAGAAAATCGATAAATTCGATTTCCGCAAATCGATAAATCCACATATCTTTCACAATTTTATGAATACAGTCAACAATTTTGGTTGGTAGGTTGTTGGCCATGTCCTTCAAAGATCGGCATTTGCCACGCCAACCTCCGACGCCCCCAGCCCCCCCCCCCACCCTTAAAATTTTTAAATGGCTATATCTTCCGCAGTTTTGTGTAGGGAACATCAAATTTGGTAGGTATATTACTGATAGTCGCCTTTAAGAACCGATAACAAATTTGTGTTGCCACGCCCCCACCTGCGCCCATAATCGACACTGCCGATATTTCGGAAAGTGTAAGTCGATAACTCCGTATATCTCCCACAATTTTAAAGATAGAGTAACCAAACTTGAATGGTAGTTTGCTGGTAACCGTCCCCAGGAACTTCGTCCCTAGAAATTTACAAATCACCAATTTACAAGTCTCCAAATTTTTAAAGTATGTTACTGGTAACTCTCCCGAGAGATCGATAAAAAATTGGATGTCCACGCCCACACCACCGATAAATGCCCATATCTTCCACAATTTAGGAGCTTTAACTACCAAACTTAAAAGGTTCATTACTAAGAGTGAACTCCAAAAATTTGTTGTGCCACGCCTACTCCCGCCCCAAAAACCGATAAATGATTATATCTCCCACAATTTAATAGCTACAGTTACCAAACTTTGAAGGAAGATTATTAGGAACATTCTCTTTAATTTTTATAACCACGACCACTTACGCCCCCAAAGTCTCGAAAATTTCATATCTTCCGTAATTAAAGAGCTACATCCAATCTTCGAAAAGGCTATCTTATTAATACCCCAATCTTATATATACCACAGTATTTCTTGGCTGCACACAAATTATGGTATCATAGTATTTCGCTGTCGGTTACGTCCGATTGCAACATTCTGTCTTGTTTTTTTAGCTGCTGCGGGCAAAATTTAATTTATGGTTGCATTAAAGCCAGCAGCCGGGAAAAAACAACGTGCATATTTTTAATTTGCAAACACGCAGGCTGCAGCAGCCAACTTGTGTGTGTGAAATAATTGAATTAACTGTACATTTATTGATGGCCATTATGCGAGCATTTAAGTGCAACAATGCAGGTGTCTCGCTCCGCAAATGAAATGCCCAAACGCCGCATGTGACGTCATTCCAGATATTTACTTTGGATATGCCTACAAGGTTGGCAATACATAGTTGTTTTGAAAAGGCTCAGACAATATCAGTTTGCTGAGAGGTTTATACAGCTAAGTGTTTGCTATATTTGTATGTGTGTGTATGGCCTACATTTAAATTGATTTTAAAAGTTTATGGAGTTAGTAGTACTTTGGATATCATTTTAATTATGCTTTTTATTTTATGACCTCAATAACAAGCAAAAGCATCAACATAAAATCCGAAAATTTGGCAACTTTTTATAGGCTGTCGCGATATCTATGGGAATTCCCCAAAAAATCCAAGTCAAACAAAACAAAACGAAATTATGCGGGTAGCAACCATAAATTAACTTTGGCCTAACAAACAAACAAACAAACAACAAAGCGAAGTGAAACTTTTATTTTATTCTTTTTTTATGCACGAGTACATACTTTTATATAACTGTATATATACATATGTATATGGTTTCTTATTTTTTACTTTGATCTAACGCATTGCGTTTGAGGTTTGCCACAACCAGCAGACGTGTTTTAGCAAAAACAGAGCAAGGCAAATGCTCGACAATGAGCCAAAAGACAAACATTTCAACCAAATCCCGTTAAGCAGATGCCGTAAACAACTGCATTTAGGCGTCAATAAGCTTACGTGTTATCAACACTTCCTCTTCTTCATTTTCTTCTCCAGATGTTTCTACCTCTCGTCCAGTTCCCTTTCACTTCATTCCTCTTGTTTGTAGATAGTGCGTATGAGTGATTTTTTTCGTTTTTTTTTTGTGTCTTGTTGAATGTTACAGTTATTTACTCAACTCTCTGGTGCTCTCTACCTATCTCTATTCTCATTTTGCCCATTTAATTTGTTGACTTTAATTGTTTGGCAATTCTGATGCACATTTAATTCCTTTACGTATGATTTTGAGATCAGTTTGAAATACATTTAGGGAAATAGACCTACAGTTTTTTTTTTTTTTTTTATTTATTAGATAAGAGCACGATCTACTGCAGGAATCAAATGTTTATTAACTGTACAACGACGCGACTCATCCCGCAGTCTAAAAAGGAGTGTGTGTTACATACTATTGTGAAATTCCAACTTGAGTACTTAGAAGAAAGGGTTGCCAGATTGTTACATTGCATATAATGGGGTCACATTTGCATCATTTTGTTTTTTACTAAATTATCCAAATAGGTTGGCCAAATTATTTACAATAGTTAAATATTCACATTCACAGAATGCGCGTTATTTTTAATTAACAAAAGAGGAAAAAAAACTGTATAGTCAGAATATATTGAATAATTCAAATTAATTTGCTTGTATTTAGTAGTTAATTTAATAAACTTATCTTATTAGAAAAAAAACGAACTTAGAAATCAGATACATTCTATACTCAATTCAATATAATCTTTGTTGTGTTTGGGTCTAGAGTCGAACGCTTTGTGCCACACCAGCAAGGTCCAAAGTTAAAGTTAGTCTAGGACATAAATTCAACACGCTGCTAAACATATTTAGTGGCCAACTAAGTACAGCACCGTTAGCCATAAATTTCAATAATCACTCAATAAAGCAAACGTATATCCTGGCAATACATAACTCTGGACCCAGGCAGGACATTGCTTTTAGCAACAATGTGTGTACATTAACAGTTTTAATCACCGTTGCCATTGTGAATTAGGGTTTCTTTTTTGTTGGTTTGGTTGTTCTTTTGTTGTTCTTCTGTTGTGGGCCAACTGCACTGAACACGGTCGTAACAGCGGTTTCGGCTCATGGCTAAAGACCATAATTTCATGGCTTATGGCATGCTTTAAAAAATAATTATGCATAATTATGTGCAACAGCTTTAGTGGTAGTTCGCTCAAGGGACTATTTGAATAATTTTACGAGGATGTGGGACAACGCTTCTTGAAAGAGAAGTGGTTTTAATAAATAATATTTGATTATCTTAGTTACCCCTTTAATTTATTTAAATAAATACAATATTTGAGGAATGCTGTTCTTGCTGAAATTACATAGAAGATTGGTCAGATCGTAACATATATCTTTAATATTAAATCATTGTAAGCAACATTTGAGCACTTTTTGGTAGTTTTAGCTTTCAAATAAAAGTGTCTCTATAAATAAAAAAGCTGTACAAATTTGTTTAAATATAAATCAATGAGCTGTTCAAATTATTTTAGAAATTTCCGGTAAGGACATTTTGATGCTTAAATATTTAATCTTTATTAAGTTAAAGTTAAAGTTTACATTAACCAAATATTTAGTACTTGAGTATAATTGTTAAGCTTTAAAGCAATTCTCATTTATATTATTTTCATATTGTGGTCTTATGTTGCAAGCACTTTGAGGCAGCTGGCGTTAAATGTACTTCTGCAGTTTCCCACTTGCAAATACATATGCGTGTATGTTTGTATGCGTAAGTATATATATATATATATGTATATATATATATATTTATATATATATATTCACATGAGAGCTTGCTTCAGCTGTGCATTCATGTTCAAGTGTACACATGTGAGTCGCATTCAGGGCGCAAATTTATTCATTTCAGCAGACAGGTTGCTCTAATTATGCATGCCATCTCCGTGCGGCTAGGCAGAACTGCATCCTTGCAGTCGTCCTAGACGGCATCATCTTTTTTCCTCATTTCCTGTACTCATTAAATAGCGTAGAATAGGGCCTGTCATAAGGTTGTGCGAATATATGGATTAGAAGTAGGCACATCTGCTTTTATAAAGTACAACTACGAACATTACTAATTATGTGTGTACCCTTTCTGTGCAATATTACAATTGATGATTATGTAACAATTATATTTAAACATTGATCAACCTCTTTAAAGGCTATAAAACATTGATTTGTAACAGACAGACAGACAGTGAATTTTTAATCTATAACATAAATAAAGATATAGTTTTAACTGATAATACATAACATTGAATATAACATTTGAAGCACATTTAGTTAACAGAGGTTGCTGGTGTGGAGGCGCTTCAACCTCCTGCGTGTAGTGTTAGTCCCAAGTGGGCAAGCCAATGGGTTGACATGGTTATGCAATCGGTCATTATACCGACTCGTATGTCGGTTAATTTGAGATTTGACTGTCGGTAGACCGAAGTCGTTGTGCAGCGTCCTGTTACTCACGTATATCCAAGATCTTGCAGCTGTGCAAAATCCCATATGTCCATGTGGGCTCGATGATGCTCCTGTACACCAGCAGCTTGTTGCTCAAGCTGAGTTGGCTTGATGGCAACCAGTAGAGTTTTGTTCTTTTGGATCTACACGCTGCTGCCGTGATCTGAATGTGTTTGCGCCAGGTAAGTTTCCTGTCCAGATACATACCCAGGTAGCGAACATGGTTCTCCTGAGGTATGACCATGTTGTTGAGTCGGACAGTTGGACAGTTACCATTCCTGAGTGCAAATGTGCAGTGCTGATACTTGCTCCCATTGACGCAGATGATCCTCCGATTGGCCCAAGTACTAAAGCCATCCAGGAATCGTTGTGTAACCGCAGCTGCTCTCGAAGCAGAGGTGGAGTTAGCAAGGAACACTGCCATCTGCGTATGTGGCAAGCAGCGCGTTTCTGGCTACTGGAATCGGCAAGTCATTGTACAATGTGATCAAGACTGATACTAATTTTTAGCAGATTTAGAATTTTAATAAAGTTAAAAAAGTGTTATATACTTTAAGCATATAGAAATAACTAAATTTAGCTACAAATGCTCGGTTTCTGGTATCCTTGGAACCTGGGTTCATTAAGGAAGATTGTATGTTTGTATGTTTATTTCCATATTAATGTATCTGATAATATCACAATATGCGCATATGGTCATATATAATGTCATTAGGTAATTGGAAATCTCTTCGAATCACAGTTGAAGTGAGTTTTCATTTCAGCAATTATTCAAAACATTTCGGTTTCTCGTTTTTTATTTGATCCTTGAGTACAGGCATAAATTATGGCTGGGGCGTGGCAGGTTCTGGTGTATAAATCATAACGCTGCGGCAACAATAAAGGCGAAAACAATTTGCACATAAACAACATAAAGCATCGCCCGCCTTTGGGCCTGTATCGAGTATTTTTTTACGCGTTGCAAGTTTTTTACTATAGCAAATAATTTATTAGCAAAGGCAACGGCATTTGAAGGCCATGGCCAAGAGAGCCTGTTTGCCACATTGCCGCAAAGTCGACAGACTTGCCACGCTTATAATTTACATTATAAGTCAGAGTCAACTTCTGTGGCAACGACTGCGATAAGTTGCCCCACAATATTCAGTTCGCGGCCAGTCAATTAGAAAATTTAATTACGATATTAAAAAGATATGAGGAAGCATTCACGATTGATTATGTAATATAATTGAGCTTGTGGCGAGTGCTACAAATGCTGTTTAAGTAGCTGCCCCTCATCATTCCCATCATCAGCTTCTGCATTATTTGAAATCAAAGGCATCTGAACAATATGAGTTACCCACCCAATGCCTCCAGGTACGAATCCAATTCTCGTAAACAATTCTTCACGCTGTCAGTTTTCACTCTCTGATTTGTGTCAGGATGAGTTTTGATATTTGAAATAGGACCAGTGCGACTGGATGGGATGGGATGGGATAAGATGGGATGGGGTGGGGTGGGGCGTGCCTAATCTTAAACCAAACACAATTTTCGGCATTTTGACTTTGGCTTGACTTTCGCTTATTTATATAAAACTCGCAGTTTTATGCTTATTTATTTATGTATTTCTTTGTATTTCGGCCAGTGCGTAAATTGTTTGCCTCGCTTGATCCTGACCCCCTCGAATGTTGGATGTTGGATGTTGGCTTCTTTACTTATGGCCAGGCAGGCTGCTCATTTTGATTGATTAGCTTCATGCTGTGCTTTTCGAATCGGGCTTAATAAGTGACGCAAGGTTGCCGAAAATTGATTGTGAAATAGATTGAACAATGCTGGAAATTCCGAATAGCATTTACGAAAAGGTTTCCCAATTCAAGTGATATGATTGAAGAGGATTTTTTATGGCTCCGCTTTTCACCATTTCATCATTTATTTCGCAATTTAAATTTTCAATTGTATTTGCATATTATTTGGCTTAAGATCGCCACCATTTTAAGCTGCGTTCATTTTTTAAAGTTCATTTGTGGCGCACCTTTTCCTTTTGACCCCAGCACGTCCGCCCGGATAATTAAGTAACGCAATTAGGCTCAAGTAGCCTTAATTCATTGGCCAGCAAGGCAACTTGATTTAATTTTTAAATAAGCCCATACAACAAAGCAAAGAACCTAAATGCCGTAGCAAATATGAATTATTTTCAACCACGAAAATGCCTCAACAAATTGCTGGAAACACTTTTTGTGCTGACCTTGTTTGCCCCGGCCCGGTTCAAATTTACCTTATCAATCAGTCCGTGACGCGAACAAAAACACGGCGTGGGATGCGAGGTGCAAAGTGGTTCTTGGAAACTGAAAGTGAAACTGTGGCTGGCTGTGGATGGTCCTTAAATTTGGGTGCGCTTAATCAAGCGCTAAGCCCGCAACAATTGAAGGAACGACCCTTTGGCAAAGTGTCGGACACATTCTCTTTTGCACCTTTATCTTTTTTGTCTTGGCCACCTTTTGACTTTTGCGCGGCATCTGAACAAAGTTTGGGGCTCCATTTGTGCGGCGGTAATTTGTTGTTGCACGTGGCACTCGGCCCCAAATGGAGCGAGTCATTAGTTGGCAACCGGCTGCCTCTCTAGCGAAGGCTTTGATTTCCAGCTTTAGTGCCTCAACTTCCGTGCCTCGGCCTGCTTGCCACCTACGATTTATTATTAATTGGCCGCAGGCCAAAAGTTTGGTTCGCCTATTTGTTTAGCAAGTTGCTCTTGCAGCAACGTGTATTTCAATTATTAACACTTGTGCGGCAACATTTCTCCTTGCCACTTAAATGTTAAAAATTGTACAGCAAAAAAAAAAAACAACAGTTTCCTTTTATTTGCATAAATGCCGCATAAATATTTTCTATTTAATTAAAACTTTGAATTTTCTAATTGCAGACTCCAACAGGAAGCCACACGAAATCCTCCTGCTGAGTCCCAACATGATTGACGGTGAGTTGAACTTCAAACAAATATATGTGTGTGTGTGTGTGTGTGTGTGTGTGTGTGTGTGTGTGTGTGTGCGTCCATGTTTTGGTCAACATCAATAAATAAGCATCTAACTTGTGCACTGTTGAAAATATTCAATTTAAGTGATACCTTAAGAATCAGCATAAATAATTTATGCAGAAAGTGAAAGAGAATTAAAAACACGTCCGTTCGTTGAAAGTTAAAGAGGAAGACAACAAAATGACACACATTTTGAAAAGTTCACACCAGGATGAATAATAGATGATATATGTTTTATATTTAACACTATTAATAGAATAATATTATAACTTTCAAGCACAGTTCACTTGATGTTCTTAATCTAAAACAACAAAACTGTTCTTTCTCATTCAATTTATTATTTACCAGAATTCAGTACGTTATTGAAATATATTAAATAATTCCAAATCAGAATCAAATTCGCATTGATGTGATATTTAATCAATTATCGTAGCGATGCTGCATTTTATAAATATCTCAAAGCTCGCATTTTCAGTTGTTGATTCCAGCGATTATGTGGGCGGTTGTGGGCGTGGCCATACAATTGTTCATATCAATACCTGGGGGCGGTTACCGATAATATTCCTGCCAAATTGTATTGTTCTAATTAAAAAACTGTCCCGGGTTATAGCCATTGCCCATTCTTTGCGACTACCGATTTTTATAAATTTTTTGTCGATGTAGCAGTTCAATTTAAATAAGTCGAAATTGGATGTTTTTATAGGGACTGACACATGAACAGACAGACGTAACATAATTAATAATAATAAAATGAATAAAAGTAATATTATAATGAAAGAAATCACTCCATAAAAAGTAGTATATATATATTAAAATATTTAACGGGCAACGACATAAAAGAAGAAGAAAAAAATAGGAATGTAATTAATTCTGTCAGCCCTGTTGAAAATTAATTAATTTTGCCAAACACATTTGAAATGCGTAACATTGCTTAATATTTAAAACGGCTTAAGCACACACACACACACACACACACACACAGATAGATACACACACGCACATGTGGTGCAATAACAATAAAATTAGGGCTATTTCGATTGCGGTTTAAAATTGCATTAAATTCACGCTGTCCCAACTACTGTTATTTTTGTTGCCACAACTAGGCATTAAACAATTTGTATTGCATTTAAGCGGATTTACTCTGGTTGCCCTGATTGTATTTAGCATTGAAAATGCATTTCAAATGCAACCTACAATCAGCTCATGCATACAGAGACAGGCAGACACGCCCACACACGCCCACACACACACACACACACACACACACACACACACACACGTTTACCCATAGAAAATAAAACTTCATTTGCCTCATATAAACAGCAGCAGCTGCAACAGCAGCAGCAGCAGCAGCTGCGGCAGCAGCAGTCATCCCTTTCTTCCTTTCGACTGTCGCGCATTGCTCTGGCCTTTATTATTTTGTAGCATACTTTTGTGCTGTTTGCATTTTGTTGCTCATCGCAGCTGACGCAGAAGAAGAAGCAGAAGCAGCAGCAGCGCAGCAGTTGAATGGAAAAAGTGCTCTGTAAATACGCAACCAGACGCGTCGCTGTTGCCTCCCACCTACTCCTATGCAACCCAAGCTGTAGAGTAGATGCTGCCACTTCTATAATTGTGACTTGCAGTTGTATGTGTGTATGTGTGTGTGTGTGTTTATATTATAGCGTCTTTTTATGAACTTGTAAACAATCTAACGACTCTTTGTGCTGAGTTGCGTGTGTTCCTCTGTGTGGCTGCCATTGTTGTTATTATTGCTCCGGCTGCAAACGATTTCTCCAACGAGGCGAATCATATATTTGTGCATAGCAAATATTTGCCACTTGTGGGCTGCTCATGGAAATAACATAATTTGATTCCGAAGTGAGTCGAGAATGTGGTAATGGGATTCTCTGGATTTGCTTTGATATGTTCCCATTTGTTCTTGCTTATGAGTTCTTGTTTATGTCTTGTTATATTTCTATCTGATTTCCTTATTTATTTTTTAATTCAGAATCAGCATTAAATAGACGGTAAGAAAAAATATGGGGAAATAATAATAATAATAATTAATTAATTACTGGAAGAAGCGCATTACAATACATAAATTTCAAATTTTATTTTTTCTTCTGTATAAATCTCAAAAATACATTTGGTTTTCAGATGGAAAATTAAGTCAGTTGGTTTGATCAACAAGTTGTAAGTAAGTAATGCTATATTAAAATGCCATATTTAGCAAAATATAGCAAAGTCTAGTTTTCATATTGAAAGACAATCATAAAAAACTGTTCATAATTTGAACTGCCTTTGACTTCCAGCAAAACATTTGTCAACTGCAAATGGCTAATAGAAAACTGTCGCCAAGCACATGATTTCAATTTGAGCCATTGGCATTGTTTTAAATGCCGCACGAATATTGCATGAGCCTATTGTGTGGTACGCGCCTCAGAGCATGCAACACAAAGGCGAGCAAACAACAATTGTTGCCTGTCTGCTTAAAAGTTGTCAGCAACAACTGCGACGGCAACAACTACTTGACCGACAACGACAACGACAACACCAAACTCATTAATTATTCATGGTGTTCAGCACCAAAGTGTTTATGTGGCAAACGCCGCTCAGGCATCGCCCACAAAATGAACAGCAAGCATCCATTGCGCCGGCAGCAAGGACATAAAAGGGACTCAACAACCTGGCACGAAAAAGAAGGAAACGAGGAAAACACAATGTATGCAAATCTAACTTTTTCTCAGCACAAAAATAAAATAGCTGAGCCCCTCCCTCCCTCAGCCCAGCAGCGAGTGGACACAAAATTGACAATATTGTTAACAGCTTCTTTTAGAGCGAAGCTGATTAGATCCAAATCGAGCAGGCGACCCCGCCCTGCCCAGGCCTACAAAAGGACAAACGCTTGTTGTCCTTGCCGCTGCTCCTGCTCCCCCTCCAGCTCCTGCTCCTGCTCCTGCTCCCACTGCTGTGATACACAACAAATCCATACGTGCTAAACTCACATTCGAAAATAGGACAACAGCAGCAGCAACAACAACAACAACAACAAACAATAAACAACAAAAACTTTTGCATTGGTTTTGCCTGTCGATGGCCATTTGTAAACATTGCCCGGTTGTTAATGGTAAAATTTTAAAGCTTATTTGCTTGGACCGCACGTACGATGTTGTGCATGTTATGTGTGTGTGTGTGTGTGTGTGTGTATGAGTGTGAGTGTGTGTTTGTGTGTGTTTGCTTTTTGTGTAAATCGTTATTGAATGCCCGAAATTTGCAATTGCACCCTGGGCGGCAGTTTGTGTGTGTGTGTGTGTGTGTGTGTGTGTGTGTGTGTGTTTTGCCAGTAAATGTAAATGGTCAACGCAGCAGCAGCAGCAGCAGCTCTTTTCGTGCCACCCCCGATGGGGGCGTGGCCGGCGATGATTTGTTTGAGTGTTTGTGATTTGAATGCAGCAAAAGGATTTTAGTTGATGTTCCGCACTTGAATGCATGTAAATGCCAATTGGGGAGTAATCCTTACTCCACTCTAAATTCCGATCATTTGTTGAGATGATGAAACTGTTGCTGAAAAATGAAGTGCTCATCACTTTGCAGCTGAGTGGATACAAGATTATCTAAATGAGGTTTATTTGTGGGCATTTCAGTCCATCTGTCGATACTGGATACCGGCATCTAGTGAAATCCATTTTATTAATGCTCCTGAGAAAATAATCAAAATATTGCGAACATTGATTTATTTCGTAGAATAACCACAAATACTTAATCAGTGCTCTTGTCTCTTTCACTCATATTAGTATTTATATTTTGTAAATGTATTTAATGTAAAGAAATTCTTTTACCATACGTAAATTTATAAATATTCCTTAATTATTTATTTCGTTGCTATAGAAATGTTTTAAAATATAGAAATAAACATCAACATTAATAAATAAGTAAATAATAAATTGTGAATACATAATATCTAAATAATAAATAAATATCTTGCCACATATTTATGCTGTATTATTATATATACATATATATATTATTATATATATATATATATATATCTATATTAAACTATTTAAATTTCGTAGGTGAAAAATATGTTTTTTCCATGTACATTTTTCGGCAAATAATTTAAAAAAAATCTCAGCACAGTTGTTTTTCCAGTCCGTTACTTGTGTATTTTCCTATCGCTTTTGATAGCTAATATGATGTCCATATACAATAACAATATTATGTAATCAGGACACAAGTTAAGTCAATGACAAGTCAACATAACTGGCTTAAAGCCAAATTCTAAACATATTTATGCACAGTTTCTGACCGTCAGCAGACGTTGTAAAAGGTTGAAATGTAAACAATAGTCGCATTGATTGGGGTCCAAATTTTGTTTATAGCCCCAATCAGATTGTGGCCAAGTAATGCCAAGAGCTGCCATGTGACCAATTCCTTTAACTTTAACTCCAAATTTGCATTGGTAGTTTGAAGTTGGTAGGTGGCTTTTAGTCTGCGTCTGCATATATTAGGCCTATACTCGTAACCTTTTGCTAGTTTGGCCAAAAGTTCCAGCCATAATACAAATTTACTATTGCTCTCGTTTGTTGGCCGTGTTCCTTGGCCCTGTCTTTTATCTTGGCATTAGGAAATTTTAAACTTGAGCATTGCCAAAGTTGTCCTAGTACCAGATGTGAATGTTTTAATTGCTAAAAGAAATCGAACAATTTTGCATATGCCTAATATGAATGAATCACATTGGACCAATTTTAGCTACAATTCATTTGAGAAAATGTAAATGTTGTGGGGTCATCATTAAATTATAATTCCCAGACAGTCCGCTTTGAGTGACTCAATTCACATTCAATTTGATTAAAATCAAGGCGAACACAAAAACTCAATTCAATTCAATTCAATTGCATTGAGAATTGGGAGATATTTATTTTGTATTCTGCTGACCAAACGTGCATGTCCAAAAGTTTTTTAATCAATAATTTAGCACAAATGGAAAGAAAGACAACCTCACCCCCTCAACCCCCTCCTTCCTCCATCCGTCCAGTTACTTTGTAGACGTTTGCACTCATTTAACAATTTCACGCTTCGTTTGGGAACCGTGAGCGGATCCGGGAAACGAATGGAGTCGCTGCTTTCCGTGCTGCGTTTTTGATTCGGATAGGACGTATATATATATATGTGTGTGTGTGTTTCTGTCTGTATGTTTGCATCAAAAGTTTTTTGTGGAAATAAAAATGGAGATTTGCATGGTTTCTCTTAGTTAACCCTTTTCACCCGGTGTGCGCTCAGTTTTACTGATAACCCGTCGACATGCTCGTTGTCCCAGTCCTTGTCCTCCTCCTCCTCCTCCTCCTCCTCCTCCTCCTCGTCCTCGTCCTCGTCCTCGTCGTTCTGTTCGTTGACGGTTGAGCGAACACAGTGTTTCCCCAACGGAAATGATGACATTTCGTCCAACTTTGTCGCTGTGGTGTGTGTGCAGCCGCATAGAAATGCTGAAAGGCGTTTGTCTGTGTAGGTGTCTAAGAAAATGTATAGAAAACATTTGCGACAGTTGCGAAAATGAAAATTTTCACTTGCCTCCACTGTCTGCGGAAATTGTGGAAATATTGCTACTGCTGCCCCTGCTGCTGCTGCTGCTGCTGCTGTGTCGATTTGCTGCCACAAAATTGAAATTGTGGGCAAATGTTGTCGCCATCATTTTTATTGATTTCCCTTACATACTTTCCTTTATTTGGCTTATTCTTTTACGGCGGCTCACAGCGGAAGGAAGGTAGCAAAACGTTATTATCAATTATCATTTATTATTGCTGTGGCTCTTTTTTCCTCTGACTGCACCGAGTATTGTCAATTTATGTTGTTTTTCTCAACGTTCTGCTTTTATTTCCTTTAGCGCTTTTCACTTTTCTTTTGTAGTATTTCTGTTTTATGCTTTTGTGGCATTTTGCTGCGGGTTGGAAGAAGTGACGTTAAGCTATTTATTTTATTCATGTTGATTGAACGCGAACTGTTTCTATTTCCATTCGATCAAGATTGCAATATGGCTTTTCATTTCAAAAATGAAAACCTTATTACTTTGATGTATGCATAAAAAAAAGATATCCAAAAAAAAGTAAGTTGCATCGGCCGGGAATCGAACCCGGGCCGCCCGCGTGGCAGGCGAGCATTCTACCACTGAACCACCGATGCTTGTGGCACTGATGAACCATGCGTGGAATTCGAAGCAACTTGTTTCTGCCAGTTTTAATTATGCACACAAATTAAAATGTAAATATACACGTGTATGCATATTTATAAACTCGACATATATATATATATATATGTATATATATATTTAAATTTATTTGTACATCTTTCATTCATTTGTGGCAGAGTTTTGAAAACTTACAACATTTATGCCTACTCCAACTTGCCGTTTAACTTCGAGCTGAGCTCGTTGAAGACATGGTTGAGTTAGTCGGCATCATGAATACAGTCTGAGGATTGCTATAAAGACATAATTGCACTTAATTCCATTTCACAATTTGCACAAAAACCAAGACGAAAACTTCTGGTCTAGACTGTAGAGAGGAGGAGGAGCAGCAACCCGGGGAAAGCGTTCCTTTTGTTCGTTGGCTGCCGTAAGCCAGATGCAATTTACAATAATGTTGCATTCAAAAACAATAAAGTAGTTTGTGTCATTTTCACATGCAGCATATGCTGGTTGCTGGTTGTGGGTTGCTGGTTGCCACACAGTGCAATTATGTTGGACGTGCATTGGTAAGATGCAAATGAATGTCAACGGCATGTGGACATAATAAAGACCTCAGTCAGATAATGATGACAGCAGCACAAACTGGAGTTGCCACACAATTGGACATGGGGCATGGTTGGATGCGCACGCTTCTCTGCAGACACAGTGCTTTATGCAACAGTTACAAGCTGTGTACACACACACACACACACACACACACACACACACACACACACACACACACACACATGAATAGTATCTGGGAGACTTTGGACAGCGTATTTTGTGTGCAATCTTTGCGAACATTCGCCACGAGCCAAGTGAAATATTCGCTGAGAGCGCTTAATTGAAAATGTGTATTTATTCTTGTTACTCGGCCAACTCTCAGTGTGTGTGTGTGTGTGTGTGTGCGTGTGTGAAGTGTGTGTGTGAAGTGTGTGTAGTTAGTGTAGCCGTGCTTTGACAACCCGATAACAACAACAACAAGTTTGCGCTTCTAATTGAAGTAGCGTAAACAAATAAGCTGATGCACATACAAAGAAAAAGACAGAGATAGATGGAGAGTGGAAGAGAGAGAGGGAAATAAATGCAATGAATTTGAGGGTCTCACATTACAACGTTGACTTTAAACAATTGTAATATCAATTTATTTACAACTTGCGGCAAGCTGGTGCCTCCAAACTACTCAGTAGCTAACTAATACAGAACTAGTAAATTATGTACAAAATATCTGCAGTAAAATTATAATAATAATAATAACAATAATAATAAAAATAATAGGCATTTCTTCGACTGACAACTAAAAGTCCTTATCCCAGCCGCTGAGCTCCTCGGGCGGCTCATAGTCATCGTTAGCGCTGAGGGGCATGAAGTATTGCAGGTCTGTCCAGCTCTTCAGGCAACGCTTGATGGGCGACGGCAGCTGCTTCTCCCGGAGTCGCGTCCAATCCAGATTGTCGAACCAGCTGTGCCGCTTGATGTCCGCAATGCCCTTGCGCTGGTATCCCAGACGCTCGGCGGGCAGCTGTTTGCACAGATGCCGGATCAGATGCTGGGCGGACTTGGGTATGCGCGAAGGCATGTGTATCACATCGATGCCACTGAGGATGTTCTGATAGATCTTGATTTGATTGACGCCCCGAAATGGTGTCTTCCCCACCAGCAGCTCGTACACCAGTATACCCAATGCCCAATAGTCCACGGATCGATCATGACCGCGATCCAAAATTATTTCGGGCGCCACATATTCGGGTGTGCCGGCAAATGTGTTTGTCTTCTCATTCGGACGCACATACTTGGCAAATCCGAAGTCCACCTGCAGAAACAGAATTGATTTTGAAATATTTTCATATAATTTTTAACCTGCTTCCCTTAAATTTTGCAAAAACAATGAGGGGTTTATAGAGAAGGGGACAAATATATCACAGGCACAAGGAAACTTCTCTGATCCCTAAGTGCTCAGGAAAAGTGGAAAAGTGTAAGATTGGTTTTGTGTGTATAACCAAACCGGGATAGACTAGGCCATTTGCCACGATTATCTATTTATCTATTTAATTGCTTACCAGCTTGCAGTAGCCATCGCTGGTTAGCATCAGATTCTCCGGCTTGAGGTCCCTGTAGATGAAGCTGTGCGCGTGCAGAAAATCAAAGGCTTCCACAACACAGCCAGCTATGAACTTGGCAGTCTTATCATCGAAATACTGACGCTTCGACATCACAGTCCAGACATCGCCGCCCATGCACGCCTCCATCAGGAAGTACACGTACTTCTCATTGCGATAGGTGCGATAGAGCCTGGTAATAATCGGAATCAAGAATGCAGTTATTCATTTCAAGCGATTTCATTCGACTTCTACTCACTGCACTATGAAAGGGGAGGCTCGACATTTGATCATCACATTCTTCTCGTTGTAGACATGCTCGATTTGATCCTGTTTGATCACCTCGATCTTCTTGATGATCTTCAGCGCGAATGTCTGATTGCTGTGTGTGACCAGATCGACGCGACCGAAGGCGCCAGCGCCCAGTGTTGCCACCTTTTTCAAATCCGATATGGCTATGTGTGCATGTTCGTTATCGAACTCGGCACTCTTATTGCTCGAGCGGCTATTCTCCGTGGCCTGCTCCTTGGGCTTCTCGCGCAGCTGCCTGATGGTGCCCAGGTAGCTGATGAAGGCTCTGGAAGAGAGTGGGACAAATAAAGAGATCTCCGCTATGTGGCTGTGCTGCTCACTCACTCTCTCTCCAGCTTGAGCACCTCGGTGCCAGGGGCATCCGCATAGACGCTGGCCTGTCGCACATCGGCATTCATCAGGGCCTGTTCTCCGAAATAGTCGCCACGCTTTCGCTTCGCCACTATTTGCTCCTGTTTGGCATCGTCCTTCTTCTTGATGGTCACTGTTCCGCCGCGTATAATGAAGAACTCATGGCCCAGCTCCCCCTCGCGCACAATGCAGCTGCCCGTCTCGTAGAATTTCTGCAGGAAAAATACTTGCGTCAACTTAAAGAGTCCTTATCCAACTAAGCCAATCGTGTTACCCAATTCCCAGCAACTATGAGACTAGTTTATTTTTATTTGGCTGTTATTGTCCAAGAATATTACTTTTGGCAACCGAAATATCAACTTTGTTGAATAGCATCTTGGCAACAACCAATTTTACCTGGTGACCTTATAAAAGTAACCCTCCTTCCCTTCTTAATACTAATTCAGTTTAAAATTGACTTTATAAATTACCCGCTGTAGTAGATCGACAACTTTGGTCAGCAGACTCTCTTCCAGCTCCTGTAGAAATGGAGCCGAGCGCAGGAACTGCAAGTTCTCCTCCCGTTCCCGGGAGCCAGAGATTTGCATGATGGCGCGAAATGTTTCGCGTGCAATCTTCCAAACACGCGCATTCGTCGCAGCTAACAAAAGAATAATACGATTTCGTGATACACTGAAAGAAACAGAGGGGTGTCAGTGGCTATCAGTTACCCTTAATTGTGGCCTTGCGTGGCGCATTGTAGAGTATTGCCAGTTCCCCAAAGACTGTGCCTGGTCCAAAGTTGCCCACATGTTTGCCCGCCTGAATGACGTCATAGTAGCCCTCGGCAGAGACGAAAAACTCGGAGCCCTCGTCGTGCTCGTTGATGATGTAACTGTTCTTCTTGTAGCTGGCAGGCGCCATTGCATTGATGACCATATCCTTGCGCTCCTTGTCCATTAGGTTGTTGAGGAAATCATTGTGTTCAATGGCATTGAGTATGAGATTGCGTGTACTGCGGGGAGGATGTGCAACAGGAAGAATCAGTGGCACTTAGAACTGTTGCCAATTAGCCAAATAGATGTTTACTCCACTTACGCTTCGTCCTTTGCATTAAATTCGATTTCGATGTTCTGCTGCACGGGCAAATTTGGTCGCATATAGATGAGGCCACCTTCCACGCGATGTGTTTTTGCTGCAGAGCTGCTGCTGCTGCTGCTTCCACGGAGACTCCTGCTGCTCCTCTCGCTGTCCTCCTGCTTGGTCATTTCATCCTAATTGATGCGGTTGATTTCGAACAGTAGCGCACAAAATTAAACAAATAGAAAAGCAATTGATTTAGTTGTTTGTTTTTTCTCAAACTTAGTTTTGTGGTTTGTTTGTTGACTTTTGGCATTTGAAGTTTCGCCTTGCTACTGATACTCTTTTCGTGCCACAAGCGTACCTCACATTCGTGTCCCTCTTTCTCTCATTCAATCTCATTACCATTTTATTTTATTTTTTAATTGAATGCATAAAATAAATAACCTTACTGATATCGTAGCCAGCAAACCAAGCTGGGAAACTAGATAGAGTATTTTCCCTACTTTTCCCGCATTGACTTGGTTGCGAATTAAAGACTTTACGAGTGACAATGATGCAGTCGACCATGGACATGGAACGGATTGTTTACCCGCGAGGTTTAACGGATGCTGGCCATTAAATATTTACCTCCATTTACACAGTGGAATCGCAGCCATTATAAGCATTTCCGGGGGACAAACTATCGTCGCCGCAGTCATCGCACGTAGGCGGCTCGAAGGATAAGGGACAAAGTCGTATAATATATAAATGGATGGCTGCCATCTTCGAAGTCGCTACATCAGCCAAAACCTGTTCAGTTGTGGGCTAGCAAAATGCGCTGTCTCAGCAGGCAGCTGGGTAGCTGGGCGAGATGGGGACGAGAGACTGCGATGGAGGTAAACATCAAGGACTTTCAGCCATGTTGTCGGACTGGGTAGTAAAGGAGCGAAAAATGAAAGTAGCTGCAGCTAAGCATGTGGCAGGTGGATGGCAATGGGAAGCAACAGTATTATCTGTGGTTGTTGGCCAAAAAGTTAGAGTTCATGTCGGTTACCAAACAATTAACATTTCGCTTGTAATTAGTAGCATGTCGAGAAGTTTCCCGGTCCCACAGTGCCTCACGGCAGTTAGTTGCTACATGCAACATACACATTGTGCAGACTTTTGCTCAGCTGTTGCTTCTGTTTTGTACAGTTTTGTGTTAGTTTTGTTGCTGAGAGCGAATTATTTAATTAGGAACGAGTGCTTAATTGCTGCCACGTCAGGACAAAGATATAATGCCTGGCGTTGCAAGAAGGTGCACCCAATTATTTAGCTTGGGATAGCAAGTTGCAAGTAGGAGTATATTCATAATGCTGATCTATTACATGATCTTAGCTCATTCCCAAATATGCCTACAGATCTGGACCACATCAAGTTAACCAAAATTCAAATGACCTCTTTTCTCTTCATTACATACTTGGCCGTTTGCAACTGGAGGCAGCTCTGGGACTGGTTGGGGCTCTGCACTGCGCTTCTTTCGTAAGTGCAGTGGTGTAACGGGTTTCAGCAGCTCCAGGGGCAAGGGTGGCGGCGTTGGTATGTTAATATCGGGCATTGTTGACACACGCCGCCCCTGCACATTGGTGGTCGACTCGGGGGCAATGGTGCTCTTGGATCTCCGTAGATAATTGAGTGACACATTGCTGTAGCTCTTTGCGGGTGCCTGTGGCATTGTTATTGTGGTTGCTGTTTCTGTTGACTCTGAGGGATGTTGTCCAAATTCGTGTCCTTGGATCAGTTGGTTCAGTGGCAATGTTCCATTTGTCAAGTTGTTGTTGCTCTTTTTATTGTTGTTAGCATCGTTGCTGGGCCGGGCCGAAGTGTCATTAGACTCCTGCTCGGTATTTAGTTCCTGTGTATGACCAATGAAAAATTTTACTTTTGACTCTGCTGGTGCTGATGCTGGAGCTGATGCTGCTGTCGGTGCTGCTGCCCCTGTTGCTGCCCCTGTTGCTGTGGCTGTTGATGTTGGTGTAAATAGCGAGGGCGTTTCTATGGATGGAGTACTGCCAGCCTCATTGTCAACACTATCATCAATTATGCCATTCACATTCACTGTGAGTTTTGACTTCCCATCCACAACATCGGCCAACTCCAACTCCAGCTCCACCGTTTCCTTATCGTCCTCATCATCATCACATTGGGCGCCATTCACGTGGGGCGCCTCGGTTGGCAGGGCCGTTGGGCGACGTTCTTTGACGGGCTTTAATTTGGAATTGGTACGTGTGACATTAATTGCACTACCGCCGACAGATGCCGTCTTCTCCTTCCCCATCCCATCCTTGTCTCTCTCCTTGTCATCGGCCTGGAGCCGGCTCTTGTGCGAGCGAAATTTCTTTGGCTGCTGCTGCTGCTGTTGCGGTTGAGGCATTTGGTCCTCTTGCTGGCTATTGTCTGGGCTGGCATCTGCTCGACCGGAGCTGAACCCATTTTCGGACACTGCGTGTAGCACTTGGACGGAGGAGCTGGAGGGCTGTTGTTTCAGGCGCTGCAGCTGAGCCTAATGGGCCCCGGGGGAGGGAGGCAGACGTGGACGTGCCCCCAAACATTTACAAAGACAAACAAGAGTGCGGGGTGCATGTGTGGGTCCGTGGGCATTGTTTGTGTTGTTGTTGTTATTGGTGTTGGTGTTGTTGTTGTATTGTGTACATATTTACAAGTGTGTTGTTTGGTTGTTTGCATCATTTCGTTTGAAAGTATAAGAAACAGGTGTACAAATATTAATTGAGTTTGACAAAGACAAGCAGAGAGAAATAAAGATACGCTTGGATGGATTGAATGTTGTGTGGCCGCCGGACCCGTGAATTTTGTGCTCCGAATGTGCTTTGCAACAGGTTTAAATCAAATTTAAAATTAAAGACTTACCTCACTGGCACTGGGCGTAACGAGGGGTGAGTAAAGTTGCTTCTCCTCGCGTCGGATATAGAGTTCAATTTTCTGCAATGAACAAGTTTAATAATTATAATTCCGAGTCTTACAACTACGTAGAAGTTATATACGTTAATTTAAGCCGCAAAAAGTATATTTATTTATTTGTAGATCAAATATTTTGAAGTGTCAGCAGATAACCGCCCAAATGTACACAAGACAAATTAATGTCGAGCATATTTTAACTTCAGTCAGTGTGGAAAGGTAAACCGAGTCAAGTTTCAACAGGTCTGCCACAAACGGAATATGTAAAAAATATGACAGCGAAAAGAACAACAACAATTGTTGCTGCTGTTGCAAAATATAAAGAAACAACAGCAAAAGTGACGCACAAAAGAAAACATGGAAATAACAAACAATCTGTGAAAGTGAGCAAATAAAGCTGGTTGTGTCTCCTGTGTGTGCGTGTGTGTGTGTGCGAGTGTGTGTGCGAGTGTGTGCGAGTGTGTGCGAGTGTGTGACCGTTAGCTTTGAAATCAATCTGCTGCTGACACTGCTGATAAATGCGGAGAGTGGTGCAGCTTAATGTATGCTACAGTTGCCAGCTTATCCCGCCAGTGAGCCTCAATAAACAACAACAACAACAACAACAACAACAAACGGCCATTGTGTCTTGGCTTTGTATCTTTGTATCTCATAAATATGTTTATGTTTGTGCCAAAAGATTTTCCCTACTTTCGAGCTTTGCTCCTCACGCTGCACACACAAAGCTGTCATTTATTTGAATCCGGCTCGCAAAGTGTCGTCAGCTGACTGGGGTTTTCCCACACTTGATAATGTGGCAGCTGCGGATTTTTGTCTTCATCTTGGAATGGTTGAAAGTATCTCGAGCATTGCCTGAAAAGTTATAATTTCTTCTTAGTTTGGACCGCACCAAGTGTGTTGAGTTATTTGCACAATTGCTGTTCGAATGAGTCACAGGGTTTTAAATACGTATTTAATTTCCTTGTATTGACTTTTTCCAGCCACATCTGATATCTGGTCCCAACTTGGCCCACAATTTTATCTGCTCTGGTTTCTTTGCTTTCCAGCTTTTATTTACTCGAGCGTTGTTCAAAACAAATAATGAATGTTGAATGTGCCATGGGTCGCTAGGGGGAGGGGTTTAAGGGTACGGGTAGGAGTAGGAGTAGGAGTAGGGGTTGGAGTAGTGGTAGTGGTAGTACATTGTAACCTTACATGGTTACCGAAAGAAAATGGGAAACATAAGACAATTCTAGATGAGTTTCTGCAGAAAGTTTTTAATTAGGAATGTGGCTCAGGTTAAAAATAACCTGAACAAATGATACCGTTCAGCCCCCTTTGCAGCCCTTAGATGACGTTTCTATAAATACGTAAATACACATATGTATACAAATAAATACACATATACATATATAGAGCACACTTGCTCATAAAATTATACACACGCTGCCGTTGACGCACTTGTACAAACTTAAAATAAATTCCAATAATGGTGAAATAGAAAGAATAATTAAAAGGTATCAAAAATAATGAGATATTCAAAATAAATTATATTCCTTGAAATCTTCAATTAGTCTCTTTAATTATACGTGCTAAAAATAAATTACTTTCTAGATATTATCAGTAAAGATTACTTAGCTAAACAAAATCATCACTTAAATTGAGAATTAAATTATTAATTAATTATTTTAATTTGTGTATGTATCTTTTTTTTATATTTTACTGAGTTTACTTATAAATAAACACAAATTAAAATAGTTATCAATGAAATAGGTTTTATATCGATTTTAATTCTCGTTTTAAGTCTCGTACTCTTCCGTTTTTAAATTCAGTCTTTTGTCTCGTGGCTATTTGATCTGCTGAAGTAAGCGATTAGTGGCTTAAACATTGGCTTAAAATTGGCATTAAAAGCTGTTTTGGAACAGGATTCTGTCCCTTTTAGCCGCCACCCGCAAAATAACAGGTTGTCTTATCGCTCAATTGGCAGACAGGCATGTGGCCAATAAAGTATTCAAGCCTTTTGGCTAAAAGTAAAAAATGTGTCAATGTTGTCTTTGTTGTTGTTCTCGTTGTTGTTGTTGTTGTTTGGTTATTTGGAGATGTTATCGTAGGTTTGTCGAGAATCCGCACAAGTAAACACATGTCAATAGGCAGGTCGCGTTGTTGTCTTCGCCGCTTTGATATGCTAATCAGCCATAAACGATGACATTTTGACAGGTTTTCCGTTTCCGTTTCCGCTTTCCCAACGGAACAGCCAAAAGTCGCGGTAGATGTTAATGTTGATCGAGGCCCAAAGCAGTCGCTCTGCTCGGCTCTCCTCAGATACAAATGCCTTGAATTAGATATTTCCAATATCTTAATCGTTTGGCAACCAGGTTTCGGTATGCAAAGGTACATTTGTATCTAGATAGGCATGTGAAATCTTGAAGGAGTACATCAAAAAGCAAAAGGAAATGTGTCCTGCACATACTCAGCATATTTTTTAGTGTATATATATATATATATATATATAATTGTGTGTGTGTGTGAGCGTTTCCTTGAAAATGTCAAACGTATTGCATTTATTGCCCCCCGGGGCGTTGTTTGTGTGACGACATTGACTTTGAAGTCTTTGCATAGTTATTTGGGGGTAGGAATTGATGGGGCACCTCCGAGATGGTTGCTTGGATCTCTATCACGTGGCAGGCAGGCAGACCATATAGATAGCTACTCATCTACGGATTGTGCATATTTATGCGTAATCTCCTCGGCTTTGCCTACGAGATATGCATGAGATTCATTCCTTCAGCCAAATTCATATGATTGCTTATCATATATTTGAATATTTAACGTCTGCTTGGATGCGGAGATGGAAAATGCTCAAAGGACATTTCAGACCAGATCTTATCATTGCCACTGATAATTTGATAAATCCAATTTCCAAGTGCATGTAAGTTTGAATTTCTGATAATAAAACATGGTAATCAGAAACTGTATCGGAGCAACAATTTCACACGGGCACTTGTATCCAACTCTCAGCATATGGTGGCATAGAAACCCTATATGCCATGTAGCAAGCTCTCAACTGTAAAATCATACTATATACTTATGATTATTAGAGATATGGGGCCAGGTGTGAGCCGTTGATAAACATGGCCAGCAGCTATTTAGTTTTCAATGGCTTATTCAGATAACAGAACATAATGTAGTGTGATTATGTTTATGGCCCAGTCTCGATAGTTATGCCAATTTAATTATTTCTATGCACTATTTGTATACCCTTAGGTGTAAGTTTGAGCAAAGGTATTTAAATGTACATCATTAAATTCCCTTTGTTGTAGTTATTTGTTTAATTCAATTTCCATGTTTAGTACATTTAATTCCCCTTTGGAATTTGTAGTCATTATTTGTTAAATATATATAAATATTTACTTTTGATAGGGCACTTAACTTAATTACTGAAAATGTTATAAGGAAATTTGTGGCTAATAGATAGATTTATTTCTGTGATAAGCCTGTGAAAAGTGAACGTCACAAGTTGATAACGTTGATAAGCTTTTTGCCACACACGTGTTTTTTTTTTGTTTTGTTTTTTAACTTTAGTATTTGGTTAGCTGTTGTGCACC
>JBAMBE010000618.1:0-475997 GCA_037043585.1 Drosophila mimica
GTAGGTCGTTATGTAGTGTTGTGAAGGTCGAGTTTTGTTTTGGAGTCTGTACCGTCTACGGGCATGGTTGGAGTCATCCCACCCAGGGAAAACTCAGAAAAATCAGACGTGTTACATGTGGCAGGTCATTGCTATAGTTACCAAACTTGGAAGGTATATTACTAAGATCAAACTCCAACATTTTTTTTTTGGCCTCGCCCACTCCCTTCTTTAAAATTCCCAGAAGCTCTTGCACGAATGCTAGGATCTTTGCGACTGATTTTTGTTTCTAAAAATAATTAATTTTTTTGTCCTGTTTGTGTTAATTCATTTATATATTAATTCAGAAATTAATTAATTTCCATTTCATTTGTTTCAGTTGAAGGAGGATCCGGGGACTGCAGAATACTCAGCTGATCGCCACAGAGATGAGCTGGCCAGACTTGAATCTATGCTATTCAGAGTTGGAATCCTTGGAGTCGTTAGATGCAGACCCGAAGCTGGTAGGGATGCCGGCACCGATACGCAGTGATCATTTGTCACATGCTGATCCCGCCAGACTTTCAACGGCTCTTCAGTTCCTGCAGCAACTTGGGCAATAGCATCAGCAGCAAAGCATGTAGCAACAACATCAACAGCACCAGCAGCCACCGCGCCAGCAACATAAGCAGCAGCTGACAGCAGCAGCAGTCTCATCCGTACCACGAGCACTCCCAGCTTCAGTTTGACAAGTTAAGCGAGACACTTCTGATGAGCCAAGATGAGCCATGATGGGCCGTGATTGCACGCAGCCCTTGACAATAGTTGAGTCAAATCATCAGTGGATCATCAAATCTTCAGTTCAGCTGCCGTTCAAGTTTTAAGTGTCCAAGGCGAAGTAGTCCACCATTATAAGACTTTAAGTGTCTCTCCTGATTGCTAGAGACTGGAAGTGTACTTAGCACTGGAAGTGTCCTTAGCACAATATGACGAGTGTATAAAGCCAGACCAAGCAGAGCAAAGCTGAGCTAACGAGTGCTAATTTTTTCTCGTTTTTATACCCTTAACCCATTAAAAATGGTTTTGTGCAAATGTGTACCAGGCAGAAGGAAGCATCTCCGACCCCATAAAGTATATACATATATTGATAGTATATTGATCAGGATCAACAGCCGAGTCGATATTGCAGCCATGTCCGTCTGTCCGTTCGTCTGTCCGTCCGTCCGTCTGACTTCAAATTTGGAATATAATACATAAATAAAAGAAAAATATATTTAAATAGTATCTATAAATAATAATAGCTAATTTCGAATTTTTGTTGTTTATCATTAGTGTTATTTTTTCGAATTCGCTCTCGCCGCTCTTCGTTGTCTCGGATGTTGTTGTTGTTCTTCTTTATGCTGGTTGTTGTTGTTCTTCTTCTTTATGCTGGTTGTTGTTGTTCTTCTTCTTTATGCTAGTTGCTGTTGTTGGACTTGCACTTTTTCAGAATACATGAAGCAACCAGAAATACAACCAAAGCACCAGTAACCCAAAGATAATTTCGAATGTCCTCAGAGAAGGGACGCTCCTCTTCGGGTTTTTCATTACAAAAGGTTATGAATGTCACCGATTTTTGGATACCCGAATCGTTGGTGGTGCACATCAATATGCCGTTTAAGCTCTAAGTTAAAGAATTGAATGGTTTATTAAAATTTGCTGTGGATTGATGGGGTTTTTCCGCTACAAACCTTCAGGTGTGTGTATATCTCATCGTATTCCGAATTGCAATGGCATAAAAATCGATTGCGATTAATCGAAACTTTGACTCCCTTGGGTATCTGGAGGAACTCATTCGGATCAGTCAGTTGATTATGGTCCAAGATTAAGGTCTCCAAGCCTGGCAAAAATTCGGAAATTCCAGTTGGTAGACGGATTATTATGTTATGCGAAATGTTAATTTGTTTAGTCCTGCTAAAGTTGTACTCGAATAGCCCATCGGGCATTCTTGTGTAGTTATTTCCATTTAGCAATAGCTCCATTGGATTCTGCCTCGACAAGCACTCAAAGTCCACATTCTCCACATGCGAACAGTCAAAGGAGTCCATGACCGATCCAAAACATCCGCATATGGATTGCGGAGAATCCGTTAAGATGGGCAAAGATAAGCCAGTTGTCATAAAAATTGATAGGATGCAGATAAACATCATTTTCTAAAATAAAAATACATTTAAACATTAATTTTTACTTTTCTTTGCGTGTTGAGAATTCGTTAGTGAAAATGAGAAACACACAGAACAATATTACTTCCTGGAAAACAAGAAAAATTAAAACTTTAATTATAAATAAAAATAACTCAAGGGTATCTTTCTAAGTGTATTTAATTACAAACAGTATTTTTTAAGAGGTTGTTAAGAACTTAATCTATATTTGTAATGGAACCATACACTTGACAATAAAATATTGAAATATTTCAAATGTATAATGTTATATATAAATATGGTATATATTTCAAAATTAAAAGGTCGTGTGTTTTAATACATTTCAGAAGTTGCACTAGACTATATTTATTATCAGGTAATTTTCAGTATTATACCGAATAATGTGACGCGATAACCTAATCAGAAATATTTCTAATCTTGCTAGCTTTCTTAATCTATCGGTGACCGATATCACCTCAGAGCCCACCGTATATATAATCTACAAATGAACTCTCAAACGGCAATTGTATTTCGTGTTGATTGGTCACTTTTTAACTGCATTATTATTTTTCTACAATTTTTCTACAAGTCAATAAACACTTATGGAAATTGTTTAATATTACAATTGAATATTACGATTACTTGGACAATCATTTCCGATTTCAGGAATTGCTCTAAGGTTATAATAAGTCGGGTTTGGGCACAAGCAATTAATCGCAAAGCAGTATCAACAGTATATATGTAAGTAAGTATAAGTGTGCAAACATATTTATATATAAACATTTTTTTCTTTCTTTCTATGAACAGTCATATCAATGTATATATTTATTAAAATACGAGTACATATAATATACATATATACATATTTTTATTTTTCAGCGCTTCAAAAGATTAGCATTTCTTTTAATTTATTGCTTCTGTTTTTTCAATCGCTTTCAGTTACGATTTTGAACCGAAGCGGATGCATGTTTTTATAAGTAATGATGTGGAATATTTAAAATGTATAATGTTATATAGAAATATGGGATATACAGTGACTCTCATAGGCTTTTGAACGGTGTCTAGCAAAAAATTTAAAGTGCTATAAAATTTAAACAAGGAAACAAATTCAAAATGTTTAAATGCCAATTTGTTTAATGTTATATCACATTTGAAAAACAAACTTTAGTTTTTATTAAAATATTAATTAATTAATTAAAATTAGTCAAAAACTGAAAACATAACCAAAATTCATGTCTCAAACCTTTTGAACAGTCTTAAGAAAAGTTACATTTTTTGGCGTATAAAAGCTTAAATAAGGATGTTAATACTTAGTATGATATCCTTTAGCCTTAACAACTTCGCTTAACCTATTTTTCATGGAAGATACCAGCTTCCGGGTAGTGTCTGGGCTGATCCTGCTCCACTCCTCCAGCAGAGCGTTTTGGAGATCCTGTTTGCTGGATATCTTGTGTTTCCGGATGTTATTTTCCAGCAGAGCCCACAAATTTTCAATAACATTTAAATCTGGAGACTGGGCCGATGGAATTATCACGTGGGGGCAGTTCCAGATAAGCCAGGACTGTACTATTCCGGACTTATGCTTGCGGTCTTTGTCCTGGTAGATCCGAAAAGTGCGTCGGATTCGAGATTCTCGGCACTTTGGAGTAAATTTTCCTTTAGCATATCGAAGTATACATTCCTGTCCATTGTTGTTTCAATAATCACAAAATTTCCCCCACCGGCTCCCGAGATACATGCCCATACCATTACACTTCCTCCGCCGTGCTTGACTGTTGCCTTTAAGTGATTGGGATTCAGCTCAGTATTAGACTGTCGCCACATATAATTCCATCCGTCCTGGCAAAAAATGTTGAATTTGTACTCATATTCAAATATGACTGTGTTCCAGAACTCCAAATCCTTATCCAAGTGGATTTTGACGAACGTCATCTCAGACCCTATATTTTCTGCGCTTGTAAATTTCGTTTTCCGTGGTACTCGGGCATCAAAGTCATGGTTGCGCAGAACTTGGAGCACAGTTTCCACACTGAACTTTTTCCTTATTTCATCCTGCACCTATTAAGTCAGTTTTTGAGCCGATAGCTTCAGATTTCCCCTTGAAATCTTGATGATCCTCGGCTCGTTCTGCTCGGTGAAAATCGGGGTTGGTGCCATTCCGCCCTCGCCCTCCATCCAATTTTCGTCCACGAAACTCCAAATGATGCAGAATACAGTTGAGGTGTTTAGATTGACCAATTCAGCTATTTGGCGATGTGAATATCCATTGTTGAAGTGTTCCAGGATGAGTTTCCGTTGTTCAATGGTAGTCCGTTTGCCCATTGTCCTTGTAGGCTTGTTCCACTCGAGATGCAGAATATAACTAAACTGACCATGAAGGATTGGTCTATGCTTACCGAAAATATTCAACTTTAGGCAGAAAACCCGGGTTTTCTGCCACCTAACTGTCCATAAAGTAACTGTTCAAAAGGTCTTGAGACCATAAATTGCGGTACTTTTTTACATAACCCGACCTAACGGGTGGGAAAATCCCAGTTTATTAGGGTCACATATTCATTTTGGTGGTTCATATATCTACCTGCCATGGGTCTTTGGAATTTTTGAAAAATGTTACATAATTAGTTTATGGCAGGCAATTGAAATTTTTTCTAGACACCGTTCAAAAGCCTATGAGAGTCACTGTATTTCAAATTTAAAAAGTCGTTTCAAGAGGTATGAAATATATTTTAATACATTTCAGAAGTTGCTCTAGATTATATTTATTATCAGGTAGCTATTAGTATTATACCGAATAATGTGACTCGATAATCTAATCAGAACTATTTTTACAGATGTGACTAATGAAATGCAGTCCGGAAATAACTACATGGCAATCTGAGCGATGTATATATATCTATATATATATATATGGATATGTATATATATGGAATATATATATATGATCAGTCATAAGTTTACATTGAGAGTAAGTACTTAACAAAATTCGATTGATAAATCAATAGTAAATATAAATAATATATGTAGGACTGGTTATGTCCCGTTTATTAATAATATAATATGGCACTCGGGACTTTGACCACTTCTTATAGACGACTTTAACGCTGCGCTTCCACGACTCGACTTCTTCGTTCTACTGATCTACTCAACTCTCCTTATGCTGATGTTAACCATCTGTTAACCAGCGTTGCCACCTAACAGCGCTGTAACTACTCATTACATATACAAATTAAACGTTGTGTTAGATTTTTTTAGATAAAAGAAAGTCAACCGTTCGCTTTCAGTGCTTTATTAGAACAGAGGGAATTACAAGAATGACGCCAATATGGCGTCACTTCACAGGGTTGCGTTACAATTGCTTGATATCGATATTCTGATAGTCGCAATAGTTGCGAAATAGCGATAGTTGCGCGCGCGTTTCGAATATTGCGATGCAATGTTAACTCCTCCCCCTTTAGACGCAGACGTCCTCGGATGCGGTATAGCGGGTTTTTTTTGTACAGATATCGTTGCTTAGATCTATTATTTTGTCTTTTCTACAGATGTGTTTGTCTTTTTTTTTTTTTTTTTTTTGGTATTTTTAGAGATTCTATTGTTACATTTAATTATTTTTGGGATTTTAGCTTAATTATTTTGTTTTCTTTTCTTATTGGTTTCGTCTTGAATATTTTTGTTGTTTCTTGTTAATTTTAATATTTCGTTTTATCTCTTCGTTAGAAAATTCATTCTGTCGCTTAAGGCTCTGTTAGTTATCAGTTGTTTATTACTGTTTTCCACCTGCTCGTCCGTTTTTGGGACTAAGTCGGATATGATTAAAGGGAAGAGTGAGTGTGTTTTGTCTATTTCGTGATATATTGAAAGTGTCATTTTCTACCACAGCGATTGCTGTATTTATGGGTATTTCTTAGGTGTAGGAGTAGTCCAGTACAGTCACTTGACTTAGACATGTCGGAAGAAAGAATCTGTAAGGGGTTATGTTTTTATATTGTTTTTATGGATTACACGGCCACTTTGGGTTTTAATGGTGGTGTTCCTATTTTCTTCTACTATTTCTTTTTTGTATTTTTGAGTTAATTTTGAGCCTAGTCTTCTATCTATTTTGCAGTAAATGATGTCCCCTTTTTCATATTGTTTTATTGGTGATTTTTTATTATTATGATATGCTAAATCGTTATCTTGTTTGTCTTTTATTTTTTCTCTAATTCTGGTTCTATCTTCTTCTAATTGTTGGGGATCTTTTGTATTTCTCGTTCCAAAAAATATGTCTATTGGTTTGGCCTTTGTAGTGGAGTGTATAGACTGGTTGTATAGGTGGACTGCTTTGAAGATTAACTCCTCAAAGTTAGATATTTGTTCGTCTTTTTTTATGCATCGCATTATTTCTGTCAGTGTCGAATGAAATCTTTCAATTTGTCCGTTGCTGTTCGAGTTGTATGGTGGTGTTGTGTAGACTTTTGCCTTTAGCTGGTTCTCCAGTAGAAATTTGATAGATGCAGAGTTTAGGGACCTTTCGTTGTCCATTACAACTAGTTTGGGCATACCGAAGGCTATCATGACCTCGCGTAGCGGGTGCTTTATATCTTCGGAAGCTCTTGAATTTAGGATTTTTATTTGTGCATATTTGGAAATATCTATTGCAGTGAGGACGGTGTTTCCTTCTGTAATATATAAATCAATATGTATGGTTTGACCTGGGTAAGACGGTATGGGAGTTGGTTGTAATTCACCTTTTTGAGGGTGCCTGTCGTACTTGCTTTCTTTGCAAGTTTCGCAAGCTGTGGCTATTGAATCGATTTTTTTCTTGAGGTCGGGAAAGAAAAATTTGTTGAGTATTTGACTTTTGTTTTCTGTTGCGTTCCTATGAGCTCTGGTGTGCTCTTTTGCAATTATCTCTTTTTGTTGGTTCTCGTCTGGTATGTCTTGAACCAATTTTTGAGTGTATCTTACTTTGTAGTTCCCAAAGTGGGAAGGGTATATATTTTGAATTTTGGCCATGATATTTTCTGAGGTGAATAGTCCGTTAATGATTTTCGGGTCGAGTCGTTTTTTCAAAATTTTTATTAGGTCGTCCTCTGTGTAGTCAGGTTTATTGATTATGTGTCTGTGGTAACTGGGAAAGGGTAGTTTGAATTCGTAAGATTCTGTGTTTGAAGTGGATATGAAGAGTTGATTTTTAAAAACGTTTATAGGGACTTCCATTACTGGAATTAGATTGTGTGATGAACTTTCATCACTTAGTACTGTTGATGTATTATTTATTCCTGTCTTAGGAGGATTTCTGGATAAAGCGTCCGCAACATTGGATGTTCCTGGTTTATATCTTAATTCGTGATTATATTCTTCTAGATAGCTTTTCCATCTTTTCAATTTCCCATTGTGGTTTTTGCTGCTTAGAGCGAAGGTCAATGGTTGATGGTCTGTGAAAATGATTACTTTTGAGGTACCGTAGAGATACATTCGAAGGTTCTGGAGAGCCCATACAATAGCTAACATCTCCTTTTCATTTGTTGCGTAGTTCTCTTCTGTTTTTGAGAGTGTTCGCGAAATGAATGTGATTGGTCTGCCTTCTTGCTCGAGGACTGCTCCGATGGCGAAATTTGAGGCATCGGTTGTTAAGTGAAATTCCTTGTCAAAATTTGGGTATGCTAATACCACATCATTTGAACTGAGAGTGTTCTTGATTTTATTAAATGCTTTGAGAGCATTTATATCGAGTGTCACTTCAGTTTTTGAAGACATATTTTTCGACAGTCTACCGTTTTCTCCTCTTAGCAGAGTTGTAAGCGGTTTTGCTAATTTAGCATAGTCGCGGATGAATCTTCTGTAATAGCTTGACAATCCTAGGAAGGAACGTAAGTCCTTGAGGCTTTTGGGCGTTGGGAAGTTTTTGATTGCCCTTACTTTTTCACAGTTGGTTTTAACGCCATCTGCTGAAATAGTGAAACCTAGGAAATCGACTTCGGTTTTGAAAAACTCGCATTTGTCGATTTGGATTTTCATATTTGCTTCGTCAAGGGTCGTGAAGACCATGTTTAGATGTTTAGCATGTTCGTCTTCGGACTTGCTAAAAATGATTATGTCATCGATATACACATAGCATATTTTTCCGACGTGATCCCTTAGGATATCGTCTAATGCTCTCTGGAATATTGATGGGGAATTCTTTAATCCAAACGGAAGTCTGGTGAATTCATATTTCCCGCCATTAACTGCAAATGCAGTTTTTTCGATGTCTCTTTCCCGGAGTGGGATCTGATGAAATCCGCTTTTCAAATCTAATACGGAGAAATATTTATTATCGCCCAGTTGTGCGATGATTTCTCCAATCTCGGGGATTGGGTATCTATCCGAAATTGTTACGGAATTGAGTTTCCTGTAGTCAATGACTATTCGAAATTTTTTTTTGCCTGATTCGTCTGTTTTCTTTGGTACTACCCAGACAGGTGCATTATAAGGTGACCCGTGAAGGTCTTATTATGCCGTCTCGTAGTAACTGGTCTAGTTGTTTTTCCACTTCTCCTCTTAAGGAAGTGGGGTACGGATAATGTTTGCTGTAGATAGGGGAATCTGAAGTTGTTCTTATTTCTCCTAACACTCTAGTGGTGTAGGTTAATTTTTCGTCCGGTTCAGCAAACAAAGTTGTTCGTGTTTGTGTTACCTGTGTTATAAAATTTTTTTGATTTTGCGTCATGTGATCTGTCCTTACTTTAATGTTATTGACAGCTTGAGTTTGTAGCTGTTTGATTTTTATTTTGTATCTTTCGTTAATTATTAATACGTCGTTTTTGACGTCAATGACAGCGTTAAGCTGTTTCATGGTATCGTTGCCTAGGATACCATGGAATGATTTTAAGGTAGGCAATAAGAAAAACTTAATTGGGTTATTGATTTGGCCGAATAGGCTAATAAACGTATGGTGAGATACTTTCGTTTCTCCGCCAACGGAAGTGGCATTAAAAATGTTTATATTGGGTTTTGGATTTTTTACCAGGTTTGGTTGAATATAGTTCTGGTTTGAACCAGTATCAATCAGAAAGTTAAGTATGCTACCGTTCCTCATTACACATTGGAAGTAGGGCAAGGAGGAACTATTTAATCTTAAAAAATGTATGTCCGTTGTATCTACCATTTGGTATTCTGTATCCTCTTCGTATCCTTTCTTATTGGGTACGGCATATGCTCCTTCGGCTTCGGCAGCCTCGAAATAGGCTTGTTCTTCGTTAGTTGTGTTGCAAGGGTTTGCATACTCCATCTGTCCTTCGGGTATTATTGGGTTGATGTGGAAATTCCTCTGGATCTTGTGGGGCGGTCCGTTGGTTAGTTGTGACGGATGTTTACCAGCAAAATTATTATTGTTTGGCCTATTCATGTAGTTCACATTTCTTGACCTCATGGAACTATCTATTTCCATAGGTACCGGTTTCGGTTCAGGTTTTTGATAGAAAGGGCGTGAAGGCGCTTGGTAGTTCGGTCTAGGATTAGGGAACTGTGGGGGCAATGTATATTGCGGAGGTTGAGAATACGGTTTGGGTTGTTGTGCCATATTGTTGTATGGTCTGGGGACATGGTATAAATTTGGGTTTAAATTTTTCCATTGTCCGAAATTATTATTTTGTGGTTTATTTATCGGGCGCATAGCATAATTCCTCGGAGGTAAGGGTGGTGGTTGTTGTCTGAAGTTGGGAATAAATGCATTTCTGTGTTCTTGATTATTTACAAGATTACACAGGTGTAAGGCATGGCTCAAGTCTCTTGGCTCTTTGATTGCCAGGAGTCTAGGCAAGTCACCATTTAAGCCTCTTACAAACGTATCAAGAGCTTTGCCTCGATAATTATTTGTTAGGGCCATAATCACCTCTGGTGATGTTTCTTGTGAGCTAATCTGATTTAAAATTAGCGACAATTGGTGGTATACCTTTTGATAGAATTCGTTAATGGTTAGTCGTCCCTGAGTCATGGTGAACATTTGGTACTCGAGAGTTTTTAGATCTCTCTTGTCCGCATAATGTTCTGTAAGGCATTTAGAAATTGCCTTCCAATTCATTGGTGTGTTATATGACTCGAGAACCGCGTCTGCTTCTCCGACTATTTTGTTTCGGATGGCAAGCGTAGTTACATAGTATTTGTAGGTATTTTCTTGGCCATTAAAAATCGTCATTATTCGGTCCACATTTTTCTTCCACGAGCCAAAAGCTGATCTATCCCCTGAGAAGTCTCTTATTAGTCTTGTTATTTCGGGTATCTTCTCTTGATCCTCCCCTGGTCTCGGATTGGTAAAAGGGATGTCGCTTAATTGGTCACCACTAATATTATCAATGGCCTGTCTTATTACTTCACCTCCTTGGAGGGTTTCCTTTATTAGTGCCACTACGGTGTCCCTCCAGTTTTCGTTCATTGATGGTGCGTTGGTCGGTTGGTGTGACTTTTGGGCACTAGTACTAGCTGCACTTAGATTCATTTTTGCTAAGGATTCTGCAATATCGTTTGTTTGCATTTTGTAAGGTTTGGAATCGGACCACTTGAATTTCTAGTTTATAACGTTGTCTTTTTTAAATATTTCTTTTTTTGTCAGACGGGCAAATGGAAAGTGATTTTTTTTTTTTTTTTTTTTAATCTTTGTTTTCGCAGATTGATGGCAACTTTTCTTAATTTATATTTTTTTTCTTTGAAATTAGAAAAAAAGTTATTCCTTTTTTTTCTTACTTTTTAATTATTCTTTTCTCCCTTAATTTTTTTCGAGTATTTTGGTTTTCACTTTGCTTCTATTTTTTTTTCAAATATCTTATTTCTCGCTTAATTTCTATTTTGTTTGATTTTATTTTTTTCTTTTAGTATCTTATTTTTCGCTTAATTTCTATTTTGTTTGATTTTATTTTTTCTTCTTAGTGTCTTATTTTTCGCTTAATTTTAATTTTTTCTTTTTCATTTAATTTCTAATTCATTTTTGCTTTTGATTTTTTATGTTTTGATTTGCAATTTTTCTTAGTTTTTCTTTTCAATAACTTAACTTCTTAATGCGTTTATAATATAATCGTTCCGGCGAATCTCCCACGTTGTTCCTTCGGAGTTGCTCCTTTTTGTCCCGCGACGATTCTTAGTCGTAACGGGTGACTCGGGTTCCTCTGGAAACTTCTAGTACGCGGTACCCTGCGGACGGACACTACAGGGTTGTCGGCGGTTTATATTTTGGGCCACGTGTTCAAAAAATTTTTTCACTGCACCTTAACCTCATTTGTGGTCAATTCCATTCGTGGCTGTTTTTGAGGCACTTTCGGAACGGCAGCCTGCACTGTGGCTATTTTAGGCACTTAAATTTTGCAGTTTAGGTTCGTTTTTGTCAGCGGCTTCTTGAGGCGCTCTTGACGTAAACTTGGCACTGGTTCAGATCTGCGGCTTGGTGAGTCGCCTTTGATTGAACTCGATTTATTAATATCATTTAATAATTTTTGCCGTTTTTGACTCGCTCGCGCAGTTATTACCGTTGCGTTTTAATACTTGGTGTGTGGGTTTTTATATCCCTTAACTCGCGGACTTGTCAATTTTTTCGAACACGTGTCCCTGCTCGGGCGCCAATTAAACGTTTTGTTAGATTTTTTTAGATAAAAGAAAGTCAACCGTTCGCTTTCAGTGCTTTATTAGAACAGAGGGAATTACAAGAATGACGCCAATATGGCGTCACTTCACAGGGTTGCGTTACAATTGCTTGATATCGATATTCTGATAGTCGCAATAGTTGCGAAATAGCGATAGTTGCGCGCGCGTTTCGAATATTGCGATGTAATGTTAACTTACATATATATAAGTCTATATATATTGAAATCTGACATGCCAATTTAATTGGATTGTATTTTATGATCTGATTTAAAGTGCACTCAGAGTATATTGGATTAGTGTAATGTTCGTCATCGATAAAATCGATAAAGCCACATATATCCCACAATTTAAAAAATAGGGTTATCTCTTATAAGTAAGCAGAAATAGCAAATATATTTTAATATAATATATATTGACGCTAGCGACGATTATCATACCATCTCTTTCTCACACATGCGCTCTCCTATTTATGCATACAGAAAATGCTTGCGGCTGCTGACAGAAATAAGATCAATATGAAAATATATTTTCGACTATAACTTTGGTGTTTCTTATCCGATCTTAATGAAATTTTGGCAACTGATCAATAATATGTATGTGCATATTATGTATAAATAAGAAGCTAAAGCAAACTTGATCTGCGCCTGATACACGAGAACTTATATTCCAAATTTGAAGTTGCTAGGTCTTATAGTCTCTGAAGATCCGCGTGTTCATACAGTCGGACAGACGTACGGACGGATAGACGGACAGACAGACGGACATGACTATATCAACTCGGCTGTTGATCCTGATAAAGAATATATATACTTTATGGGGTCGGAGATGCTTCCTTCTGCCTGTTACATACATTTGCCCAACACCATTATACCCTTTTTACCCATTCTTAATGGGTTATGGATATAAAAATGAAGGCAGTCAAGCAAATGCCTATTTTACAGGTACACTTCTTAAGTAATTAATTCATTATACTATTATACCAAAATGGTATAATAGTATATTGGTTTTGTGCAATGTCCGTCATGCTGTCTGTCCGTCTGTCCGTCTGTCCGTCTATCCGTCTGTATGAACGCGCGTTCCTCCGACACCCTTTGAGATAGAGACTTGAAACTTGGAACGTATACTGGAAAGTACCCTCAAAAGTTAAAGTGTCTTGGGTTTGGACCTACGTCCACTAGGGAGCTAGAAAATCGATAAATTCGATTTTAGCAAATCGATAAATAAATCCCCATATCTCTTACAATTTAATGAATATAGTCACCAATTTTGGTTAGTAGGTTGTTGGCGAGGTCCTTGAAAGATTGGCATGTGCCACGCCCACGTCCGACGCCCCCATCACCCCCGCCCCTAAAATTTTCAAATGGCTATATCTTCCGCAGTTTTTGAGTAGGGAACGTCAAATTTGGTAGGTATATTACTGGTAGTCGCCTTTAAGAACCGATAACAAATTTGTGGTGCCACGCCCACACCTGCGCCTATAATCGACAATTTCGATTGTTAATCGATAACTCCGTATATTTCCGAACATTTTAAAGATAGAGTGACCAAACTTGGAAGGTAATTTGCTGGTAACCTCCTCCAAAGATTGGCATACCAATTTTTGGACCACGCCCACATCCACCGCCCCCAGGAACTTCGTCCCTAGAAATTTAAAATGCGCATATCTGCCGTAATTTGCAAGCTAGAGTCGCAAAATTTTGCAGGTATGTTACTGGTAACTCCCCCAAAGATCTATAAAAAAATTATGGATGGCTACGCCCACTCCACCTATCTGAACCGATACACCTGTTGGTGTAAATCGATAAACCCATATATCTCACGCTATTTGAAAACTTTAAACACCAAATTTTAAAGGTATATTGCTAGTAACACCCTTCATAAATGTGTAAAAAAAATTTTGGACCACGCCCACTCCCGCCCACAAAAAACGATAAATGCCTGTATCTCCCGCAATTTAAGTTAGTTAATTAAATAAATATAATTAATATAAATGAAATAAATAGTAAAGCGCTATTTTCATATATATGTGTTAGTTATACATAAACATTATATCCTTATATTTTTATTTAATGCATTTATGAATGCATTTATAATCAAATTCACTTGCACTTTGCACTTGCAAATAGAGTTGCCAGTACAAGTGAACTTTGTGACGCAAGTGCATTATTTCCAGCGTTGCCAATACATGCCAATTTGTGACAATGTAATGTAACAGAATACTTGCTGTTAATTTTGGCGCAGTGCTGTTTATCTTGCAATTTGGTCACTCCTAATCGAGCGCGTCAAATTTTGCCAACTTGCTTTTATAAAATATCTCAATTTTGTATAAAATATTAATTCTAGTAGTTCGATTGTTAAAATTCAAAACTAACTTATCATTATTTTATTTTATCCTTAAATTAAGAACTAATTTTATTTTCAAATAAGTAAGTTTTAACGGCGATATTTTTTAACGCGATAGTTTCATCGCATGGTCACAGCAGCTCTACACGAGTCAAGGTAGCATCACAATAGATAAAATAAAACGAAACACAAGAATTTAGTCCGATTAATATAAATACAAATTTATAATTATATAAATATATTTTATATTTATAATATATATTAATATATTATATTTATAAAAATTTAAATTTATTATACTATTATACCAAAATGGTATAATAGTATATTGGTTTTGTGCAATGTCCGTCATGCTGTCTGTCCGTCTGTCCGTCTGTATGAACGCGCGTTCCTCCGACACCCTTTGAGATAGAGACTTGAAACTTGGAACGTATACTGGAAAGTACCCTCAAAAGTTAAAGTGTCTTGGGTTTGGACCTACGTCCACTAGGGAGCTAGAAAATCGATAAATTCGATTTTAGCAAATCGATAAATCCCCATATCTCTTACAATTTAATGAATATAGTCACCAATTTTGGTTAGTAGGTTGTTGGCGAGGTCCTTGAAAGTTTGACATGTGCCACGCCCACCTCCGACGCCCCCATCACCCCCGCCCCTAAAATTTTCAAATGGCTATATCTTCCGCAGTTTTTGAGTAGGGAACGTCAAATTTGGTAGGTATATTACTGGTAGTCGCCTTTAAGAACCGATAACAAATTTGTGGTGCCACGCCCACACCTGCGCCTATAATCGACAATTTCGATTGTTAATCGATAACTCCGTATATTTCCGAACATTTTAAAGATAGAGTGACCAAACTTGGAAGGTAATTTGCTGGTAACCTCCTCCAAAGATTGGCATACCAATTTTTGGACCACGCCCACATCCACCGCCCCCAGGAACTTCGTCCCTAGAAATTTAAAATGCGCATATCTCCGACCCCATAAAGTATATACATATATTGAAAGTATATTGATCAGGATCAACAGCCGAGTCGATATTGCAGCCATGTCCGTCTGTCCGTTCGTCTGTCCGTCCGTCCGTCTGACTTCAAATTTGGAATATAATACATAAATAAAAGAAACATATATTTAAATAGTATCTATAAATAATAATAGCTAATTTCGAATTTTTGTTGTTTATCATTAGTGTTATTTTTTCGAATTCGCTCTCGCCGCTCTTCGTTGTCTCGGATGTTGTTGTTGTTCTTCTTTATGCTGGTTGTTGTTGTTCTTCTTCTTTATGCTGGTTGTTGTTGTTCTTCTTCTTTATGCTAGTTGCTGTTGTTGGACTTGCACTTTTTCAGAATACATGAAGCAACCAGAAATACAACCAAAGCACCAGTAACCCAAAGATAATTTCGAATGTCCTCAAAGAAGGGACGCTCCTCTTCGGGTTTTTCATTACAAAAGGTTATGAATGACACAGATTTTTGGATACCCGAATCGTTGGTGGTGCACATCAATATGCCGTTTAAGCTCTAAGTTAAAGAATTGAATGGTTTATTAAAATTTGCTGTGGATTGATGGGGTTTTTCCGCTACAAACCTTCAGGTGTGTGTATATCTCATCGTATTCCGAATTGCAATGGCATAAAAATCGATTGCGATTAATCGAAACTTTGACTCCCTTGGGTATCTGGAGGAACTCATTCGGATCAGTCAATTGATTATGGTCCAAGATTAAGGTCTCCAAGCCTGGCAAAAATTCGGAAATTCCAGTTCGTAGACGGATTATTCTGTTATGCGAAAGGTTAATTTGTTTAGTCCTGCTAAAGTTGTACTCGAATAACTCATCGGGCATTCTTGTGTAGTTATTTCCAATTAGCAATAGCTCCATTGGATTCTGCCTCGACAAGCACTCAAAGTCCACATTCTCCACATGCGAACAGTCAAAGGAGTCCATGACCGATCCAAAACATCCGCATATGGATTGCGGAGAATCCGTTAAGATGGGTAAAGATAAGCCAGTTGTCATAAAAATTGATAGGATGCAGATAAACATCATTTTCTAAAATAAAAATACATTTAAACATTAATTTTTACTTTTCTTTGCGTGTTGAGAATTCGTTAGTGAAAATGAGAAACACACAGAACAATATTACTTCCTGGAAAACAAGAAAAATTAAAACTTTAATTATAAATAAAAATAACTCAAGGGTATCTTTCTAAGTGTATTTAATTACAAACAGTATTTTTTAAGAGGTTGTTAAGAACTTAATCTATATTTGTAATGGAACCATACACTTGACAATAAAATATTGAAATATTTCAAATGTATAATGTTATATATAAATATGGTATATATTTCAAAATTAAAAGGTCGTGTGTTTTAATACATTTCAGAAGTTGCACTAGACTATATTTATTATCAGGTAATTTTCAGTATTATACCGAATAATGTGACGCGATAATCTAATCAGAAATATTTCTAATTTTGCTAGCTTTCTTAATCTATCGATGACCTCAGAGCCCACCGTATATATAATCTACAAATGATCTACAAACGGCAATTGTATTTCGTGTTGAATGGTCACTTTTTAACTGCATTATTATTTTTCTACAATTTTTCTACAAGTCAATAAACACTTATCGAAATTGTTTAATATTACAATTGAATATTACGATTACTTGGACAATCATTTCCGATTTCAGGAATTACTCTAAGGTTATAAAAAGTCGGGTTTGGGCACAAGCAATTAATCGCAAAGCAGTATCAACAGTATATATGTAAGTAAGTATAAGTGTGCAAACATATTTATATATAAACATTTTTTTCTTTCTTTCTATGAACAGTCATATCAATGTATATATTTATTAAAATACATATAATATACATATATACATATTTTTATTTTTCAGCGCTTCAAAAGATTAGCATTTCTTTTAATTTATTGCTTCTGTTTTTTCAATCGCTTTCAGTTACGATTTTGAACCGAAGCGGATGCATGTTTTTATAAGTAATGATGTGGAATATTTAAAATGTATAATGTTATATAGAAATATGGGATATATTTCAAATTTAAAAAGTCGTTTCAAGAGGTATGAAATATATTTTAATACATTTCAGAAGTTGCTCTAGATTATATTTATTATCAGGTAATCTAATCGATAATCTAATCAGAACTATTTTTACAGATGTGACTAATGAAATATATAAGTTTAGATTGAGAGTAAGTACTTAACGAAATTCGATTGATAAATCAATAGTAAATATAAATAATATATGTAGGACTGGTTATGTCCCGTTTATTAATAATATAATATGGCACTCGGGACTTTGACGACTTCTTATAGACGACTTTAACGCTGCGCTTCCACGACTCGACTTCTTCGTTCTACTGATCTACTCAACTCTCCTTATGCTGATGTTAACCATCTGTTAACCAGCGTTGCCACCTAACAGCGCTGTAACTACTCATTACATATACATATATATAAGTCTATATATATTGAAATCTGACATGCCAATTTAATTTGATTGTATTTTATGATCTGATTTAAAGTGCACTCAGAGTATATTGGATTAGTGTAATGTTCGTCATCGATAAAATCGATAAAGCCACATATATCCCACAATTTTAAAAATAGGGTTATCTCTTATAAGTAAGCAGAAATAGCAAATATATTTTAATATAATATATATTGACGCTAGCGACGATTATCATACCATCTCTTTCTCACACATGCGCTCTCCTATTTATGCATACAGAAAATGCTTGCGGCTGCTGACAGAAATAAGATCAATATGAAAATATATTTTCGACTATAACTTTGGTGTTTCTTATCCGATCTTAATGAAATTTTGGCAACTGATCAATAATATGTATGTGCATATTATGTATAAATAAGAAGCTAAAGCAAACTTGATCTGCGCCTGATACACGAGAACTTATATTCCAAATTTGAAGTTGCTAGGTCTTATAGTGTCTGAGATCCGCGTGTTCATACAGACGGACAGACGTACCGACGGATAGACGGACAGACAGACGGACATGACTATATCAACTCGGCTGTTGATCCTGATAAAGAATATATATACTTTATGGGGTCGGAGATGCTTCCTTCTGCCTGTTACATACATTTGCCCAACACCATTATACCCTTTTTACCCATTCTTAATGGGTTATGGATATAAAAATGAAGGCAGTCAAGCAAATGCCTATTTTACAGGTACACTTCTTAAGTAATTAATTCATTTTCATTTCTTTTATTAGTAAATGAATTTATAAAAGTCTCAGCATTGCCCTAATGATATATCCCTCAGATAATGTAACGTAATGTAATTAAAACATCCACTCAAAGTTTATTTAGAATTGTTCGTTGAGCCATAAATAAAACAATGAATTTTTAAATGAATTGTTGGCCAATCAAGTGACATAAGAATCACTAGTTCACAAGAAGGGATTATTTAGATTGAACAATGTACATTTAACATTAAATAGACAGTACAACTATGAGTTGTATTAGCGCTTAGCACATACTATTTTATTATTATTTTGCATTATTGTGACAGTAACACAGGTTGCCATTTAAATGTGTTAGGCACATAACTACATCCGATCGTATATATAATATGTGTAATATATATATTTTTATTGTAATGCAGACAGGCAGATTGCCGGCTATATATATATATATTTTTATTGTAATGCAGACAGGCAGATTGCCGGCTATATATATATATATATATATTGCATATACAGTGACGACAAGCTTATTTCGGGCAGTGTCTAGCAAAAATTTTAAAGTACTATAAAGTTTAAACAAGGAAAAAAACGCAAAATGTTTAAATGCCAATTTGTTTAATGGTATATCCCATTTGAAAAAAAAACTTTAGTTTTTATTAAAACATTAATTAATTAATTAAAATTAGTCAAAAACTGAAAACATATCCAAAATACATATGAAAGCTTAATTCGGCCAGTCTTAAAAAAGTTAAATATTTGGCGTATAAAAACTTAAATAAGGATGTTAATACTTAGTATGATATGCTTTAGCCTTAACAACTTCGCTTAACCTATTTTTCATGGAAGATGCCAGCTTCCGGATAGTTTCTGGGCTGATCCTGCTCCACTCCTCCAGCAGAGCAGTCTTGAGATCCTGTTTGCTGGATATGTTGTGATTCCGGATGTTATATTCCAGCAGAGCCCACAAATTTTTAATAACATTTAAGTCTGGAGACTGGACCGGTGGAATTATCATGTGGGGGCAGTTCGATCTAAGCCTGGACTGTACTATTCCGGCCTTATGCTTGGGGTCGTTGTCCTGGTAGATCCGGAAAGTGCGTCGGATTCTAGATTCTCGGCACTTTCGAGTAGATTTTCCTTTAGTATATCAAAGTACACATTCTTGTCCATTATTGTTTCAATAATCACAAAATTTCAGTCGCGGGCTGCCGAGATAGATGCCCATACCAGGACACGTCCTTCGCAGTGCTTGACTGTTGCCTTTAAATTTTTGGGACTCAGCTCAGTATTGGAGAGTCGCCACACATAATTCCATCCGTCCGAGCCTTTAATGTTTAATTTGTACTCAAATTCAAATATGACTGTGTTCCAGAACTCCAAATCCTTGTCCAAGTGGATTTTGACGAACGTCGTCCTAGAACCACTATTTTTTGCGCTTATAATTTTTTTTTTCGTGGTTCTCGGGCATCAAAGTCGTGGTTGCGCAGAACTTGGAGAATAGTTCCCATACTGAAATTTTTCCTTATTTCATCCTGCACCTATTGAGTCAGTTTTTGAGCCGATAGCTTAAGATTTCCCCTTGAAAACTTGATGATCCGCGGCTCGTCCTGCTCGGTGAAAATCGGGTTTGGTGCCATTCCGCCCTTGTCCTCTGTCCAATTTTCGTCCACGAAACTCCAAATGATGTAGAATACAGTTGAGGTGTTTAAATTGATCATTTTAACTATTTGGCGATATGAACATCCGATTTTTAAGTGTTCCAGGATGATTTTCCGCTGATCAATAGTACTCCGCTTGCCCATGGTCCTTGTTGGCTTATTGCTCCCGAAATGCAGGAAAAAACTAAACTGACTACGAAGGATTGGTCTATTTATACCGAAAAAATTCAACTTTAGGTAGAAAAATCCGGGTTTTATGGCACCCAGGTGTCCATAATGTAACCGCCCGAAATAACCTTTCATCCTAAATAGCGGTACTTTTTTACATAACCCGACCTAACGGGTGGGGAAATCCCAGTGATATTAACTAGCCTTACCTGTACATCGCGGATCTCTGTACAGGCGGACCCTCCTTTCTCCGCAACTCGTGGGATTATTATGAATCCATTAAATAAAATCCAAAATTTAGAGTCCGTAACTCTCCCAAAACCGGAATGGAGAAATCCAACAAAAGCGGCGGCAGTGGCACCTAAGCCTGGCCAAAGCAACTTTAAACCAGACAAGGCAAACAAGCCGGTCGGTCTTGCCGGAGGGACAGGAGTGGCGGGTAGTGCGACCAACACGCACAGTTCCAATGAGGTGAGGCACGCCATCAGTGCAGCCAAATCTCAAAGAGGAGCTGGCGTGCAGGAAGAACTACCCTCCACCAGTACCCAGGCTTTAAGAATCTCGTATGTTGAGCGGAAAAAAGCAGCCAACATTCTAAGAAGGCAGAGTGCGTATAAGGGCACAACTCCACCATCAGCAGAATGGCTGAATAAGGTGGAGTGGGCGAATAAAATACTACCTGCCTTCGATATTAACATCACAAAACCAGCGCAAAGCCAAGCAAAAAGGCAGCGCTCACAAGAAGTACCAGGACCAGTGGCCAAGAGAGCCAGGGTCCAACCAGGACGTTCCTTCGCCGAGATTGCCAAGGAAAGAATCCTCATAGGGATTCTAGACAAAGGCAACCCGGAGGGAAGGATACCTAGAAACCAATGGGCTGTGGTAGAGGGGGCCTTGATGACCTGCTGCCTAAAGCAAATACGCGATGCCCCAGGACCACCGCCAAACTGCGTAGATGCGGGGTGGTACCAGGGTAACATCAAGGTTATAGCCTGTCAAAACGAGCACTCCGTCAAACTATATAAGGCGGCAGTAGCAAGCGTTGGAGAGGTGTATGAAGGGGCCAATCTAGTCGCTGTTGACTGGAGCGAGGTCCCGAGTAGACCGAGAGCACGGATCTGGCTACCAGTAAACGCGAAGCCAGAGGATGTGCTCGAGATGTTGCGAATTTGCAACCCTTCACTACCCACCCACAACTGGAGGATAGTAAAGGTAGAGGAAACGCAAGGCCTTAAGAGGCAGGCAGTGTTACTCCTAAATAAGGAATCACAGAGTTGGTGAAAATGTTTAATGAGCAATAAAATAATATAGTTTTTCCTACCTTTAATTGTCTAATTGGCATAATCAGGCCAGCACATTTTTCGTGTGACACATTGTCACACAACCAACAGCACACAAAGCCCACCTTATTATTTGCACGAACCTGGCAATTTTTATTGTAGCAGACACTCGACATTATTAAAAGGAGATTAGAAATAATATTTTATAAAATTCAAAAATATACTGCGCAAAACAAGAATAAAGATAAAAAATAGGTAACTAAATAAATATAAATTTATATATAAAGAGAAGAAAAGAAAAGACTCAATTCAACCTTTAGCACACCCAAGGGTTAATATAGAAGAGATGTAGCTATGTACTTACACACAACAACAACGCTTAACACAAAAAGTATAAAACGGCGCGGGCGCGACGACCGAAAAAAAAAGCACAACGGAATAGGAGAGACAAAATAGAAAGAAGAGCGACAACAGCTAACACCAACTTCTTTGTTTTATAACAATTTTTCAGAGATGAGCATTTTGCATTCCTATCGATAGGATAGCAAAGTTCAAACAGAATTTAGCAGTGTTGCAGTCGATAGTAAGTTATCGCACAACACTTTTTTTTACAAGTTGGCATTGTTTTGGTTAGAAAGAGTTTTCCAAGTGGAAGATTAAATAAAAGTGTGGCATGTCATTGCTATAGTTACCAAACTTGGAATATATATTACTAAGATCGAACTCCGACATTTTTTTTTTTTGGCTACGCCCACTCCGTTTTCCAAAATTCCCAGAAGCCCATATCTCCAGCAATTTAATAGCTACAGTTGCCAAACTTCGAAGGAGGTTACCATCTTTTATTATTGTGGGACAATTATTAATATAAGTGGGGTACTGGACTGCAACCTAATGGATCTACTATGCCACCTTCTGAGCTTATGGCTCCTCCATCAACAGCAGCTCTTTAATGAGCTTAGCCACAATCAAGCCGACGGGGTTACTATCTTATATCTGCCTTAATCTGAAAGGAAAACTTGGACTGTATTTCTTGGCTACACACAACTTATGGCATCAAAGTATTTAGCTGTCGGTTAAGCCCGACTGCAACGTTCTCTCTTGTTAAGTAATTGTTTTATGTCTAAAAATTATTAATTTATTTGTCCTGTTTATGTTAATTCATTTATATATTAATTCAGAAATTGATTTCTACAAATTATTTAATTTCTATTTCATTTGTTTCAGTTGAAGGAGGATCCGGGGACTGCAGAATACTCAGCTGATCGCCACAGAGATGAGCTGGCCAGACTTGAATCTATACTATTCAGAGTTGGGCTCTTTGGAGTCGTTAGATGCAGACCCGAAGCTGGTAGGGATGCCGGCACCGATACGCAGTGATCATTTGTCACATGCTGATCCCGCCAGACTTTCAACGGCTCTTCAGTTCCTGCAGCAACTTGGGCAATAGCATCAGCAGCAAAGCATGTAGCAACAACATCAACAGCACCAGCAGCCACCGCGCCAGCAACATAAGCAGCAGCTGACAGCAGCAGCAGTCTCATCCGTACCACGAGCACTCCCAGCTTCAGTTTGACAAGTTAAGCGAGACACTTCTGATGAGCCAAGATGAGCCATGATGGAGTAGATCGATCGTCCGCTCCAACATAAGGGCGATGGGTCTGCAAAAAATTAAATAGGCCCATTGCAGGAAGGGCGGGTACGTCGTGGCCACAGACACCAGGCCTGCCAACTGTTTCTTTTATTTTGTGTGTGCATGTAGGTCGTTATGTAGTGTTGTGAAGGTCGAGTTTTGTTTTTGGAGTCTGTACCGTCTACGGGCAGGGTTGGAGTTACCCCACCCTGGGAAAACTGAGCTAGCCGAGGTTGCCCACTGAGAAACACTAGACGTGTTACATGTTATGGAGTTTAATTTCATATTACTATTCGTAAATTAATGTTTTTGTAACCTTCCAATATAAAAATGTAAATGCTAAATGGTGACTTTAATCTTTCGGAAATTATATGGTCCGCTCCACCAAATATATTGGTGCCACTTTGTACAAATGAATTTATTGATGGGCTCCATGAGTTGTCACTGTCACAAGTTAACCCTATACGAAACTGTAACGACCGTTTGCTTGATTTAATTTTTGTATCTGATCCTACTTGTAGTATTCTTTCTCGCTGTGATCCACTTGTCTATCCTGAAGACCCCTATCATCCAACGCTCGATTTGATTATAGAGCTGCCAACTCTTGTGCCTTTTGTAGCAACGGATTCTACACGTAAGAATCGTTGCTTCCGTAAAGCAGATTTTGTCAAGCTTAATCAATTATTATTTGACACAGATTGGTCAGTACTTTATGCCTGCACCAATTTGGATAATGCTTTGTCAATATTTTATGAGACCATTGACTCACATTTGGATGCTTGCGTTCCCCGTATGAATCCTGTGAAGGCTAACAGGCCTCCCTGGTTTTCGCGGGAATTAGCTAGGTTGAAAAATGTGAAGTCAAGGTTTTATAAGAAGTTTAAGATATCGAGTAATCATTTGGATTACTCTCGATATATGGTTGCTAAAGCAACTTTTATTTCTTATAATTCGCGTTGTTACAAGAATTACCTTCTTCGCTGTAGGCTGCAATTTGCACAGGATCCTAAGCAGTTCTATAACTTTGTGAACATGAAACGCAAATCGTCTTCATTACCCACCTCCGTTTTTTATGAAGATATGAAAGCAATAGATGATCAGGGCTCTGCCGATTTGTTTGCTAAGTATTTTCAATCTACTTATTCCTCCTCTATCTTCTCCCCAAACGTACCTTATCCTTATCCTGTCCAAAGAGCCAATTGCATTTTTGGGCCTGTGATCACTTTAGAGTCACTTCTTGCAGACCTACATTCTATCAAGCCTGGGTTTTCACCTGGTCCTGATGGAGTCCCGGGATGTGTACTTAAGTACTGTTCTGAGTCTATTTGCAAGCCTTTACTTAAATTATTTACCTTGTCTGTCGATAGTTGTTGTTTTCCCGCTATTTGGAAGGAATCCTTTATTATTCCTCTCCACAAAAATGGCTCAAAGTCCGACGTAAAAAATTACAGGGGTATTTCCAAATTGTCCGCAATACCTAAAGCATTTGAGAAAATAGTAACAACTCAACTGCAACACTTATGTAGATCTATTATTTCACCATTCCAGCATGGTTTTGTGAAATGTAGGTCTACTACCACTAACATTCTTGAATTTACTTCACTTGTGATCAAAGGATTTCAGAATAAAATGCAAACTGATGTCGTTTATACAGACTTCAGTAAAGCCTTTGATTCTGTTAACCATTGCCTCCTTCTTCACAAACTAAACCTTATAGGTTTTCCTACTAACTTTCTTGCATGGATTTCGGAGTATCTGAGTAACAGAACTCAAAAAATTTTATTTAAATCTGTACTTTCTTATCCTATCCTAGTCACCTCTGGGGTACCCCAGGGTAGTCACCTGGGCCCAGTGCTTTTTAACCTATTTATTAATGACCTTCCTTCAGTAATATTGAATTCTAACGTACTAATGTATGCTGATGACGTCAAGTTGTGCTTGACGTATAATGATATGACCTCACAATGCTTATTGCAGGCGGATTTATTTTCCTTTTTGTCGTGGTGTAAAATAAATCTGCTCAATTTTAACTGCTCTAAGTGTAAAGTCATGTCATTTTATCGTACCAATCCTAATACTGTCAGTTACACGATCGATGGGATGCCACTTGATAGACTGAACGAAGTAAACGATTTAGGTTTACTTCTTGATCACAAGCTTAAATTTGATAAGCATATTAAATTCACTGTTAACAAAGCTTTTCAAGTTCTTGGTTTTATTAAGCGTTGGTCAAAGGAATTTGATGACCCTTATACGACCAAGTTACTTTTTACTTCTCTTCTACGTCCAATTCTGGAATATGGATCTTGTGTGTGGTCTCCGCAATATCATATTCACCAAAGTAGATTGGAATCTGTGCAAAAGAGCTTTCTACTTTTTGCGCTTCGTCGCTTTGACTGGGGTGTACTGCCTCCATACTCAAATAGGCTTCTTCTTATTAACCTTCCTTCCTTAACTAATCGTCGTGTTATGTTAGGTGTTATGTTTGTCGTAAAGTTACTTAAAGGCGAAATCGACTCAACTGCGTTGATGAGCCAAATAAATTTTTCAGTACCCTCTAGACAGTCTCGTTATTACCTCCCACTTTCTCTTAATCGTTGTACTACTAACTATTCCCTGCATGAACCGTTTCGAGTACTCTGTAATGATTATAATAAACTATATCATGTAATCAATTCAGAGTCCTCTATTTCTCTAATTAAAAACTCAATCCTTAATGTCTTATCTAGAGATTAACGTTTTTGCATGTACAGGTGGTGGATCTTAACTAATTCTTACTAATTATTTTCTTACTAATTACTTTTGGTCTGATTGGGTTTTTCTGGGTTTTCCCCAATTCTTGCAACAAATGTTGGACCATTTTGCTTTTTACCCCAGAAATCTTAGAGATCTAAAATAAATTGAAAAATAAAAATATACATTCTTATATATTCTTATAAATATTTAATTATTTTTTAATTTCTTTAAATTTTTAATTTTATCATAAATTTAATTTAATTATAATTTTTAATTTTTGTATTCTTCATGTGGACTGACTTTAGTTGACAATTAAATAAATAAAAATAAAATAAAAAAAAAATTATTTAAGTTTTCATTACTATTATTCTATTGCCAAATTTCTGGTAAGACTTTAGTCTCTCTGGGAATCGAAAAGACGAGCAAGTAATTATTACTTATTTCGGAATTTATTTCAAAATTTTGTATTTCTTCTTTTCAGAAATCCATTTCTCAATAATCAAAACAGTTTCTAAGAAAATAGAAACTGTATATTTATGGCTAAGTGAGCAGCACTGCTGCCAATGCACAATGGTTGCTGTCCCAGCTAACGGGAAGTTTAGCCAAGCAAGCAGTGCAATGGCAGCCATCAACTGTAATCAAGCAGTACCGTTTTGATCTTGGTTTGGCTTTTAAATTACAACTTAGGTATTTATACATGACTTTCAGTGTTGATGCTGATCAAGAATGTATTTAATTGATTATACTTATTATACTAAGTTAATACATTGCTAATTTCACAAAATAGCAACAATAAACTACATATATATGTAGGACTAAATGAGCTGAATATATGTAATTTATTATATATTTGTACATTTATATATATTATACATTTAATATTGATTATTGTTTTATATTTATTTAATACATTATTAATATGACGACATAATATATTTATATTTACGGCTAAATGGGTAGCACTGCTCGCAATGAGCAGCTGCACATTGGTTGTTGTGTTAGCTATTTTATATATTAGCTTAATATTAATTTTATTAACTTATATTTATTTAATGCATTATCAATATGTCGACATAATAATTTAAATATTTATATTTACGGCTAAACGAGCATTGGTTGTTGTCTCACCTATTGGCAAGCAGTGCACTTAGCATTACATGACGAGTGTATAAAGCCAGACCAAGCAGTGCAAAGCTGAGCTATCGAGTGCTAATTTTTTCTCGTTGTTTTTTCTTTTGCAGTCACTGTTAATGCGCATATGCGAAAAGTTCTCAGCGCAGCCAGCGTCGGCGGCGTTGGCAGTGCTGAGAAGTCGGCGGCAAGGAGCCACCCACACATCCAAACACCCACACGCAGGCACACACAAACAAAAACAGGAGCAGCAGCAGCAGCAGCAGCAGCAGCAGCAGCAGCAGCAGCAGCAGCAGCGGCAGTTGGCTGATTGGAGTCAGTTTTGGACAAACACTCCGAGAGGCACGTCAGGGCCACAGCGTGTCGCGCTTCTCGACTCTCGATTGTTGTTGTTGTGTTGTGTTTAGTGTGTGCGTGCGTGCGTGCGTGTGTGAGTGCGTGTGTGTGCGAGTGAGAGTGTTTGTCTATGCCTGTGTGTGCGAGTGTGCAAAAGACCAGCCAGCAAAAAATATCCTGCTGCTGCTGTAATCGCCACAAAATCAGAAATAATAACAAATAAATCAAATAAATAATAATCCCAAGTGAAACTGTAACAAATATATATGAAATAGATAAATAGCAGCAGCAACAAATTTGTTGGCGGGGGTGCGTACTGCATCAACAATGTGCGGGGCAGCCTCGTGTCAACTGTCAAAAGTTAGTTTTATTTTCCTATTTCTCTATTTTTCCCACAGGTCTTTTTTTTGTTCTACCATATAGAAAATGTGTGTCGTTTTTTCTGACTTATTTTCTAAGTTTTTTTTTTTTTTTTTGTAGTGCGTGGCGTAGAGGCGTGGCGTGGGCCTGAGCTGTTATTTTCACTGCAAATGTATATATATATAATACATATACATATATATTTTTAACTATTAACTTTAAGTATGCCAAATATTTGGAGCTTAAAAAATCTGGAAAGCGAGAAAGAGAGCGAAAGTGTTGAGTATCTTTTCATTACAGCTGCGAAAAATAGCAACACTTGTAATTTTTTCTTTTGAAAAAACAAAGCATTAGTTTTGCACTTTGTTTTTTATTTTTAAAAATGTATATAAGTAAATAATTACTTGGTAGGTAAGTGGTGCCAATTTTTTTGTGCGTGTGGTGCTATTACTTTGACCACAAGTGTATGACTTTAAACATTGGCTTAAATTTTCTGGTATTCTACAAAATAAAACAAAAAGACATGCTTTGTTTTTCAAATCAATTTTTATTAGTTTACCTTTAAGTTTTAATAAAACAATTCATTTTAATTAAATTTTTCTATATTTTCATTTAATATTTTATATATTATATTTATAAATACATATCTCATTATTTTTATTTTATTTTCAATTCTTAATTTATTTATTTGTTACATTCTTCTAATGAAATAATTTAATTTAAAATTGACTTTATTTTTATATTCTTGAATTTTTCTATTTGATTTTGTTTTTTTTTTATCGACGGAAAATAAAATAAAGTTTAGCAGGACTGGCTTTGTCATCAAATATTACTCATACGCCGTGTGTGAGCAGTTTCAGTTTTTCGCATTTAACGGAATGAAACATATATGAATGAAATCATCCAAAACACACACACACACACACACACACACACACACACTTACACAAATAAACACACAGGCAAAACACGTGCATGATCTGTGTGTGTGTGGGTGTGTGTCTGTGTGTGTTTGAAATGCGTTCAACTCCCGCAAAAAATAGAAAGAGAAAAGCGAAAAAGCGAAGAAAAATATCAACAACAAAAAACTGTGTTGCTAATGTCCAAAGTGACCAGTGTTTAGAGTCACGCAAAGTTACAACAACAACAACAACGAGAACTGCCTCAAATAGAATATGAAGGTAAATAATGAGTGTCATGGAAAAGACTCGAAAGGAACCGAACTGAAAAGAATAGCTTGGAATGGAATATAGGAATAGGAACAACAAAAACAACAACTGTAATGTCCTAACTGGGGGCATATAAAATTGCTGCCACTACGAGTACTTGCAACACCAGCAACAACAACAACAAGCGTAGCAACAGTAGGCAGCACATAAGCATACCAATTACAGTGGGTCAAGGCATATATTTACTTATTTGTGATTTATTTTTATTACATTTTTTATGTTCTTATAATTTGTCTTATATTTATAATTATGTATATTTAATTAATTAATTTCACTTGATATTTATTTTATATATTTTGTCATCAATTTAAATTCAAATTAGCAACATGAAAACTAAATGTAAAATAAATAATGGAGCTTTGAACTTTTTTTTAAGAATTCGCCAATCAATTTAAGTTTTAGCGTATCAATTACAGTTCGATGTATATTTATAGTTAATTTATATACATATTTGTATATTTTTATTCTTTTTAAAATAAATAAATAAATATTTTAAATATCTTAATGGGGGTTTTAAGCATTTGCCACTTCATTTAAATATTGCCATATAATTACAGTGGTTCAAAGGACCAAAATTATTATTATTTAAATTAAATTATTTGTTATATAATTATATATTTATATTATATTTTCAAAATAGTGCTCTAGTTGGAATAGAGAAATACATCGAAATATAATACTTATTTTGTATGATATTGGGGGAATATATTATCTATTTATTTAATTATTTAATATACATTATATTTTAAAGATATTAAAAATAGTTTTTTAAATTTGTTCTTGTCAGCCTTAAGGAATATATACAAATTATTCTTTTGCGTTGGTTTTAAAAATAGGGCTTACATAGTCGTTGGTCCAACTCTAGCAGTAATTCAGAGCATGCGACAACACTGGTTGACCAGACATTGAGTAGATTGTGTTTCGCTATAATAAATCATGCATATATCTTATTTGATTTGTTCTTTTATTTTTCTTATTTGACTTATTTTTTATTTGTTTGTTGAGTGAGCTGCGCTAAAATGCAAATATACTGAGAAGTAATCGTAATGCCTTTGACTGACTAAAGGGACAACAACAACAACAGCAACAATAGCAACAAAAACAATAACAGCTATGATAAAAACAACAACGACAACATTTTGTAGCATAAATAATTCCACCCACAAGCAGCAGCTAGGCAAAAAAGAATGAAAAAAGATTACAGCAGTCACTAGGGCGACAGACTAAAAAAAAGATAAAACGACGTTTGCGTCGCAGTCAGCGTTGACAGCAGAGCAGCACTGCATCCATACACTCTTATTTCTACTCGCTGCTCTCTCTCTCTTGTTCGCTCGTTCTCTAACTCCCTCTCTGTCTCTCTCTCTCTCTCTCTCTCTCTCTTGTGTCAAACTAACCTACATCAACAGCTGTAAAAGCGGCGCCCACGCAAAAAGCGCATTTTTTCTGCTTTTTTTTGCTGCCTGCCCTTAACATTGTTGCTCTGCTTTTGCCTGTTCTTCTTCTTCCTGCACAGTGATACAGTTAAAAACAAAAACAACAACGAAGTAATAACAGAAGAGAAAAGAAAAGCAAAGAAAGGAATATAAAAATTTAAAAAAACTAGTGCGCAAATGTATAATATTAATAATGCAAGTTTTAATAAAATGAAATATTACGAATTAAATTGAAAATTAATTACAATAAAATATATTAAAATATAAATAAAAAAATGTCATTTAATACAAATGAAGACGAATGAAAATGAAATTAAATTAAAACTAAAAATATTGTTAATGAAGACGAATGAAAATTAAAAATGAATAAAAAAATAAAGTGTAAATTACAAATTAAAAATTAAACTAAATTAAAAATTAAATGAAAAATAAATTGCAAATATAAAGTCGAAAATAAAAATCGCCTCATTTAATGCAAATGAAGACGACGCTGGCGAGCGTCTTTCTCTCTCCTTCTGACTGACTAACAGACTATCTCTATGTCTCTGTCGCTCACTCTCTCTCCCTCTCTCTGTCTGTCACTCTCACTTTTAACGCTTCGGGCGCGTTATCCTTATCTGTTAAACGCTCACTGTTAACTACGCTCTCTGTCAACTGCTCTCTTTCTCTCTCTCGGGGAAGTGTTCTGTCTGTGCGCTTCCCTCTCTGTGAAGAGCTCTCTCTTTGATTAAACAGCTGTTTATGCGGTCTCCTTTTCTGCGTCGGCGCGTGTGTAACATAGCCTCAAACAACAACAACAAACAGAGCAGCAGCAACAACAGCAACTGTAGTCGCAGCAGCGATTACAGCAACGTCAACAGTAGCAGCAGCCGCAGCGGCAACAGCAGCAAAAGCTCCTTCGTCGCAGCGACGCCGCTTCGCAAAGTCGACGTTGACGTTCGACTTTTTTGCGTTCTCTGTCATCGCTCTCTCCCGCTCTTTCGTTATACGCTCGCTCAATTGGACGACGACGACAACGACTTCGGGTCAACTCTTGCTTTGGCAGCGACGCCAGAGGCATTGGCTGCTGTCGGCGTCGACGTGAATAGTAACAACAACAACAGAAGCAGCACAGGTAATAACAGCAGCAGCACCAGGAGCAGGAGCAAACGCACAAGCAATAATAGCTGCTGGCGACAACGTCGCCATTATCTGTAGCAATAAAGTTGACAGCAGCAACTAAAGTAATAACTGCTGCTGCTGTCGACGCCGACGTTAACTGCAAAAACAAAAGTAGCAGCAAAAGCAATAAAAGCTGCTGCTATTGTGATAATAACATTGCTCGCTGTCGCCGACGACGACGCGAACGTTAACAGCAACAGCAACGTTAACTGCAAGCTCAACAATAACAGCAGCTGCACGTTAACAGCTGTGGCAAAACCAATAACAGCAGCTGCTGCTGCCGACATTAACAACAACAATAACAGGTATAACAGTAGCAACAGCAACAACGGCAGCAAAAACAATAAGGGCTGCTGCAGTCGACGTTAACAGCAATAGCAACAGCAACAACAACAGCAATAACATTGCTCGCTCTTGCCAACGCTGACGTCGACGGTAACAGTAACAACAACAGCAAAAGAAACATCAACGTCAGCATTAACAGCAATAACAACAGCAACGTCAGCAGCAGCAGCAGCGTCAGCAGCCCTCACAGTTGCTGTTTGTCGCTGTTTTGTGCATTGACAATAATATGAGGAGTGGCAGTTCCGAATTGCTACTCGAGCAGCAGCAGCAGCAGCAGCAACAGCAGCAACAGCAGCAGCCACTGACAGAGGAGCAACAGCGATTACGTAAAATCCGTGAACTGGCACCAAAAAAGAAAAATGGCAATCGTCGGTTTCGTTCGTGGCGCGAACGTGTTCGCTTCTATTCGACGTCGACGTTTGCTTTCCTCTCGGTAACAGCGGGCGCATCACTGTTATTTCTTGTCCCCCTCTATGTGGATCCGGCGATATCGACGCTTAGCCACGATTTCATTGATCGGCCGACGCTGTGCACGACAACGCGACGCGAAGATCTCGTCGGCATCTTCAACTGTTCGTGGAGTTCGTGTCGCGAGGGCTGCACCTCGGATCTGTATCGGTGTGTGCACATTTATGTTACGTTCGTTGAGGGAAATATAACGATACCGCTCAATATGACCGATTACAGTAATTATAATTATACGGCGGAGTTGGAACAGTCGAGCGAAGCGACATTGTTAGTTAACATTAAGGGTTGCGGATATCCGCCGACGGTGACTTGCAAGAAGTTCAATGGCTATTATGGCATCGAGGGTGCCACCTATCCGTGCTTTTATTCGCGCAAGAATAAAACGGTTGTTCTCACCTCGTACAATCATGACGATCAGGTGGCGCTCATCATTAATTTCTTTGTCGTCCCCTTTGTGATAACGGTCATTTCGTCGATCGCACTGTGCGTCATGCACTGCGACTGCCGCTGCAAAAAGGATCGCAGCCATCGACGGAATCGACCACAGTGCCGTAGGCCACGCATCGAAAATCTCAGGTGAGTAACGACAGCTGATCAGCGAACAGCAACAGTAGCAACAACATAGTGGGAACAGTTAAAGTGTGAACAGATTATTTACAATTGGAACGGATAGATGTTTGCGAAAAATAGTGCGTAATGCAATAATGCATGATGCCCGATGCAGTCAAGTGGAAACACTATCTTAACCGATACTAACGGTATAAATAGTATCTAATCTACTGATCCGTAATAAAGAAGTGAATGCAATTATTGAATTAATTAAAGGATACACTAAGTTCAAAAAGAGTTTCTAATCTAATGCTGCATTTTGCAGAAGTGGACCCAACTTTCATGTTCAACTTGTTAAAATTAAATTGGAAACAGATAAAAGTGTGAAAAATATATGGTGTATGATGCACTAAATTATTTGGAAATAAATATTGTGCACTAAAAATATTCAAAGATAAGTTTAAAATAAGTCAGATTAAGTTTAAAGTTAGTGTGTTATGTAAACCCACGATGAGGTCAAGTGGAGACACATAATTTTTGGTAAGGATATTAAACGATTTAAAACAGGTTAAACCAAGTGTGAAAATAAATTAATGATGCATGACGCAGAAATTAAGTGGAAACAAATATTTAACTTTATAGTTATTAAATGGATTATAGATGGAAAATAGATCGATTAGCTGAAATATGATCTGTGGCCTAACGCAGAAGATGATGTACGTCAGTTTCAAGTGGAAGTACATAAATTATTTTCAAGTTATTTACTGATAAGTTTAAAATGGAAACAGGGAAACAGTTATTAAACGATAGTTGGAAAATTATGATATGAATTATGATATCTAATTTGAAGCTTTTAACATAATAATAAAAATAATAAAGTGATACAAAAATATTTCAAAATCTAAGCTATAATAATATATAATTATTAATACATTTTTAGAAATGACAATCAGAAACACCCTGCAAATAACCGAATTGAGCAAACATTAAATTTGAATTGTTATTGCACATAAATGTGTATTTCTTATTTCTAATGCTTATATTATTACACAATTAAGAGTTCAGGCTTCAGGTGAAATTAATGAATTAATTATAATTAATAATAAATTAATATAATATAATTTAAATATGCATTTTTAGTAGTCGCACTTATGAAAAGGATTTTATAAGTGGAAGAAGTAGAAAAATAAATAATTTTATTCATCGTGTTCAACTGATTAAAGAATCATTGAAATAAAAAAATTTAATTTTATGAAAATTTTTAAATTTGTTCAAAGAAATTCTGAGTGATGCTGTTCGTTTTGTCGCCACTGTATATATATAAAATATAGCTAATCCTAGTGATAAACTTGGCTGTCAACTTTGTCGAGTTTCAGTTAATATGCATGCATCGTCGCATTCAGATTCAGTTCCAGTTGACTTCAAGTTCCAAGCTCATTTCAATTAATGAAGTTTACAAAACTTTCTCTCAACTTTTGTCCACTTTCTGCATCTGAGCTTGAGGCAGGTGAAACCATCAAGTGGGCAGACAACTCTGCCGAAAGCTACTTGCAACAATTTGCTGTCAAATATTTGTATTTGTGTGGCACTTAAATATTTCAATAATGACACGCCTCAAATCGGTAGCTATGAAAATTGGCTCAATACCTATACAGCTAAGGTCAAAATAATATATTAAGGAAAATGTTTAAAAAATACTTGCTAAAAATTATGCTTATTATATTTGAATCAAGCAGAAATTATGAAAAGATTTTTTTTTTGCTTTTTTGTTAATTTTAAATATTAAATATTAAATTTTGTTTTTAATTTAAATTGATTTAAATGCTACTTTTTGTATTTTATCGGTGTCGACTGATATTAATTACATAAATATGAAAAGTAAATAAAAATAAAAAAGAATAAATAAAGTAATTTATGCAAATCATTTAAAATCATATACTAAATATAATTAAACGTTGATAATTGGGATAGCTGTAAAATTATTACCAAAAAAAAAAAAAAAATTAAAATCAGGGTCGCTTAAAATATGAGTAGGGGAGATTTTGTAGCTTTCACTGGGGAATGGATAAAATAAAAATATTATGTTCTATAACGAAAAGTAAAATAATTCAAGGAATCGAAGGGATTATAAGTGGAGCTATAAAGAAATATTGAGAATTTGGATTTTATGAAGCAGCAGCAACTATTATCTTGGCCGCAACTGTATATGCAATATATGTTGGGTGTATTAATGACTGGCTCTAAATTATTTATAAATCCAAGTGCCAGGCGTATAAAAGTGCGTGTGTGTGTGTTGGTGTGTGTGTGTGTGTGTGTGTGCGCGCAAGGCACGCACCACACTGCGTATGATTGATTTGTTGAGCTGTTGACAAAACGACTTTCGATTGAGTCTGTTTTTTTTTTTTTTTTCGTTTTGGGCCCCATTCGACCAACCAAATGAATAGGTTATTGGACGTCTACGTCCGACAACAACAATTACATTTATCGCATGCGCTTAATGAACACAAAAGGATAATTTATGAACACATATGTGCACACAAATATATATGAGCTCCTCTCTTAATAATAGTCCTTTTGTGTCCATCGCCCAACTTTATTGCACTGTGAATTGCAGCCTATACACTCGGAAAAATCTACCTTAATTTTAGAAAATCATCCTGAAGCAAGATTTTCTTGTTTTTACAAATATTTTTTAAATAATGAAAAATATAAATATGAAAAACTTCTAAAGATAAAATTTCCATTATGATTTTTTCTATTTTTTAGAAAAATTATTGTAAATTTTAAAAAAGTTTTTGGAAAAAACACTGTCTAAAGTTCAGATACAAGTAACAAAATTTATTGTTGCAAAATTCTGATTTTATATAAACAGTGTAACCAGCAAAAAAGCTAATCTTAGAGTTAAGTCATTGAAAAATTGGGTTTTGTTCTCAATTTTAGAAATATTTCACCTAAGAGTAAGAAATGATAGCTCTGATTAAAAAAAAACTTAATTTCTCTTGGCGAATTTTTAAAAATCAGTGAAATTTTTTCTGTGTGTTTGTATTGGTCCTTCAGGTATTGTTCCCTGCACACGTGCATTATTTGCATTATTCGATTGGCCAGCGTCAATTTCCCAGGCAATCCATGCTGCCATTGTCTTATCGCTCTTCTCTCTCATTGGGCTTCGGTCAACTGTGGCATTGTTTGTGGGCCACGTGTGTTATCAATTAGCAGTTGAAAGGAGCTTCTTGTCTATGCATTCTCTGTTGTTTTTGCTGCAACTCGAACTCTTATTTGAAAGACAATACATGTAAAATGAATTCAATAAAATAAATAGTTAGAAGGAAAATTTATTGATAAATGTCTACTACCATAAGTAAGTACGCAATTATATATATTCAATGAAGATCTCGAAATATAGAAAATAACAGAAATTGTTTTTTAATTATTTTCTATTAATAAACAAACATTTCTGAAAATTCGAAATACAAACCCTGAAAATATCCTTTCTGAAATTCCGAAATTCACGTCTAGATTAATAGTATAGTTTTAAATTTTTAACACATATAAAAGCTTTAAAACTCTGAGGACCATCTTCCTTTAGCATTAGATTAAATAAATCTTTATATATATTTTAAGCTTCTAAAACAAAGTACATCAACAACACTTGAGACAAGCATTATTTTTTTTTGCTTGAGGTTCACTTGAAATGCGGAGTTTTTAAGATTTATTTCCAAGTTGAGGAGAAGTTAACGAAAGGTGTCGCCAGGTGGCGCTGTCGCAAACAAAGCTAAATGACAATGCCCAAAGAAAAAAATAAAAGAAAAAGGAATACGCATAATTTCGCTTGTTTTCAACGGAAATCACTAATAAAAACAGTTGGAAAGAGCTGTTGAAAAGTTGCAAAACAAACTGGCGTCAGAAAGTGCTGTGTGTGCTGTGTGTAAATGCACACACACACATAAGTGTACTTGTATTTGTTACATAATCAGCTTACCTTTTGTCTCAGCGTGAAATGAATATTATTTCAGCTACATTCTGAGATTATTTAAAGCATATCAAGTGGCTTAAAGTCCTTCGAATTTAATGGGAAAAGCATATGGAAAATGAACAGCTTTTTGTAGCTTAAGATAACTAAAGGTTAATTAATTTACCTTATTATGTTTTATAATAAATATAACTATTTATTATTTAGTTGTTCGAAAAGGCGCAGATATAAATATGTTGAATAGCTTATTCGTTTATTTAATTAAATTAACTTATGGCTTGTTATATTGATTAATTGATTATATTAGTACTTTGTAAAGAATACAGGTTTTTATATATGCATCTTTTGTGGTGTGCGAAAACAATTTTCTTTTCAAACCCCAATCGATTACTTTTTTTTTAATTTTATATTTTAGCTATTTATATATATTCCTATTAATATACATTTACTTGTTTTTTTCAAAACCGATCTGACCGATTTTAATATTTTAATGTTTAATGGCGTGACTCATGGAGATAAAGTTTGTTCTGACCGAGAGATTCTATTTATAAAGTGACATCAAAATCTGATATGGATATTTATAAAGGGACATAAAAATCTGATATGGATATTTACTTTACCAAGGTTGTAGGCAGTATTCTCCCTGAAGTAAATACTCTTCTCTAAAATAACCGCTTTTTATTTCACTTTACGACTTTATAAGCTTATAAAATGCAACGCCCTAAATTCCAGTCAAAAAAGTCTAATTTCTAGGGAAAAAATAAAAAATAAATAGGAAAAGCCGTATTGTGAATTTGGGTTAAGCCTCTCTACGTTTTAGAAATTTTGCTTCTATAAAAAATTTCGAAAATCAAGAAAAACTATAAATATAGTTCAATGGGATATTTTTTCTGAGTGTGTTTGATGGCAGTCATTTAGAGGCAAATTATAAGCGCTTTTGTGGCGTGTTCTTCTTCGTAGGCGTTGTTAAGTGAAATACTTAACGACTTGAAATGCAACACTTGAAACATGATTGAACTAATTACCGCCGTTGGGTGACTTGCCACAACACGTTGCAAGCGTTAAGTCAATCAAATTTGGCTGAACAAAGCAGCTGTGGCAGCAAACTTTAAGTGCAACTTGAGGCAGGAATTGTGGCAAAGATGCTGCTTGGCTGCATTTTAAAGTGGCCTACTTACCCGGGCCAACTGCCTCTGCTGCTGCTGTGTGTTGCTTGTGCTGCGTGTGTGTGCCACATTTCGTTGCAACGTGTATTCCTTTTCAACTCAACAAAAAAAGAGAAATGAAAAAAAAAATCAATTTATCTTTGCTTATGAACACAGTATGCGCTAAAGTCACGTCTCTTATTTTTTTCTTAAGCTCTGCTTCTTTTCAAATGCATCAAAAGCACAACTTGACAATTTCTCTTTATTGCTGCAAAGCTTCTTCTTCTTTTGCTTTATATATATGAAAGTGTGAATTTTTCTTAAGCTTATGTCCCAAAGATAAAAACAGCCTTAGCGCTTATTATTATTATTTTTATTATTGCTATTATTATTAGTTTTGGTATTATTATTCGATTCAGTTCCCAGCTACATTTTTATAAGATTCTGTTGAAAGAAAGAGGCCAAGATTATTCTTTATTTGAACTTTGTGAAAACATGAATTTATGCCAATATAAGTTTATGTCCAAAATTAAAAACCGCTACAGCGCTTATCATTATTATTATTGTTATTATTATTATTCGTACTATTATTGTAGTTAATATTATGAATATCGTTATTATTATTATCATCATTACTATCATTATTTAAATAATTCTTTATATTAGGTTTATTATTATTTTGAAGAGCTCGTCTCGTATTTCTTTTTTATTTTTTTTTCACACTGCTGCAAGCAAAACGCAAGCATCAAATGCGGATTGCTTTTATTGTTTCGTTGCAAAGCAACATGAAAAAAACGAAAACAAATATGAATGTTATAGTCGAGAGAGCTCGACTACGAGGCATCCTGATAGCGAATGGATGCGCCTGCGGAATGAGTTAAGTATGATTAAAAATGTAGAGTTGTAGAATACTATACCTATACATTTAAGGTCGATAATGTCCAAGTCAAAGTAATATACCAGTTATATTTTTGATCAACTCTACATCTATAATTTCAAATTTTTGGAATTTATGCGATCGAAAATCCATTTTAGTAAATATTTGCTAGACAAATAATGTGAAAATCAAAGTACAATATGAAAGTGTATTATTTATTAAATCAAAATATGGTGAGAACTATGGCTTTTATGGCTATTAAAAACCTATAGATATTCTATCTTTGAGATCGTCTGATTTATATCGTTCCATCACAGATGTTTCCACTATTTCAATATACCCCATTTGATTGGCTTTAGGGTATAATAATCTTAATAATGGCAGCTATTGTTCTTTTTATCAGCCACACGGAAAAATACGACTTATACATATGTGTTTGTGTGTGTGTGTCAATGTGTGAGTGTATTTGTGTGGGAATAAGAATAGTGCCCAAGTGAGAGACACGCCCCCAAAATCGATATTAATAATGCGCAGCATTTGAGCGCTCTTTCCATAAGCATGCGTTTCAAATGCACTGGAAATAGAAAAGAAAATCATTTTCACTTTTCTATTTGCCTACTGACAAAAAAAAAGAAAGAACAATAATAATAACATAGAACACTAGTCAGGCTCTGAAAGTAGCAGCCATGGTAAATATTTTCTTTGACAACAAACACTCAATTGGAGTAAGCCCCCATCAAATCCAGTGAGAGTTGGCAAGAAAAGTCCGCTAAGGCAGTCAGAAATCTACGTATGACCGACAGTTTCATTAATAACACACACCCACACCCACACACACGCACACACATGCTCCCCACACACACCCAGATTATCATACGCATGAAGACTGATGTACTGGGACTATTACACTCAGCAAAAAATTAATATGAAAATCAACCGAAATATGGATAGTTTTCTTGTTTTTAGAAATACTTTATAATTATTACAAATTAAGAATTTGTAAAATTTAAAAAGATTTTCCAAATTTCAGGGAGGATTTTTCTAAAATTTAACCATGCTTTTTACAAGCCATGCCTTTTTATAAAGCCATGCCTTGAAAAAAAAACTTTCTGAATAATATGCCAATTTTCTAAAATATAGTTTGATTTTTTTTCTGAGTGTATATTGTTGCCCTAAGTAATGCACTTAAAAGTCCTGAAGTTGGTCATTGTAATTGCATTAAGTGAAATCAGCAGCAAATGTGTCTTAAAGTTAAAGCTTTAAGTTAGTTCTGTCACAAGTATGAACATTTACTAGGGGAAATATTAACGGAAATAAATTGGCCGTATTTTGGAATCATTTAAGTTTGCAAAATTATTGATAACTACCAAAAGTATGCAATGAAAATGAAATACTAAAATAACATAAGCCTTAAGTTTGGATTAAGTCTCAAAATGCTGATAAAACTATTTTAAAAAAAATACTTCCAAATTAAATTCTTAATCCACATTTAAGTTGAGTAACTCCAGACGCTGCTCGGAAATTTGAAGATAATTGTAAAGTAGCATACCAAATGTTGTAACTATATTTATTTTATTTATTAATGTTAGCCATAATACATATAACAATACAATACAATAAATAATAAAATCTTAATACTAAAATTACATGAGTCGTAACTTTAGATTATGTTAACTTTAGATTAAACAATTAATCACAAAATTTTTTAAAAATAGAATTAAGACGAGACACTCAGCTCATAATTAACTTTTAATTCATAGTCTTCATTCTTCTCAGCATGTTATAATGCTTAGTTTTGACATGTGTCGTAAAACAAGGAAAAAACAAATGAATAAATTCCTCAAAGACCATTTCGAAGAGCACGTGAGAAATGCTTGAAACAAAATATAACGACTCAAAGATGTTTCGCCGCAGACAATTTAGTAACGCCCATAACTCAACAGGGCTGTCAAAACAGCAGACACTGCTCACAATAGAAAGAGAGAGAGACAGAGAGAGAGAGAGAGAGAGAGAGAGAGAATGGGTCGGGGACATATATACACATATTCGCACAGCCTTATGAATATTGCACATAGATAATATCTAGATTTGAGTATGTTATTAAAGCGAATTTATGATTGGGCGCTTTATTTTTAGCGTATGCCAGCGTCAAGCACAAGCGGTCCATAATAAATTAAAGCAATACCAACAAATATATGTATTTTAAGGCAGCATACACTCAGAAAAAATCAAACTATGCTTTAGGAAATCGCATTTTATTTTATGTATCTCAACGAAATTTGTAGCTTATTAAAAAAAAACTGAATTTCTTATTTGCAGGCTAAATTTTGGTAAATATTTAGGAACAAAATATATTTTATTTCCGGATGTTTTTCTTATATGTGCTTTGCTTATAGGTGCATACACAGAATTCTAATATTATGTCCTTTTATTGCTTATATTATTATTATTTCTTTTAAAAAGCAGCGCTTACATTTCCAATTTTTATAAATATTTTATACTGTTAAGATGAAAGAAGACATGTTTTTAGTGAATTTTTAATTTTAGGGCGATTTTTTCCTGAGTGTATGCGTTGCGCATTCAATTACCATTGATTGATTATGTATGAAAATAAAAAAAATATAATAAAATATGTAAATAAAACTATCCTTTCAAAGTTTGTGACTTTTTTCAAATTTAGAAATATTTTTTTTTGTTATATAAAAAGATAATTTTTTAAGTTTTCAGTGCAATTTTCATTTTATGAAGATATTTTTTTTTTATGAATATAGGCGTCGTCCTTTAATTGGTCATGCATTTATGTGGAAATGAAAAAAAACATATCTATATATATGACGTATGATGTACATATAAGAACTGAGGTTTAATACAGGTCGCAAACTAACAGCAATAAACTGAAAAAGTAATTGCATTAAAATCCGTGCTTCACTTCACTCAGTTTCTGGCTGCAAATGAAGATAATTTTACTTGGGTCGAAGCACGTTTCGCACACCTATTTTTATTTGACGTAATTCAAGAAAAACATTTAAGCTTAAATGTGCACGTGAATTTGCTTAATGAAGCGGGGCGAATGAGGCGTATGAGTAATGTGGCCAGAGCCAGCAAATGCCATCTAGCATAATTTGTTCCAAAAGATAAAGCGAGAGAGAGATAGAGAGATGGAAAGGGAAGGAGAGTAGAAGAGAGAAAGAGAGAGACACACTCTGTTGGTTTGTTTTCATGTCTCTCTCTCTCTCTCTCATTGTCCCTCTCTCTTTCTCTGCTGTGCATATAAGCAGTCAAACAACGCTTTTATTCAACGCAATTCACGTACATAAAACATTTATCTTTATGGCCGTCTTCAAGTGTTCTCACATGTGTGTGTTTGCGCGTGTGTGTTTGCATGTGTGTGTGGCGTTTGAGAGTGTATGCTAACAATGTGGCTCGTGTCTAATTCGAAAAAAAAAAACAAAAAAATGTAATTTCAAGTCACTTATGCCAGAGGACCTTGCACAATTTGAGAGCTTGTTGCGTTGCGCATACTCAAATTTAATTACGAAAACGCATAAAATAAATTATATAAAATTAAAAATTATGTATATTAATATTTAAAACTACAATAAATAAAAGAATGGATATAGTTAAGCTGCGGATATAATTAAAGTACAAATAATATACTGCAATGCTTATAAATAAAAAAGAAATTAAGGTATAAATTCAAATTTACAAAAGAGAACATAATAAATGAATCATATAATAAATAGTAAGGATCTAATATTTATTGCATATATATTATAATATTCAAAATTTTATTAATTAATATTTAAATTGAAGAACTACATTTAATAAAACAATTAATACACAATAAATAGCAACACTTTGACAGCTTTTCTTACGAATTAAATTATAGGCATTAGTATTGTCAATTTATCAAATGCTGGTTTTAATATATTGTCCAATATTTCCCCTATCAATTCAATCAATCAATAAATTATAATTATAAGTTATATTTGCAAAATGGCGCTGTTGTTTTGTTCGTTCATTTTCTTCCCTTTTCATAAATATACAATTATTCATTAGAAAACGTTTAATAAAATCCTTCTTTTTCACTCAACTTTGCAACTTTAAATTAAAAAAAAAAAAAAATTTAAATTCAAACTTGATGTGCTTGATTCGTTGCACTTTCACATATTTAATTACTGGCTCATGTCCTTTTGCCTGCCTTGCCAGCAGCAGTTGTTCTCACTTCAATCTAAAGTGTCTCAAACACACAAAAATACAAATAAAAAAATATAAATTAAAAAAAAGCAAAAAACAACAAAGCAAAACAATTTTGTTGACAATCAAGTCGTACAAGGACATTTTGTCAAGCAGGCTGAACAAGGGTTCCGAGCCCCAGTATAATGCAACAAATTTCGATAAGAGGCCCAGGCATCAGTCGCCCTGCTGCCTGGCACCAGCCCACTTGCAACTTGCTATGGCCTTGGTGAGGACACGTCAGGCGTTACCAATGCCAACATCGGCATCCGCATCCCAGCAGCAGCAGCAGCTCAAGTGTCCCACATTGTTGCAACGCCACGCCTCAAGGCTGATCAGTGTGGCCACATGCCGCATGTAGTATGCAGCATGTCTGTCAATTCGTCTATGCCACATCCATTCATTTATTTGAGACAAGTCCATCATGCAGCTGTCACAGTTTTAATTTCGTAATTACAATTCCTTTTTTGGCAGCAGCCGCCTCATTTTTTCTGTGGTTTGCCTCTAATATTTTTTTCTATTTTTATTTGTACTTTTTTTTTGGCCATGTGCCAGGTGCCTTTGGACTTGCATTCCACCATATTTCAATATTTTGCAATGATTTTCGACAGCACTTGCGGTCGGTCTGTGGTAATTGCCCGACTAACAGAACATCTTCGTAATTTTAAATTAAAATATCCTGGCCCAAAAGCAAAAGTGAGCCGCCTTCTTAGATTTTTTGGTATTCAAATGCACAGCTTTATTTATATATTTACTGCAAGGGTGCGCATTTATTTGAAATTCCCATTTGCAATATATATTTTAATTTAAAAAGAAGGAAGCACTGGGAATTGGGGATTAAAAAATCGTCCCAAGATAACATTTTTTCATCCAGGTCATCAATGAGAATTGTTTCCGCTCTTTTTTGTTGCCCACCGTTTGCCAATCTGCACTTTATAGTCGACTAACAAACGCTCAAAACAGAAATACTTAAATACTTTCATTTTGTTTTTCTTACTCTATCGAAGGAGAAAGGGTACATTTTCAAATGTAGAAAACAACTTAATAAACTTGAGGGTTGCCACACATTGAATAGAAAGTAGTTATAAGTTTAAGGGATAGCAACCGAATTATCGGAATATTTTTTCCATTACATTACGACAAAATGTTAGAAAAGATTTCATTATTTTTAATATTTTCAATTCATAATAATTATGTACAAATTTATTTATTATTATAATTAATAATCTAATATTTGATTAATTATATATTTTACATTTTTTGTTTTAATATTCAGATAGCTAATGACACTAGATATAATTGAATATTATTTTATTTTACTTTATTTTAATAAGTAAATAGCTTATATTTGGAATATGACTATTAAGAAGTGATGGAGATAATTAATCTCTGTATAATATTATATATATTATGAATATTCTCAAACTTTATTTATAACTATACTAATATTTTGCAGGTTAAAGCATATTTGAAAAATGGAGAATTATTTAAATATGTAAATGTTATGGAGTTAAATTAATAATAAATTATTGGTGTATTTTCAGTCAATTAGCTACTTTGAGCAAATTTTAAGGGGAGTTTACTCGCAATCTTTTTACACTAACAGCAGAGTATAATGTAGTCGTTTATATCCAACTGAATTGTACTCATTTGTATTTTTTCCACACAGCGTAACGAGACATGTAACGATTGTCCAGGCCCCGTGCCACATATATTTTTATTAAAACTCTACAATTATATAAGCGGCTTTTGTTGTTCGCGTTGCTTTGTTTTGGCTTGTCTGGTGCAAGGGGGCGATCAGTAAAGAGGGGTAAAGGACGAGGGGGACGGTGCATTTTCATGTAGTTCACCTATAGATAGGCGAACACATTTGTATATTTCACAATTTCCGTTTGTTTTCCCGGAACTTTGTCGTTGTCGCTCTGTTCGTGTCACATATTTTTATTTGCCATTGTTGTTGCTCTTGTTTGTATTTCTGCTCATCCCCCTCTCTATCTATCTATCTCTCGCTCTCTCTCTCTCTCTCTCCCCTCTGTCCGCTCCTTCTGCTGGCCTTATTCGCAGGACACTCCACCAAATGGGGCATTCGGGACCTTTCAACGCAATTCCATGGCCCGGTTTTCTTGCTGATTTTTTTTCGGCCGCCCTCACAATTTAAATTGTTTGTTGTCTGTGGCGTTTCGGACATCCCTCGTTTTCTCCCTCACTCTCTCGTTCTCTCCCTCTCTCTCGCTCTCTTTCTGGCAAAAAGAGCACACTTGTAAAAATGAAACTTGTGAATTGCTTTAAATTGTCATCGTCATCGTGTTCTGCCGCCAGTAGTTCTCTTATTTGTGTTGCCAGCTCACCAACTCCAATCAGGATTAAGTGGAATTGTTTCATATGACAAGTGCACACTTCATAATACTCCGCAAAACTTTACAATTGTTCAAGGGTCTCAATATTTATTAAATAAGTGTTTATATGTTTTATTTTCTGCATTTTTTCACAAAATTTTTTATTTTTTTTTTTCATTCTAAATTGTAAATAATATAATTTTTCATTTAATATTTACTTTGTAAGTTTTATTTTTTCACCAAACCTTGCCTAAAGTCTTAGGCAATTTTTTTGATTTATTAAATACTTTATTTTATTATTTGTTTTTAACTTTCGATTCAATATTTTAAAATTTATGTACAGTTTCTAGTACATATTAAATAAAATAAATTAAAAATGTTATCCACAATTTAAATAATATTAAAAATGAATAAATAAATTAATATTGAAAATGAAGGCCATAATTGATCTGGGGGTATTCAAATGAAAGATTGTCCAACATTTAAGGCATTTAATGGGAAAAATAATAATTTAATAACTTTATTTTCCATATTATTTTGGAAAAAGTTCGAAAGGACAAAATATAGTACAAAGAAGTCAATAAGATTAAAGACAAAAAAGCTAAATATGTTTATTTTTGTATTTTATATATTTATAATTTCAATTTGAATTTGAAATTGAAATAAATTTTGAACTCCGTAAACATGTTCTAAATTAAGCAATATTCGCTATAAGCTTTAAAGTGCTTTCAGAGATATTTTAGTTTTTACTTTTATATACATTTATAATTTCCTATACATATTCTAAATGCAACAAATTGAGGATACAAATAACCTTTGAAGTGTATTCAGAGACTTTATATTTGCTGCCCACAGACAGTAGAGGGTATATACATATATGTACATATGAATTGTAACTTGTTGTCTAGGCTCTGCTTTTGCAGCATCTTTGTTTTTTTCTTCTTATTTTTCTTTTTCGTGGCACATGATTAATGGAGGCAACTTTGGTGGCTTTTAATTTGCCACCGAACCCGAATCCTTGTTAAACATTTGCAGCGCGTCTCAGCCTCGTCCGACTGGCAGCCTGAGCGAACTTGTGTTTACTTTGCGCTCGGTCTCTTTTTACCTTTTCATGTTTCTCTTTGCCTAAATGCATTGTTGTCGCACGCCAAGTATTTTTTAATTTATTTAATTTAACTTTTTTTCCGCCCCGTTTTACAACACAAAAGTTTCCGTAGCGCGCTTTTGAAGTTGCTTGAAATGACAAATCGTAAAGGACAATCAAAATGGATGGGAGGGCGCAAGGACTAGAATAACAATACAATAAGCAACAGTGGAAATAAAAAAGGGTTCACTTCACAAATACTCGTCTTAAATGTAGACACAATTATATCACATAAGTAGGTGTGTAGAAGAGTACTAAATAAATACTGAAAGCAATAGCTATCAGGTTTAACATAATCAAGCATCTTACAAACAAAAGATCAAATTTATAAGTAGCATACTCTCAATATAATATTAAGTTGCTCTGGTCAACATTTACTGTCAATAAAATTATAATATATTGGTATTATTCACTAAAATATGAGCACTTGGCAAACGCAAAGGATTTTAAATTCATCTGAGGACAATTAAAAGTATGCATTGGAAAATGTTGAATTCGACAAACATAAGACTCAATTTGTATATAGCAAATTAAGACTTGAGCAAGATTTATATACTTTTATATTCTTTTGATATTCGTCTACTATTAAAATAAATAATATTCAAATATATAAAACTATTATATACTTGTAGTATTTACAAAATAGGAACAAATCAAATTCACTTGAAACCAACTTAAAAATTGTGTATTTCTGTCTATTTTCAGGTACGTTTGCTACGTAAGGAAATGGCAACCAAAAATTGGGACAATGAATATCCTTTCAGGATCCTATCAACTACTTTGCACAACTTGTCTAATTTGCTGCCATTTGTCTCATTTCGCGAAAATTCAAGCCAAAATATGGCAAAGATTGTGAAAGATTTTTTTTTTTTTTGTCGCGCAAATTGATTTTGCGCGAAATTCATTGTGGACCAACGACAACAAAAGGAAATTACAAAAGCCAAGTTGAACAGCGGTCAAGTTGGGATCAACGGTAGTCGAAGGGAAACCGGGAAAAGTCAGGCAGGACAAGACAGAATAGGATAGGACAGGACAGGACAATAAAGAGAATTCGAATGTGGCCCGAATACAGAAGGCAACGGAAGTGCCGACTGGGAAGTAATTTTACCCGTTTTATGTGGCCAATAAATGCTTTATCTGCGTATCCAAATTGCCGCCAGCTGTTGTGCATGCGTGCTGATAACTTCAAGGCTCCAGTTCTACACTCAGAAAAATAGGCCTTTAGGGAAAATCGTTGCCAAAATTCTTAAATGGGTAATGAAATTTACAGGCTCGGATTATATTTCACTAAGAATTTAAATAATCTTGATCTAGGAAAACTATAATGTTTTGCGAAAAAATTAAAAAAATTAGAGAGGCTTGTAGTACATCGACATATAAATAATCTCAATTAAATACATTACTAAAAGAAACTACTTAAATTGTTTTAAATTTAAGTAGATTATATGGCGATTTTCTGAAATTCAGAGTAGTTTTTATGAGTGTAGCTTCCGTTAGGAACTGGCATACAACTTGGGCCGTTGCACTAAGGTGGCGGCAACAAATAAACAAAAAAAAAAGCAAATCGATTTATTGACCATTAAATTGTGGCATTTGCCTCTAATATTTCGACCCAGTTGCATTTAGCATTTGGCTTTTTTGGGGCTTTAGCGATTTAACGGCGATTCATTGTCTTTGACAGGACGATTGTGAGTGTGTGTGGCTCTTGGGCATTTTAATTTGCCTATTAAATTCAAGTTTACTTGACTTGTATACACAATTTCTATCTTGTCACGTAACTGACTTTCATTTGGCTTTTCACAGCTCGCATTTTTACAGCGCCAATGACAATTTAATATTGCTAAATTCATTTATATAATGCAGAGCTATTATTGTTATTGTCTTGCTGTTAAAATGTACCTGTTGTCTATGCAAAATGCAAACTAAAACCAAATTATGATTCACACTTGAATGAATAAATAATTAATTGTCCTGTAAATACACAAATGCAATATTTACTTGCAGGCATTGTGTACTTTAAACACTCTGATACCGAATGTCACAGAATTTGTTAGGTTCATTGGCTTAAGTCTTTTTATTCATTTGATTTACTCTTTGGCGCCAGCTTTGAGGTGCTATTAGAAACAAGAGCTATAGAAATATTGCTTTGCCCTGCTACCGCATTGAATTTAAGCAGAGAAATAGCGGAGCCAAAAGTACAAAAAGAAATCAATGCGTTTTCGCTCTTCATTGATTTGCAATTTTCAAGAGCAATAGCAATAGCATTAACAAAAAAAACCATTCTGCTCTCTGGAGTTGTAGCAATAGCAGAAAGAACGGAATCAGAGCGAGAGCATAACTACTTTAACTGTACAGCTTATGCTGCTGTCAGAGCAAAGGGTATTAAATATTACAATATTAATACGATTATAATGTAATATAATAAAAATAAATAAAGTTAAATGAAAATATTTTAATAATATAATATAATAAATAAAAATAATATTTAATTCACTTTGCTTCTATAGTAATCGCTTATCTGTTCTACATTTTGCTACACTACTAAGGAAGAAGTTAATATAAAAAAAAAAAACATTATATTGCTTATGGAAATCTACTAAAATAGATGGTGACGTATTTTTAAAGCTTATATTGTATATGAACATTTAATGTTAATAATTGTGAAAGTAGAAGTTATAGTGGCTTTATCAACACTGGATTTAGCTCAAAATCATTTGAAATACGAATTACATTAAACTGCTTAAGTCGACATCCTTGCCACGAGTTAAACTCATGGCCTAGTTGAGCCGACAATATTGATGATTGCACATGACACTTGATTTCTTTGGGTGTGTGTGTGTGTGTGTGTGTCTGTGTGTGTGTGCGTGTGTGTATGAGTATGGCGACCGCACATCAATTATGTTGCCTTCTCTCATTGAATTATAATTGAAGCGCCATTCAGTTGCACTCTGACAAGGACAGCTCAGAGCAATATGCAGTCAACACAAATTAATCGTAATCAAATGAAGCCATAGCAGATGAGAATGGAATCGCAACTGGGTGGGGATTGGAATACAAATCGCTTTGTGCTGAACTTTTAATCTCTTTATGCGCACAATTAATTAAAGTCGATAATAAAATAATAAAAATCCCACACGGAGCTGAGTGAGATTTTCATGACATTCAATTTTGCGCGACTGTATATATAGATTATTCATCAATTAAGCTCTGCAAACGATAGTTACTCATAAACTCAATAAAATCGACCTGAAAATTATAAAGTTCTTCGGAATACTACGATACCATAATTTGTGTGCAGCCAAGAAATATTGTCCAAGTTTGCCTTTCAGATTGAGGTAGATATAAGATAGTAACCCTTCTTCGAAGTTTGACTGTAGCTCTTAAATTACGGAAGATATTAGCTTTTCGAGATTTTGGGGGCTGGAGTGGGCGTGGTTGAAATTATGGGGAAGGTTCCTAAAAATCTCCCTTCCAAGTTTGGTATTTATAGCTCTTAAATTGCAGGGAGATATGGGCATTTATCGGTTTTTTTGCGGGCGTGGTCATCAATTTTTTTTCCAAATTTTTGAAGGGTGTTACTAGCAATATATCTTTCAAATTTGGTGACTTAGGCTTTCAAATTGCGTGAGATATATGGTCTTACCGATTTACACCAACAGGTGTATCGGTTTAGGTAGGCGAAGTGGGAGTGGTTATTCAATCTTTTATCGATGTCTTAGAGGAGTTACCAGTAATACACTTTCAAAATTTGGTGCCTCTGATTTACAAAGGACGAAGTCAGCATATGTCAAAATTATAGTCCGAAAATCGGCATATGGGCATAGGTCTAACCTTCAAAATGTCATAACTTCGTCAAAACTCAACGCATTTTCAAAAGCAAGGGCGTTTTAATCATAGTTTGGCCTCTAGATAAATCGTACATTTAAAGTTGAAAACGTGATTTTGAGTCGGAACATAAGTCAAAATTATAGTCCGAAAATCGGCATGAGGGCATAGGTCGAACCTTCAAAATGTCATAACTTCGTCAAAACTCAACGCATTTTCAAAAGCAAGGGCGTTTTAATCATAGTTTGGACTCTAGATCAATCGTACATTTAACGTTGAAAACGTGATTTTGGGTCGGAAAATAAGTCAAAATTATAGTCCGAAAATCGGCGTATGGGCATAGGTCGAACCTTCAAAATGTCATAACTTCGTCAAAACTCAAGGCATTTTCAAAATCAAGGGCGTTTTAATCATAGTTTGGCGTCTAGATAAATCGTACATTTAAAGTTGAAAACGTGATTTTGAGTCGGAACATAAGTCAAAATTATAGTCCGAAAATCGGCATAAGGGCATATGTCGAACCTTCAAAATGTCATAACTTCGTCAAAACTCAACGCATTTTCAAAGGCAAGGGCGTTTTAATCATAGTTTGGCCTCTAGATCAATCGTACATTTAAAGTTGAAAACGTGATTTTGGGTCGGAAAATAAGTCAAAATTATAGTCCGAAAATCGGCGTAAGGGCATAGGTCTAACTTTCAAAATGTCATAACTTCGTCAAAACTCAACATATTTTCAAAAGCAAGGGCGTTTTAATCATAGTTTGGCCTCTAGATCAATCGTACATTTAAAGTTGAAAACGTGATTTTGGGTCGGAACATAAGTCAAAATTATAGTCCGAAAATCGGCGTAAGGGCATAGGTCTAACCTTCAAAATGTCATAACTTCGTCAAAACTCAACATATTTTCAAAAGCAAGGGCGTTTTAATCATAGTTTGGCCTCTAAATCAATCGTACATTTAACGTTAAAAATGTGATTTTGGGTCTGAAATAAGTCAAAATTATAGTCCGAAAATCGGCATAAGTGCATAGGTCGAACCTTCAAAATGTCATAACTTCGTCAAAACTCAACGCATTTTCAAAAGCAAGGGCGTTTTAATCATAGTTTGGACTCTAGATCAATCGTACATTTAACGTTGAAAACGTGATTTTGGGTCGGAAAATAAGTCAAAATTATAGTCCGAAAATCGGCGTATGGGCATAGGTCGAACCTTCAAAATGTCATAACTTCGTCAAAACTCAACGAATTTTCAAAAGCATGGGCGTTTTAATCATAGTTTGGCCTCTAGATCAATCGTACATTTAAAGTTGAAAACGTGATTTTGGGTCGGAAAATAAGTCAAAATTATAGTCCGAAAATCGGCGTATGGGCATAGGTCGAACCTTCAAAATGTCATAACTTCGTCAAAACTCAACGCATTTTCAAAATCAAGGGCGTTTTAATCATAGTTTGGCGTCTAGATAAATCGTACATTTAAAGTTGAAAACGTGATTTTGAGTCGGAACATAAGTCAAAATTATAGTCCGAAAATCGGCATAAGGGCATATGTCGAACCTTCAAAATGTCATAACTTCGTCAAAACTCAACGCATTTTCAAAGGCAAGGGCGTTTTAATCATAGTTTGGCCTCTAGATCAATCGTACATTTAAAGTTGAAAACGTGATTTTGGGTCGGAAAATAAGTCAAAATTATAGTCCGAAAATCGGCGTAAGGGCATAGGTCTAACTTTCAAAATGTCATAACTTTGTCAAAACTCAACATATTTTCAAAAGCAAGGGCGTTTTAATCATAGTTTGGCCTCTAGACCAATCGTACATTTAAAGTTGAAAACGTGATTTTGGGTCGGAAAATAAGTCAAAATTATAGTCCGAAAATCGGCGTAAGGGCATAGGTCTAACCTTCAAAATGTCATAACTTCGTCAAAACTCAACATATTTTCAAAAGCAAGGGCGTTTTAATCATAGTTTGGCCTCTAAATCAATCGTACATTTAACGTTAAAAATGTGATTTTGGGTCTGAAATAAGTCAAAATTATAGTCCGAAAATCGGCATAAGTGCATAGGTCGAACCTTCAAAATGTCATAACTTCGTCAAAACTCAACGCATTTTCAAAAGCAAGGGCGTTTTAATCATAGTTTGGACTCTAGATGAATCGTACATTTAACGTTGAAAACGTGATTTTGGGTCGGAAAATAAGTCAAAATTATAGTCCGAAAATCGGCGTAAGGGGATAGGTCTAACCTTCAAAATGCCATAACTTCGTCAATACTCAACGCATTTTCAAAAGCAAGGTCGTTTTAATCGGCGGTTGTGTGCGTGGTTAAAAAAATCATATGCTGATCCTTCGAGGATTTATCGATTTGCGCTTTCCGAAATATCGGCATTGACGGCAGGTGTGTGCGTGGCAACACAAATTTGTTTTCGGTTCTTAAAGGCGACTAACAGTAATATACTTACCAAAGTTAACGCTCCTAACTCAAAAACTGCGGAAGATATAGCCATTTGGTATTCTTAAGGGCGTGGGGCTGTGGGCGTGGCATATGCCGATCTTTGGAGGTCATCGCCAACAAACTACCAACCAAAATTGGTGGCTGTATCTATAAAATTGTTGGAGATATGTGGTCTTATCGATTTTCTAGCTCCCTAGTCTACGTAGGACCCGAAGCTTTAAACTTTATCTTTTGAAGGTACTTTCAAGTATACGTTCCAAGTTTCAAGTCTCTATCTCTAAGCGTGTCGAAGAAACTTGCGTTCATACAGACGGACAGGCGGACGGACGGGCGGACGCACTGACAGCATGACGGACATTGCAAAAACCCAATATACTATTCTATCTTCGGTATCATAGTATAAAAACACCGTACAAATTAAATATATCTAAAAAATATTTTTGTCGAGTGTACGGTCCATTCTACCTATTGTTTCCGTCAATACTTTTTTAGCGCACAACTCAACATGCAGAGGTAGAAGAACATCAATCTGTATCCGTATCCGCATCCGCATCCGCTTCACGCAACACCGTGGCACGTGTCAAAGACACATGAATTCACAATTCGCATTTGTCGGCACTCGATTGACGCTAATCCTCCTCTCTCCTCTCCTCTCTACTCCTCTTTCTGCCTGCTAAGCCGCTAAGTAGCTTTCCCCCCCTTACTCTTGGCCTTCTTTTTTTGCCACTCTTTTCCTGGTTCATAATTTATTAGCACAAAACGAAGACGAAAAATCCTCACACAAAAAGAAAGTAGCACATAAAAACCGAAATGACTCCCAGCTGCCAGCAGTTGAAATTAAAGTAAACGACTTAGGCTGCATCTCCTCCATCTCTCTCTCACACTCTGTCTCTTTCTATATCTCTCTTATAAATTAATTTGCGCACAAGTGTCAATAATTAAAATTCACTACAATCCGACTGCCTGCATGCATAATTGTTGTGAATGGGCCAATAACAAAGCTGTGCGTTTGATCGATTTGTCTGCTCAGCCAAGTAACAGCCATAATTTTGGAGCCAATTGTTGGTGACCATATTGTTCAGAAAGTATATTTCTTAAATATATTGTTGTGGCTTTCTAGAAACTAGGGTTGCATTTGCAAATATCAAGATGGATTTTTCTAAAATGTAGAAAAATATGTCCAATTTGCTGGCTGCTGTTTTCTGTGGGTGTACCAGTAGAAGAATTCTTATTTTAGCTTTGTTGTTGCTTAAATTTTATTCAAAGTCATTTCATAAAGATAAGATTTCAAGCATCTATGAACACTTCATGTACTCATAGATAATAAATTAATTCTATCTTTATGAGCTACTCCGTCTCTAAGTGGAATTCAAATTTTGTTAGATAGCTACCTGAAACCCTCAAATAATATTTTTTATTGCGATGTGTAATTTTATTAATCAACTGAAAAGACGCTTAAGCCAATCCTATCAATAAAATGTTTGACAATTCGTCAGATTTTATTTCCGGAATATATGAATGTTAAAATGTCAAATATAAATGTGTGTAAAAACTAAACTCAACTCAACTCAACTGTACCCTTCCAGTCTGTACCCATTTTAAGCCTCAATCTTGTGTGGATTAATTTGTTGCTTTCATATGTCAAGGCATTAAGGCTGCGTTCATTTTCAGCTTACATAATTGACACCTGCTGGCATCAGACATCAGACATCAGACCTACATACTTACATACATACATAAGGACTAAATACAATATCAAGCAGAAACTTTGCTTTCTGATGATATTATTATGTACTTGACGTGCCAAATCAGCCAAAAGTCAAAGAAACGTGCTCTCAAATGTGCTAGAGATGAGTTTTTTAGAAATGGATATTGAAGTTCATTTAAAGAATAAAAGAATATACTAACTTTAAATTTTGACCTGTTATAACTTTTAATTTGTATCCATTATTTTATTTGATGTTTACATTTTACTTTGATACTTACTATCTTTTTAGAAATGTTTTTTAAATTTATTTTCTTGTTGGGTGACCTCCATTAATAATTTCAACATATGCCGTCGGATTTGATATTTGAAATTGGATTTTATATAATTAAGAAAAACACATGATATCTTAACATTTAATTGTTTTTATTATATATATATATCTTGTATATTTCAATTTAAATAGGTGCAATTGGAAATGAAGTTTATTGGATTTATTTTTTATATATTACGTGTATTATTTATATATTTATATTTATATTTATATATTATATATTGGCATCTTAAATGTCCCGTTTTCGTGATTTACGCACACGCACGAACCAAAGCAAATATCAGCCAACTCAACTCTAAGGCAAACTCGCATTGGAAATCAACTTGTCGCCCTTTGATGTGTAGGTGTGAGAAAATCAATTTGTGCGGCACATCGAGAGTAAAATGCTCGATTGCCATGCCGCTTGTTAGCCAGCTTTTCGAATTTGTTGGCCAGGCCAATAGCAGTCAGGCAGCAAGGCAGCTACTTAGGCCAGTAAATCGCCAAGCTTCACACGACTTGCTATGGCTCGTTATTCACATTGTTTGGCGCTCGAAATTGCTGCCATTCCTGCCCCATGTGCCTCATGTGTTATTGGTTCTTGTTATGAGTAGCAGGTAGAAGAGGTATCGCCCACTCCACGATTTGCTTGCAATTCTCTCGAATACACTCTGAATACGTTATGTTCGCATGCATCTAATGTGGCCCTCAAAATATGTGAATATTTCATATGCCTCCTTTTTTCTGACAAATTTATGTGCTTTTTTTGGCAATAGGGGGTGGGTTATCTAATTTTATTTCCACAATACACTATTGGGCTTTTTGATTTTGATTCGAATATTGATGGATTGATTCATAAATTAATAATTTAAATTTTCGATTGTATAATGATTTGATTTATTGTATTGATATATTGCTTATTTTAACTAGTAGTCTTTACAAATTTGACTTCTATATTCATAGCTCCAAATTAGTTAGAAAAGTTAGAGATTAGAGTTGTGCAACTCGCAAAAATTTCAAATTTGCAAAGATTTTGAAATTGTACATTTTTTGAATTATTAAAATATTATTATTATTATTATTTATTTTACACTCAAAGCACGAAATTAACAATATAAGATTAGAGTTACTCGAGCACATTCTCATTTTATCCACACATAAATTTGACATTTTACTGTATTTAATACGTTTGTTTGAGTTGAATTCTGGCATCGTTAGCACGACTTTGAAATTGTTGCTCATTTGTTTATATGTTTTCTTTTTATTTAATTTTTGTCTGTGTGTTTTTATTTGTTTGTTCCCTTTGTTTAAATGACAGCTTTCAGCAGACAGCTCAAATAAAGAAAAGCTCCACATTAAAATAAAATTGTTGTGCAATATTTGCTTTTACGAAATAAGTTTTTCCAGCTGCCAGCTGTGACTAGTGTTATTATTGTTGTTGTTGCTGTTGCTATTCTATTGTTGTTATTGTTTTTGCTGTTGTTGTTGTTGTTGTTGTTGCAGCTTGTCCCTTTTTGTTGTCCTTATAAATTTCACATAATTTATGCAGATCGACTCTACGTGCAGCCAGCAAACTAAAAAAATCTTTGCAATGAGTCTGTTCTGTGTATGTGTGTTAGTGGATGTATTGGTGTGTGTGAATGCGTGTGTGTGCGTGTGTGTGTGTGTGGCTGTAGTTCATTGTGTGGGCAGTGTAGCATTTAACATAGAAATAACAATAACAATTTAACAAATTGTCGCCACCGTTCCTGCTCTTCTCTCTCTCCCTCTCTCTCTGACTCTATCTCTGTCTCTTTCACTTTCTTGATGCCTTTGCTTGAGCTCTCTTTAACATTCAAACACACGCACACAGACACACACACATACACACACCGGACTAAACGTCTAGCCAGGCAACAAAAGAAATTTACTCGCAATACATTTATTTTACTTGGCTTCCTGCTCTCTCTATATACATTTTTATATATACAGATGCGGTCAACATAATAGAACCACTACCTGCAGAGCCAATAATGATTTCCCTCTCAAAAATTATTTAAACTGACGACTGTCATCAGTGCACATTTGAAAACATTTATTTATCAAATCAAGAATTTTAGTATTCTCTTCTTCTGATCCAGGAATTATTTTTATCATAAACATATATATTTTATACTCATTTGAAGGAAAAATGGCCCAACAATTTCAATTAAAATTAAATAAATTGAATATGGTTAATAAAAATATGATTTTTACTTTCTCATTTTTCTACTTCATTAATATTTCTTGTGAGAGTGGTGCTATTATTTTGTTCGCAACTGTGTCGGTATGTACTTTTATATTTCATTTGTGAATTATTTGCACAATTGTGGGTGTGTGAGTGTGAGTGTGTGTGTTTGGTACTGCGGAAGTGCCAGCAAAGAAAAAGGCGTCGCCCACGCGACCCTTGCCAAGAAAAGCTGGTTAGCCAGTCAGCGCTGCTGTGGACACACCACAAACACACACACACACACACACACACATGTATATAAACATATAATAATATGTACATACATATGTATATACATATTATATATATACATGTACATACATATTTATATATAGCGAACACAAAAAAGCGATGAACTCATAAAAAACTTATGAAACTAATTTTGTTTTACTTTTGCTTTGCTTTTGCTTTACTTTTGGTGTTGTTCATGTTGTTGTTGTTGTTTTTGTTATTGTTGGTTTTTTATAGAAACCCACTCGCCAAAAGTCGCGACACACACACACCTCCTCTACACACCTACACACTCACCCCTGAACACACAGGGAAACTGTCAGGCGTTTTTATTACTTGACTTGAAATTTAATGTTTGCAGTTGATTCGCCGTTGTCCCTTGTCTGTGTGTGTGTGTGTGTATGTGTGTTTGTGTGTTTGCGTGTGTATGTGTGTGTGTTTTTTACGCTGTCATGGCGTGGCTATACTCAAAAAGTAAAATCGCACTGAATTTTAAAAATTCATAAAGCCTATCTCAACTTATTATTCGGATAGTTTATATCTGAAACTAGGGATATTTTGAAAATATTTCTAAAATAAGAAAAACTTTCTAGTTATCAAGTCGATTATTTTCGCTGAGTGTATGGCCAGTGCGTTGGCCAGCTCACGACAATCGACCAAAATAGGCATTAAAGCGAATAATAATAAAATATACTGAAAACCAAAAAAAGAAAAAAAAAAGAAAAATAAAGAGACGGAAAAGTAAAATAAAAGTCGAATGCGTGCTTTGGCTAATTTTCGTTTGGCATTCGAAATGGGCCATTTGCTATTTGCTATTGTTCTTTGTTGGCAGCGAGTGAAACCAAAAATGAAAAATCAATAGCATTGCATTTGGCCAGCTTTTCATTGGGCCCAATGGAAGGATGAATGAATGGGTTTGGATTTGGGCGAATTGGGATTCGAGTCCTTGTTGCTTGTCCCAATTGCCATTCTCCATTAGCGTGTGTGTCTGTGTCTATGACTTGAATACTAAGTGGTCCTTTTTTGGCCAGCATCAAAATTCTTCTGCTGCTGCATATCAAAAATGCGATGAAGCGGAAATATTGCCATACGCTGCGTATGAGCAATGCGTAATTTTAAACACATTTATGCGCAATATTGTCGATTTACTTCATCGCGCTCCCTTTTATTATGTCACGCACAGTCGATTCCCACCAAATCCCCAAACAGCTTATAGTTATTTTCTCTTCTATTTTTTGTGTAAATTTTATGAACTGAATAAAGCAGTCAAAGGTATTTTATTAGTTTCAAGTCGATGTTGGTTTAGATAAGACAAATTTATTATCAAAGTTAATTAGTATTATTTTCTTGTTATTGTCAAAGTTTACATATTATTATGGTAGTAGAGCTGAATTTAATATAATGGACTAGATTCGGTTTTATAAAAATGAGTTGATACATTTTTTGTGTATTTTATGTCAAAATTAGTAATCAAAGCAAAGGAAAAAGTATAATAATTTAGTACTATTTGTAAGTCTCGTAAACTACAATTTTATAATCGCTCCAATCATTTTCCAGATCAAAGTTTGTTTATTTTATATCATTAATTAGTAATCAATGCTTAGAAAAATGTATAATACTTTAATATGCATAATTGCGCATGAAAGAAAAATGAATAGTCAAAGTTAAATTTAATAGAAAGGATTAAGCTTAATTGAAATGACTGGATTCAATTTCCCAATCAAAGTTTATGAATCAATAATCAACGCAATGAAAAATGTACAATAATGTAAAATGCTTAATTTCATTATAAAAAAAGAACTATAAGTAAGTTGGTAAAGTTCGCCTGCGAATATGTTTACACGTTGCACGTTGATCTGATCCGATGGGGGAGATGAGGAGGTCAATGAACAACAAAAGCTTCAGTTTTGCATCTCAATTAAATTTTCATATAATTTTTTGTCTGTTTTCTGTTTCTTGTTGAAAACTTTTTAATTAGTAAATCCCAATTAAAATGCAAATGGTAATATTATCTGCTCATAACGCTGCTCACTTTCTCCTTTCTACTTTCTCCTTTTGCCTTTGCCTTTGGCTTTGCCTGCCTGGCTGCGCCAATTACGAGCATTCTTCAATTTGCTGATTGGATTAAAAGGCAAAATTGAATTAAGTTACACGGCATTAGCAGCAACTTTTGCCAACCCATGGAGCAATATTATTATTGACGCTTCCCCGAACTGCGAATCAGATTAAATAACCCAACCGTCGTTGTGGACTGTAAGCGATATCAGTTTTGTGGAAATCAGTGCGGTTAATTATTGTGTGCTTTTTTTTTAAAAAAAATTGGATTAAATTTTGCCACGTTATGCGGCAAGTAAATGGAAATTTTAAGTGGGAGGAATGAGAGGTGTCAGTTTCGTTTGCTCTTTAAAAAATCTGACAGTTCAAATTTAGATAGAAAATCAAACTGCAAAAAATACTTTCAACAGAAAATGTCATAGGCCCCTGCCAAATGCGATTGTTTAGATGCTAGATCTGAATATTTCGCGCAGCAAAGTGACGCGTAAAAAGCAAGGAACAGGCGTATAAAAATACCAGTAAGTGTGCCCTAATCGGAAGACAGCTCGACTTGGAGATACCCTGTCTGCCCAGCTATCTTGTTTAGAAAACAATCAGATGATTATAGTATACGTATTAAAAAAAAATACTCTTTTTTCCGTAGATATGTTACTTTGGAAAACTATATTTTAAGGACTTATAGCAATTGGTCATATATTTAAATATGGCTTCCTTACCTTCCAAGTACATGGTCCTACCTTTGAAATCAACTCGTTCATACTTACTGATTATTCCTTTCATATTGGCTATATTGTTTGCGCTATCAGCTTTTTGATAGCTTTAGTTCCAAATAAATACACTAAGTTATTTATTAACGTTATAAAGTTTATTCACGAATGTATTGGATTATTTGAGTCTAGACTAGAAGCCAACTGCTTAGTCTTTCAACAACGACGAATAGAGATCGATGCACGAAATGAAGATTTGAAGCCAATTGCTAAATCTTCTCAACAACGAGATTAATTAGACCGATCGATCTGCTAGAGTTCTGCGAACAACTTTAACTAACAACGATAAATAGTGAACTATAAAAGAGTGTAAACTCACTAGCTGCAGCAGCCGGCGGATCAGCGAGCGCCCTTTGTATAGAGAGAGAGAGAGCGCTGCACAAGAGAGCGCGGTACTATACGAAGAGAGCGGCAAAGAATAGCGCTGATAACGCTGGCTGCTACAGCTCGAACTGCACTTAAGATAATTTGCATGTGTAAATGCAACTACAAATACTCTATATTTATTGAGCCGCGCAGGGCTCCAAATGTACAACAATTGTTGACTGCAACTAATTTTGTGCTGACGCCAACATACTCCCCCCGTTGAAAGGGTCCCTTTCAACAGTAAATCCAATTGGCGGCAGACACATCTTGTTCATGATAATCCTGATCATTCCTTTTGGTGTCTTGAAGTCAGCAACTCTAGCACTGCTATCTCTGCCCGGAATTCCAGCATGCACTCTGGCTAGTGGCAAGCTCATGGTCGGCGGATTCTCGTCCTTAACGAGAAATACGTCATCCAGTTGAATCGAACGAGCTGGATATCTCCATTTAGCACGCCGTAGAAGGAGTTTGAGATACTCCTTACGCCACCGTGCCCAAAAGACTTGCTGTAGGTGAGTCATTTGCTGCCAACCATCCAAGCGGTTGCAGGCTAGGCTCGTTAGGTCCAGTTGCAGAATTGTTGCTGGAACTCCGCCAATAACAAAACTGGCCGGAGTCAGCACATCTACATCGCCAGGATTTTCTGAAATTGGATCTAACAGTGGAGAATTAGTTGTTACCACAGTTTGACAGACAAGTGCTCGCCACTTATCAAAAACGAGCACCGATTGATCAACACAGTGGTAATGGTGATGACTTGCGGCGTTCTCTGCCGCATCCAGATTTTGGCGGCAGGGCTGTAACTCCAGGAGCTGGATCTTCGATTCGTGCTCATTCCTGCTGTAGCTCTCGGTTAGCTGCAGGCCCACTTGTCTGGCATGCAGGTCAACACTTGTTGATTCGCGCTGCTTTTGTTCCTGCTCCAGATCCGCCTTCATCTCCAGCCTGACCAGATCTGCGTCATCACCGACCACAATGATTGCCTGAGCGATATCCACATCGATCAATGTTGACTTGCGATTGTCACCGAAGGCAGATGCCTTGACGGAGTTGACGCCGTCGCGTTCCACACTACTCGCGAAATCACTGACGACATTGTCAATAGCCTGGTCACCATTAGCAGAACTCGTTGACACCTGGGCACTCTCCTCGGGGTTTTTCACCAGACGCGACATGCTCTTCAACTCACTAGCTTTGGCCACAGTCACGCCATCCTTGGTGAATTCTGGATCGGTTGGGGGTGCCACTTCACAATCTCCAGTTCTAATTCCAGCACTAGCATTATCCTTGTCAGAATCTATGATGTGCGCTTCAGACACCAAGCGCTTCTCATCATCAACTGTCAACCGATCAATTGCCGACTCAACATTCCGAAATGTTGACGATAAAGGACGTGATTCGAACATTTCAAGCTGCCTTTTCAACCGATTTTTCAGTGACGTGTTCAGATCCAGAAAGTTTCTGCTCAGTACACTGCTTATTTCATCGAAGTTGAGACGTTCCAGAGCTTCATGAAAACGTTTGAAATCGGCTCCAGTTGTGCTGAGCTCCTCTAATCTTGACTTGATTTGTACCGAATCAAACGAACTTATGACAGACACCGACCACAAGTCGTCAAGCCTCTGTAGATCAATATACATCGCTTCAGTCTTGCGCTTATAATACGAAATAGGCGCCGGCACACTTTCACTACACGCGACTGTTGTGTTCATATTTAGGCTTAACGCTCGCACAAAGTTGCAGCCAAATGCACGAATTTACCGATAACAACAAAATGCAAAATGTTTCTATGTGCTTAATCGCGCACGCACAGCTGCTTATGTACACGAAAGAAGTTCACGAAAGTTCAAGCGAAGCAGCGGCAAACACTAAACGACGATTGCGTAGCGGATTTATCACCAAGCGGAGAGAAGACAAATGCACCAACAACAAACAGCTTCTATATATCGCCCACGCTCAGCTGCTTATGTACCGACGCACGAAAGGTTCACAAAAGTTCAAAGCGAAGCAGAGGCACACTAAGCGGCGATTAAGAAGCGAATTGATTTGCACTTGTGTTTTAATGTTTTATGCACTAGTTTTTATTTGCAACTAGTTTGATCACAAATGTTTTGTTTTTGTATTTTTGTTTTGTTTGTGATGTTGTTTATTAAACGCACTTAATAAACAAGTATCACGTCGGGGTCACCAATGTTTGCGCTATCAGCTTTTTGATAGCTTTAGTTCCAAATAAATACACTAAGTTATTTATTAACGTTATAAAGTTTATTCACGAATGTATTGGATTATTTGAGTCTAGACTAGAAGCCAACTGCTTAGTCTTTCAACAACGACGAATAGAGATCGATGCACGAAATGAAGATTTGAAGCCAATTGCTAAATCTTCTCAACAACGAGATTAATTAGACCGATCGATCTGCTAGAGTTCTGCGAACAACTTTAACTAACAACGATAAATAGTGAACTATAAAAGAGTGTAAACTCACTAGCTGCAGCAGCCGGCGGATCAGCGAGCGCCCTTTGTATAGAGAGAGAGAGAGCGCTGCACAAGAGAGCGCGGTACTATACGAAGAGAGCGGCAAAGAATAGCGCTGATAACGCTGGCTGCTACAGCTCGAACTGCACTTAAGATAATTTGCATGTGTAAATGCAACTACAAATACTCTATATTTATTGAGCCGCGCAGGGCTCCAAATGTACAACAATTGTTGACTGCAACTAATTTTGTGCTGACGCCAGCTGAGGTCTTTTTTGAGATCTAACAAATCTCTTATCAATTTTAATAGATGTTAAGGATAAGTTTTTGATAATAAGAAGAAAGTTTTGTTTAAGTCATATGTGAAATTAACCTCTTATTTTAAAACCGTAGCTATGAAATAGACTTTATGTTCCAGATCTAACTCGTAGCTCCTTTCAAGTTGGTAGAAAATATATTGTGACCTTATAATTGTAATCGATGTTTGGGAAACCAATCGTTTTAGTCATAAGTGAGCTGAAATCATTCGTTATAGCGGACAGATGTCTATATCTATATGTGTTTTTATAATTAAAAGATATTTGAGAAACAGATAAAGTTTTTGATAAAATAAAGTGAGCTTTGTGTTTTTTTTTTTTTTTTTTGACAACCATAAAAATTTGAATTCTCTAAAATCTAGTTCAAGCTGTCAGTGTATAGACTTAGATTTAGGTAAATTCTTTTAAGGCGTAAAGATTATATCTTAATATTTGTCATAAATTTTAATCGAAATTAGAAAAGCGCTGTTTTTTGGTAAAAGGAAAATACTTTATCTTAGGCATAAGAAATATTGCCTTTACAAAGAGCAACATCTTCAGGTTATACTTCCTTTTTCAAGTTACATATTCAGGCCCTACAACATCATGCACACTTTTATAAATTTTTAATGTGTACAGGGTATGCAGGGGAAAAAATACCCAAGCAAGCCAATAAACACGAGCACAGGACACGGCGGCTGCTTTTAAGCACTTTTATGCTGATGCTGTGATTTTTTACAGCTGCCATTTCGATGAGGGTAGACGCCGTGTGTGTGTGTGTGTGTGTGTGTGTGTGTAGAGGGTGTATGTGTGGTGGTGTGTGGGTTGTGCCCGCGGTTTGCTGGCAGCTGTGCGTATGAGGTTTGTGCTTGGTGTTTGCATCTTGGCAGGACTTAGCTGTGTCTGTCAGTCGTTAAGGCAAACGAGACGAGTCTCTGCCAAATGATGTTTGTCTACGGCAGCAGTAGAAGTGGCAGCAACAGCAGCTGCCACTGCCACCGCCACTGCTTGGTGCCACAACTGAGAGTATGTATGTATATTGAATTTTGTGGTAATTACAACTAACTCTCTTCGGCTCATTGACAACGTGCTACACTCAGACTAAAAAAAACCCGCAAATATTATGTTACAAATATTGGGAATTCTAAAAAGTTAAAGGTCTTGCCACAAATCGATAATTCCAAGAATATGGCAATTTTTTCCTATAATTTAGAAATATTTATTATTATTACGAAATACATTTCTCAGATGCATTTTTTTGTTCTTTGTATTGTTAATAATAATAAGTATTCATATATACAAACATTTTAGTACTAAAACTGCATTTCTTAATTTTATTTGTAATATTTATATAATGTATTTCTAAAAAATATAACAACATATTTTAAGGATTGTCAATTTAGGGCAAGCCTCTCTTATTATTTAAATTTATTATTTATTACATTATTTAAATTTTATTTTCTAAGTGTAGTCTCTATGTGAGTGTGTCCCAAAAACTTTGCATACTTTTTGGCGCACAATCTGCTGACGCGCTTTTGTTGACTTTGCTAGTAATTGGCAACACTGCGCGTTGGCAGAGTTTATCATAGTTGGGCTTGCAGCTGTGTTTGCATGCATTCACAGCGTTGCCAGACAATGCTAAACAAGCACTCGAGATTAACGATAATGGCTTAAAATTGCAAGAGGGCCATTTTTGAAATTATTGCAACTTGTTTGCCACTTATGTTTGTCAGAGGCAGAGCGGGCTCTCAGTCTAATCTTTTTAGAGCAGCATTACTTTGGGTTCACAAAGATTGCCACTTATTGGAAAAGTTTTAATGGAACTCGCCGGGCAACTTAGTGCCAAGATTACTTTTTGTGGTAGAGCTTAACAATTTCTTAAAGCATTTTTAATACTTTTTGAGTTAAGATGCAAGAAAGCTTTTTTAGTATTAATAAAATAAAGCTTAATAACATAGCCAATTACTAATAATTTTCAAATCACTATGTGAGGAAACTCTTTTTGTGTATTGGCAGTCACTGGCCGAAATGAGAAACTTAAAGCCAAGATTGCTCTTTGTGGTAGAGCTTTATTATTATTATTATTTTCTTCTAATTAAAGTGTAAGCAATCTTTTTGAGGTGTTGAGACAAATGTAAAATAAAATATAATTTAAATTCGTAGATACCTATATTTATATGTTTGAAATTCTTAAAGCCATTTATTAAACCATTTTTGTTTTTGAAAATTCGAAATTTTTCATGTTTATTTTACTGTCCACCTATAGTAATTACGGCCCTAAGTATCAGAATTCAACTATAATAATAATATTTCTTATCGATATTTTTCTGCATATACATTTCAATAATATTTTGGTTCTTATACCGATTCCGATTCCAATCCCAGTTTTAAGCAGTATATCAAACACCAAAAAAATAAAAAAACGCAACAAACAGATTCAAATGAAATGCATTCGCAGACTTTAATCCCTTGAGTCAAGCCACAAATCGCTTGGAGTGCATAACCAGGGAAATAACCACACCAAATGGGAGTCCATGAGGCATAAGCCGCAATAATTGAGATTAAGATGTGCAATTAGTGAAGTCGCTTTCGCAGTCGCAGTTGCTCTAAGAGCTGAGTTGCAGTCTGGATCACAAGCATTTAACTTGGCTTTCTGACTGCATGTGAATCCATTGTTATGACCTTAACGGCTGCCACAGCAATTGACCTCGTCAAAAACCAGAGGCAAACAGCAAAAACCAGGAAAAACAGCTGCGTGCCTTGCGAGCCAAGAAACTTTGGCTTAAAAAACACGTTTAGCGCTCACCTCAAAAATAAAAACACTGCCATTTTTTCCAAATTGCTGCACCGATGTGGAAAAAACACTGCTTATACCCTGAAAGCATTAAAAATGGCTTTGAGGAGTACATTGGTTTTGTGTAAAAGTTTGTAACAAGCACATAACATACAATACAATGTATTAAAAAACAAACATTTAAAAAAGTTGCAAACTAATGGTTTATTGTAAATATATTTGAGTGGTGCTATTATTTTGACCGGAACCGTATGTTTTTGATCAGGATAAGCAACCCAGTCCGTTTGTTGTTCTGTACACGGATTTCAGACACTAAAAAAGCTTCGGACTACTTTGGAATATAAGTTCTTGTGTATGCCGTGCAGATCAAGTTTATTTCATCGCTAAAAAAGTTATAGTCCGTAATCTATTCTCATATTGCAACACTTTCAATAGAGATATCTTAGGAATAGCTATCTCGCAGTCGAGTTGCCTCTTTGTGTTTGTGTTTTTGTTTAATTTGAATTTTTGGTGCAGCAGAACGTAAAATTTGCCTCAATCCCAGCTGTGGCACCTTTTTGATCGGACAAAACAAACTTTGCTGTGGCTGTTAAGGGTTATTTGGCTTATTGCTAGCCAAGAGAAGTTAACTGTTGCCGTGAGCTGCAAAAGCTTTTCTGAACTGTGTTTGTTATTTATTTTCCGCCTGAAAATCTCTCGAATGTATGTGAAAACCAGAAACAAACGACCAAATAATATTGAACTGAGCAGCAAAAAATATGACTCTGATACAGCAAAAACTGAAAGCAGTCAATATGGAAACCGTTTATTCACTCAAACATAGTGCAAATTTATTTTAACAATTTGACCAATTAATAGTTCAATAAATATTTATGAACTGAGTAAAACAACTTATTTAAAATATTAATGCAGAAGTTTAGGTTTTAAAAAAATGTAAATGCCAATCTTACAATTTAGTTTAAAATGATAATGAAGAATTTTTAATATCATTTAAAATGTAAATGCAGACTTCTTAATTTCAAAAAAATGTTAATGAAGAATATATTTTTCAAAGTTAATGTAGATTTAAAATGGTATAATCGGGATAAAGTCACAAATAATACTTAAACAGTACTCGGGATTTGTATTAAAGCAACCTGGTTGCGGTATGTAAATCAGCATTAATTTTGGCCAAACAATGTGTGCAACCAATTAATATGCTAATCAAATTGTAATCAACACATTTATAATCGCATTACGTATACGCCACAGTGACAATTCGATTTGACAAATTTAAATGGGACACACAAAATACTTGAATTACACAACGAACGATATCAAAAATGCGAGTTGCAAAATGTGAAAACCCAAAAATCTGAAATCGAAACTGAAATTAAGACCGAAATCAATGCAGTGGCAAATAAATCATGTAACCGTGCCTTTTAACCTTTTTTTCAACAAACGCGACCAAAATGAAATTGGCCATGAACCGCAAACTGGAGCTCGAGCTCCAAGACTTTTCCGGTAGCTGCTCAAAAGAAAAAGGGGAAACACCGAAATATGCACAAAATTGTCGCGGCATAAAAAAAAAGAAAAATGAAACGTGATGATTGAGTTGTAAGCGGAAATTAATGAACGGAAACAAAATGTCCAAGTGTTGAAGGTTCTTCCCTGATTTTTCTGACCAGCAACACTGCCCCCAAATCTTCAATGTATTTACATTTATTAGCACAAAAATCTTCTTGTCTTGGGCCTGGCCAATTCTACACTCGCACAACAAATCACCCAAATTTCGACACCAATTGTTCCCTTACCATTTTATGCAGAAAGTAAATTTCTAAAAATTTATATATGTGAGTTTCTAGAAACCTTAGTTTGCATTGCTAAAATTTCTTGGGTGAATTTTTCGAAAATGTATAAACGATATGTCGAATTTTCAGTGTATTGTTTTAGCTTTCTTGTTACTTATATTATTTGTTTCTAATATTTATAAATTATTTTTAAATAAATATAAAAACTTTATATTTTCTGAGTGTAAGGTCGTATTGAGCGATGGAGTTATTTATGGGGTAGCAGCAATCACGTAGCTTGCCTCGTTTTGATTAATGGCCGCCTTTGATTTGTTATGCAACCCTCTGGAGCACATGCATAAGTTTGGCCAAAACAAGAAGAGCAACACACAACTTTGCACAACATTTGCCAGGAAAAATTTCAATAAAAAAAAGAACAACCAAGATGAATGATAAATTGTCTGTGTGGCACTTATTTAGTATCCCAGCGATAGCCATTGTGTTGACATTAACTTGGCCAAGACGTGGCGCTTTGTTTAACTTGAATGCAAGTTGGTCAATTGGCAGTTGGCATTGGTAACGCCCTCGCAACATAAAAACACACCACAAAGTTGCCGCCCCAAACATTGGCTGAAGTTCCACTGTTTAAAAATTAAAGTTTGTTTGATTATACACTCGCAGAAAAAGTCGCCTGAAGTTTTCTGAAAATAGCCCTGAAATCTAGAAAGTTTTTTAATTTTCATTTTAGAAATTTACTTTTGGCCTTGTCATTTAGAAAGTGTTATAATTTTCTGGATACATTTTTCTAAAATTTCTAAATATTTGCAAAAACAAGAAACACTTTCTAGTGTTCAATCCAATTTTTTTTCGTAGTGTATTGTTTTTTTAGTATTCTATTTCGGCATTGATTTGAGCGCCTTGCTGCGAGCTGTCAGCGCAGGGCGACCTTTGAGAAACAGCAGTCATTGAAATGTTCAAGGCAGCTAGTTACCCTGTATGTGTGTGTGTGTATGTGTGTATATGAGCGTTTCTCAAGTTGCAAGGTTGTGTTCAACAAGTATCTGCTGCAGCTGCCACAAGCGCCTTGACACACAAAAGCCCAACAACCGCACAGCCCGGGAGACAAAATCGAGCGGCCAAAAAGCCTAACCGAATATGCATGCTAGTTTAGAGCTTTATGCAAATTCAGCGTTCCCCAGGCAAACGCCCACACACACACACATACACACACACACACACACACACACACACACACACTCGTGCACACACCAGCACACACACTCGCACACACAGAACAACAGAAAATACTTTTGAAAAATGTAAGCGACCTCGCCGAGCAGAACTTTCATTTGCATTTAAAGTGCTGCCATATGGCCAACAACGTGGTGTGCCCTTAGTGTGTTGCCCTCAGGGCGTGGCACAACCCGAACCACCCACTCAACCACCCAGTCACCCACCCAACCGCCGTCAAACACATGTATGGAATTCATATAAAAACTTGTCAAGCTCTGTTTTTAGTTCTAAAAGTTAAAGCATACATTCAATTGATTTTTTATGTGAAATGTTTGAATTTAGTTACAAGTTGAACTAAAAACATGAATTTGGGTCTAGGCAATAATTTAATCAAATAAAAAGCATCAACTTAACAATTTTTTGAATTGAGTAAATTTGTTGTTGATCTAATTTTTAAAATATAATAATTATCCTGTCCATCAGTTTATTTACGTTTTTCTTAAATTTAAATTTGTAAATTTAGTTTCTCTCTTTCCATTTTATTTATTTTAGTTAGTTACTTTAATTTTAAATATTTGTTTATTAAAACATTTTTTTTAAAACTACTAACGTCCAGCAACTTTTGAGCTCATTGGGTTTTTCTGTGTTTCACCAATTCTTGCAGTAAATATTTTACCATTTTATTTATATATTTATTATGTACTCCAGATTATTTTTTTCTTTAATTTTAAACTTAATTTCTCCGTTTTAATTGTATCTAATATACCTCGCAATTTTATCATCTGAATCATAAAATTGTATTTATTTAAACTCTTTTTAAAACTGCCGACTGTTTTAGTTTTATATATTAAATAAATAAATAAATAAATAAAAATAATTAAATAATAAACAAAAAATCAAGCTTAAGGAGAAAATTGTTTATTTCATTGGCTGATATTTACAATGATAAAATAAATTAATGAGTAACACAAATTAAGGTTAATTATTAATCAGACTTTTTATCACTAGGCAAGAGGGTAAGATATGCTCAAGAGTTTAATTCAGTTGCAAATTAATCAACAAAGTTTTCAAACAACAATCTCTGGAGTTTTACTTTGCCCTCGAAGGACTTCTAAACAATTAGAAAATTTAGAGTAACAAAAGCATTCAATTAGTTGATAGCTCCATTGAAACTAGCAAGTTGGTTCTTCTCCAAGCCACATCAAACTTTGGAACTGATTAAGAAGTCTGCTTTCATCATCTGCATCACTTGGCCCCCATAAAATCAGAATTTTACTTTCGAGCTGAACACTGTTAAATATAAATGGAGCCCAATGAGCAATTTAGCTATTTTATAAACATGTAAATAGCTACTCCGTTTAATTTGCAAATTTATAAACTTAATTTCGCCAGCCCGCCAGACACAACAACAAGTTGATTGCAAATGGCAATAAGAACCGAGATCCGCTGGCCAAAAATGTGTCGCAACCAGTGCTGAAAATGGGCCCAAATGTAGAATATCTGGGTCAAAATGAACAGGTGTTTAGCAGCGAGAGAGAGAGAGAGAGAGAGAGTGAGAGAGGGTGAGACTATTTTGCCAACTTGCCATGTATTTAATTTGAAAATGCGACACGGACACTGCGGCACATTTGGTGTTGTGTTTTTTGTGTTGCCGTGTGTAAATTAAATTACAAGCGCGTTGATGCCCGGGTGTCGACTCCGCCCGGAACTGGCCACATTAAATTTTCATTTCAAGCAAATGCCCAAAAGTTCTCTACACAACAAATTCGCCAAAGTTTGGCACCAATGAGTAGAACAAACATATATTATTTTTTCCAAAGCTTTATTTTTAAAGGGACTACAACCGATTAATTCATATGTTAGCTTCTTTGTTACCTATATTTTAATAAAAGAATGTTAGCTTCACAAACATTTTATATAGTTTATAAATGCATGCTAATTACTATTTAGAAATGTTTGTTCTTAATAATTAAATTTGTTAAAAAAAATGTATAAATATTTCTAAATAAAATGAAAAACGTTTAAGGCGTATTTGGGTTGATTTACCCAAATTTAAGTCGATTTTTTTCTGAGTGCAGAAATGCCAACAAACATGTGTAAATTGTGCCTGCCTGCCACACATGGCCCTGACAAGTGTTGCAGATTGTGGTCAACCCGGAACAGAAGTCGACCCTCTAACTTAAATATGTGTGCGATAATGAATCTGTAACACAAATAGGGACACTTTACGACACTGGTCAACAGCCAGTTTTGTTAAATACACAATCGTATTTTATGTATCTTATTATTGCTTTAAATCGTATTTTGTTTTGCACGCTGATTGCCATTAGCTTTAAATTATTTATCAGCTCTGTTTATTATTTATTTTTCGAATTTGATTTCAGCAAATCGCTTTTCTGTTTTCCACTTATTGTTTGATTGCTTTCGAGTAAAGTACTTAAGCACCCAGTTTGCCGTATTCTACACAAAAAACGAACTGAATTTCAGAAAGTCGCAAATCGCCAGTGGGAATTTACCTTGTTATTTAGAAAGTGTATTTCTAAAACGACCGCTTGTGTCAAAATAATGGTTTTCCTTTTCTAATGTCTAATTTCCAGGGTGTTTTTCATTTAATTGTGTGCACACAGATTTATAGTATTATGTATTATCTTGCTTACATTATACATATAACAATCGAGCGATAATCAAGTGAATCATGTGAAATAGTGATCAGATACTAAGAAAATAGATTAACAATTTAAATATTATTTTTTTGGAATTCCAAAATTTAAACATAAACCATATATGCTATAAATGCTATAAATGGTTGACTGAAACCTTATAATGCCCTCTCTGGACATTTTATGAAGGGCATAATAGGTGCCTTTAACTAAAGCAAGTTATCTATTTAAATCAACATGCGCTGCTAATGCACAAAATTGGCAACGAGCAGCAATAAAGTGGAGAGGGAAACAATATATAAATATATAAATAAAACTTGAATAAAACGCCAATAAAGCGAGCAGTAGCTTTCGCTGTTCTCCTTATACATGGGCACACATACACACATACCCATATACACACACACACACACTCTTAGTCAAACAACAAGTGAAATAGGAAACGGAAATGCGATTTGGCTTTTGTTTCTCGTTCGTTGTTCGTTTGGCTTTTGCTTCTGCTTTTGCTATTGGGATTTTGGCGCATTTGGCAATTCAAAGTATCCCCTAAATACAATAAATTGCACATTTCATTTAATTCCATTTCATTTGCAAAGCGAAACCAAATCCCATCCCCCAACCTTGCAAACAGCCTGGTTTACAAGAGAAAGCAAGCAACAGAGTGTCACTGAACACAAATAAAGGAAAGAAGCAGCGAACCTAAATATAAATAACAATTGAAACTGAAATAAATGAATCAAATGGAGACTCATAAACTGTTATCGGATAGTGGGTCAACGATAGGCAAACTTGTCGCAATGCAGCCACCTAGATACGAGATACGAGCTATGCGATATGGGATATGGGATATGGGGTATGGGATATGGGAGACAAGGGCAGCAGCTGCTACAAATGTTTTCACGTAACACACACTGAGAAAAAAATCACCCTGCATTTTAGACAATTCACAATAGCTCGTCTTATTATTCAGATAGTATATTCCCAAAAAGGAAAACTTGCTTCTTTCTAAAAATCAGGATTGTTCTTCTCATAATTCCGGGAAATACTTTTCTTAAATTTAGATAAATGTGTAAAATTTCCCGGCTGTTTGGTTTGGTTGTATTAGACTTTCCTTGCTTAGTATTATTAAACATAAAAGAAAATACTTTGTAAGTATTAGAAATTTTTTATCCTATATTTTGAAATTATTTTTAAAGAATTCTTTCCATAGACACTTTCTAGTCTTTATGGCGATTTGCTAAAATGCTGGGTAATTTTTTCTCTGAGTATACTTAATGTTTTGTGTAGACTGATGGTTCCCATTCATAACACTCTGATGCGGAAGTTAAAAGCACAAACTGGTTCTGTGGCAGGTCCGCAAAGGACAACTGTTTTCAACAGCATTTCTGAATCGGTCACACAACCCCCTCCGCCCCCTTGATGGGGCTGTTCAAAATGATTGCAGTTGGAATTAAGCTGGTTTCCGAGAATCACGTAGTCAGTTTGGAGTCGACCACAATGTTCTCACATGATTTTCACATGTTTGCAGTGCCACGTATTTTGCAACTGGCCAAAGTTTAGTTTCGTTGAAAATCCCTATTTTTACTTTCTTCTTCTCCAAAGGTGCCCAGCTGCTTTGCCTGGCATTTATTATGCTCTTTCAGCTGGCATCATTTTTAAACAGATGAGGCCTTTGATGTGTTTCACAACTTTTCAGTTGAATGCAAAGTTCTTGAAATTTTGTTGACACAAACTTTTTTTTTAGCATAATTCAATAATTTCCGCTCTGATCAACTTTGCGATAAAATCCAGAACATAATGCAAGATCCGACTACATTTGCGGGGCAATAGAAAGTTCGGTAAAACAAATGGACATCATATTGGTATTTTCATTTGAATGTAGACAGTGTAAAACAAATGGCGACGAAAACATTTTAAAATTAATTGCTCACTTATTGATAAGGATAATGGATTAGTAATAATAAAAATATAACCAACGGCAAATTAATAATATCTGCCAGGGTATTTTTAGCATTATTAGGAGATTAGTTTTAAATGTCTTATCTCGCAAATAAAATTTATTATTACATATTTTTTTTGTGTGATTGTCTTTCACCAAACCATGCAACAAATATACAATAATATTACATTTAAATAACCCAGAAAGGTCTCTAATTTCTATACTCTTTGATATTGGTCTGTCTTGAAAATTAAGTTAATTTACATTTAATGCAACCGTGCATCTATATGAGGTACTTTTGATGGAGGGTTCGCACTCTTCCATTCTTATTTAAATCATATCCCATATCGCAAATCGAACCGAAAATGCAACAAATTAACTAATTTGAATTAACTTGAAATAATAATTAATATTGCTGATTAAATTTGTGTTTCTCTCCATGTGATACAGTGATACCTCGATATCGACGCGGGTGGATATGCTGACGCCAGCTATTGAAGTTTATAAACCGCCGCTCTGACACAAAGATGACACTGTGGAGAGCAATTTAGGGAATCCATCGACGAGTAGCGACTTCTAGCAGCAGCTAATCATCACTGCGGAACTAAACTACGGATAATCTATTTGTTCTTCCAACAACAGTGTCAATCGAGTCAAGCGAACTGAAATCTTCACAAATAACCCCATTGACCCTTTTGGCGGCCAAAAAAAAAAAAACAACTTCTGAGATGCCCAAAAGCCAGGGCTAAGGCCGCCATCTACTACAGTGGACACTAAAAAACACTACAAAGTTTTAGCAAAACTACCAAAAAAATACACACTAACACACAAAACAAAATAAAATAAAAGTAATAATAATAATAATTGATCCAACTGAATAATTCCTAAGATTGATTACATTTAGTTAATTTTTAGCGTAAATGATGATTTTTAAACCTGGCTGCAAGAGAAGCAAAACAAAAAAACAAAAACACAAAAATCGAAACTAGTTCTAAGCATAGGGTATCTAATATGCATACATACATACATACATACATAGATAAATGTAAAAGAATGCAGCATCGCATATTTTCATAAGAATTACATAAGAATTGTGTTTGAAACCGCAACAAAATTGAATACTTGTGTAATAATGTAGTAGGTGTATATTAAAAACGAGAGACAAGTTTTTTGCAATGTGTATCGAAAATGTAAATTTAGTTATGTACAATTAAACAAAAATTAAAAAAAAAAAACAACAATATTTGTGAGTAAAATAAATGCAATGAATAATTTTTGTACTGCTGAAGAGAATAAAAAAAACCAAATTTAACACTAGATGTAAAATTTTGCATAGTTTCTAAATAAGTTTGTAATGCATTAGTAATAAAAAAAAATAACAAAAGAAAAAATAAAATAAAAGTTCAGCTAAATTTAGACAACTGATAGCAACAATAAATTGAAAAAACCTGCAAAATATAAAAATAAATTTTTAACTCACAATTTATTTAAAATGAATCGTTTAATGTCTTGAATACAATCACAGTTTTGTATTATACGAGTACATAATATAGTTATTTGTTATTCATTTTTGGCAAATATTTTAAACTTTGTCCAAGCCGATGAAAATGTTGATGAGAGCCCTTCACAAAGTGCCCCAAGTTAATGTATTTGGTAAAAAAAAAATAATAATTATGTTAAATATACATTTTTTGTTATAGGTATAAAAATAGAGATTGTTTAAGTTCCACACCAAAAAATTTTGTTCAATCAAAAGCAGCAAACAACTGTTGTATATATTTATAAATGACATAGCTAATTATTGTTTTTGACTGTGATCAATAATGAATTATATAAATAATTAATATATTGTTACATCGTTAAAAGGGAGACTTTTAAACACATTGTATTGAATCAAACGAATATAAGCAATTAAATTCACAGTCTTGCTTCAATATTGATTATAAAGTATAATTTTAAAACATTTACATTAAGTCCCAAATGGAGAATAAATTAAAGCAATAAATACCATATTGAAAATCTTTAAGCTTATGTGAGATTAAATTAAATTACTTATTTCATATTTCAACACTCTTTTCCTATGCAAAGAACCATTTTATGGGTCGAGTATGAAAATATTTTCTTAATTTTCTTAAGAATGGTACGAATATCAAATATTATGTACTTTAATCTTTAAGCTTTAAGTTTATGTGAGATTATATTATATCTTATTTTATATTTATATGTGCTTCAAAACTCACAGCTTAATTTATTGATAAAATATAATTTACTTTAATGAGAGATTATGTTTTATTATGCTATATATATTTATATATTATCCAAAACTCAATTTCACAGACAATGTTTCCTTTATTATTATTATTATTTTTACTGCAACAAATATGGATTAAAAGTATGGCCAACTTCATACACTACACAAAATTGTGCTTGACAATATATAATTTTTATAAAAGAGTAAATTTATATTTTGATTTAATGTTGTTTGAATTTATTTTATTGTTTTGTAAGCATTTTACACAATCGCTCACAGAACCACTTACTAGAATCACTTACTGATGCTGAAATAAGCTATATATATTCTGATCTGTTCAAGCTGACATTGGGATAATACAAATTAACATTTAGTGTTTTTGGTAAGTGGTGCAGATTGGCATTGTTTTTTTTTTTATATAAATGTGAATGCCACACGTATTAATATTACCAAGCCACATGATAAGGTCAAAACGAAGATATGCTAATGATAATATCAAAATGTTCATAGTTAAGAGAAAAAAAATAATAATAATGAAAAAACACGAAAGAAGAGCAAACGTTAACTGTAAATAAAATTGATCAAAAAAAATATAGATGGAAATGCATAAATATAATTTTTGATAGTTAAGCAAATTGAACTCATTAAACAAAAAGCACATTGCCATTGAGAACTAAAACTAAGCAACGCATAGCTAAAAACAATATGCCTCTCTCAAAGAAATCGCAGTTAAAAAGGAAAAAATTTAAAACAAAAAAACAACAAAATATTACAAAAAAGCATTTTATACACGCGCGTCATGTTGAACATGCTCGTTATTTATTTTGTTGTTACATTGATACATGAATACATTAATACATAATTGCATTCCAACATTCATACAAACATTCATACATATGCAATTAAAGTATGAATAATGAATTAATAACAAATTTTACACAGTTGCACACAACACATTTTTTACAATTGGCTTGAAAGACTATAGTTTAAAAACTTTTATAAGAATTTCGTTTGCAAGCAATTTGAATAAAAAATACATTGAAAAAAAAACAAAAAAGAAATGCAAAAGCATAAGGAAAAAGTATAACAAATAATACAAATGGTAAGCATTGAAATGAAAACACAATGAACAATAACATTTATATATATATATATATATATAATGAAGAAACAAATAATCGAAATATATAATAAAAATAATAATACAAATAGAACTAGGCGCATATTGAAAAATAAACATGAAATATTATTGAAAGAAAGCACATTTGCACAGTTTATTTTCTTTTCATCCGAGTTGGATTTTTTTAGAGTGGGTAAGTTTTCAAATGGAAATAGCATTAATCAAATTTAAGAGAGCAGACGGAAAGCGACTCTTAGAATGTCTTATAAGTATATTAAAGAGAAATTAAATTCAAGAATTCAGAGAAATATCTGGACGATAATGCAAAGGAATAGTCGGGAGCCTCAGGGATTTATTATTAGGTAATTGTGAGACCATATACATAATTGTAGTAATATCGATACCGTAAAATCCTTCCGACCAGCTCTAGATGACATCCAGAATACCAAAGCCTTGATTGGCAGAAGAAGGAATGGCAATCTAAGAGAAAACTCAAATATAAACACTTTTAATACAATCAAGTAATAAAGAAAAAAGTAATTCACAGATACAAAAATTTCAAATATTTCAGCCTATAAACATTAATTTAATATATTTTGAATTTGGGATGCGATCCCGAGAACATTGGTTCGCCTTTACAGAAGATAATACAACAGTCGAGAAAGCAAATCTTATTCCTATTTTAGAAAGGATGATTTCTATTGACCATGGCTTTCTTAATAATAGAAAATATTTCTTAAAAAAATATAATTTAAAAATTCATTCATTTGGATTTTTCGATTTAGATCAAGACTTTCTAAGACAAATGTTATCTTTTATTCACAAAGAATTTCTAAATTCTAAAAAAAAACTCCTTTACTTTAGAGGGATTTTCTAAAAGTCAGTAAGATTTTTTTATGCGTGTACAGAGTGCGAACTGTTGCCTAACCATGTTCTCAGCACTCAGTTGGTTTTTCTCTAGCCAGCAATAATCGAATAATGTTGTGCAGCCTTCAGCTGGTGTCATTTTGGGCAGGGAAAAACGCATAAAATAACAACAGCATTGACAACGACAGCGGCAGCAACAACAACAACAACAACTACTATGAAGTGAACTATAGAAATCTCATGAATTTTCCATGCAACAAAATGGCATACACTTAAATAACACCCGTTTCAACAACAACAACAACAACAAAAAGAATAATAACAAAAACCATAACACAAAATGTATATCGCATCGTCGTCCGCAATTCCGGGCCGTTGATTCTGTTGGCCTGGGGGTGGCTTAGGTGGTTGGGTAAGCCACAGGACATGCCACTTGCCACTGCCACAACGCAGCAGCAGCAGTAACAGTCGCGAGTTTGCTCCCCCGACAACAGAATGAAATGAACTGAAATGAAATCAAAGACATCCATCGGAAGGCAACAAAAAGCGACAGTTGCCGGCTAACACACTGGGAACGTCGAATACACTCAACAAAAATCGACATAATTTTAGCAATTTGACAAAGGTAACTTACAATAATATTCAGTATGTATATTTTTAAAATCTTGGCTTTTTCGATTTTTAATTCGGTATTTTCTAAATTATTTCATAAGAGAAGAGAAACTTTTTTTTTATATTATTATTTAATTTGACATTACTTTTTTCTGAGTGTAGGCAGCCGTTCCAATTCCACTTAGCAATGGAATTGCTGGTGCCACAATGCAGGCCAGGCAGCGTCGATGATGATGTTTACACTTGAGCTGCACTGCGAAGCATAGCAAAAACATTCACTTCCCCCACTGCACACCCTCCCCCTCCCACTTAAACCCACTAAGTGGGTTAGGTGTTATGCGTTGATGTGTGCGCACTCCTCCTCCACACCTCCTGCACACCTCCTCCACACCTCATCCACACCTCCTTCTCAATTTCATTTTCACAGAGTTTTCAGCTCAACGTTGTTTTGCTTGTGGGATACGCATTTCAATCTGGAAGTGAGTTTGCCTGACTTTGTGGTACCCAAAACAAGATTGTGGCTTATTGCGGATTGATTGCTTGGTTAGTGGTTCATGGCGAAGCAGCCATAGTTGCGAAACGAAGCGAATATGCTCCATATATGCCATAACTATTGTAAAACATTTTGCTGTGTCCTCAATACCAACATTGTGTGCAAAGTGCAAAGATGATCCAGAAATAGTAGCTAACCAAAGATTGCCTCCCTTCAAGAACGCAATTTGAGATATTATTAATAAAAATAAATTATGTTCAAAAATGCAAATCGTTTGAATTTATTTATTATCACTTAAGTCACTTCTTAAAAATAAAATATTCATTATGTTAAAATATATTTCGTTGCTTTTTATTATTAAATATGCAGACTATTTCAAGAATTGGCTTTTTGCTCAACTAACGAAATAACAGCAAATGTATTGAGCAATATTGAGATATTCTGGTTACTTGAGTACTTGTGCTTTGTGGGTATTTAAAATACATTTTGCTATACCAAATTCGAATACTACTGCGTTAAAGGACTCAACATCATCGGTTCCTTCTCCAAAATTCAACATGAAAGCGAAGTCAACCTCTTCTCCTTAAAATAGTCGCCCTTCGTTTTAAAAAATAATAAACCGATCTGAATTTTGCATGCACTTAAAAAAAAACAAATTTAATTAAATTGTTATAAATTTATTAGAATATTAAATTTTACAAAATTTGTAACATAACTAAAGTGTTTGTGTATGCGAAATCTTAAAATACTCAATTTTATTATAAGTTTTCAGAAATATATTTTCTAAATAATAAGGTGAGTTAATTCTGGCGAGTTTCTGATATTCTGTTCTATTTTTTCTGAGTGTTGGGCTCGACCACGCCCCGAAATCGTGCAAATCAAGCTTAACATGAGTGCAGTGCAACATGCTGCCAAGCTGCCTGCTGCTCGTACAAATCGAAATGTGCCCCACACGGGCGTGGCGCCACACACATCTCAACAGGTATCCAAAAGACGCCCACTTGTCACACGTTCAACTCCATGAAAATGGCAAATAGCTTGTTAGGGTTGCGGTGGGTGGATGCAGTTGGCGCTTAGAATAGGGGGTGGTGAATGTGTGCTGATTCCGATTCGAGTAAAACGCCACTAAAGGACTCAATTTGGAGAACAACAAGCTTAACAAGTTGCCTTTTGGCCGGGAGCGATCTTTGTTTTCCAACTGTCTGTGCCGAATTTCCCACGATTATTTGGGACGTGTTAGATACACTCAGAATAAAAATCCAATTGTATGTTAGAAAATCGTCCCGAAAACTACACAGTTTTACTTAGTTTTAAAACTAATTTCTAATGAAAAGATTTTTCTAAAAAACAAAAAGGCTGACCGTGAATTAACAATCCCTAAAAATATTGCTTTTTATTTTTGGTTTTTAAGAAAAACTATAAAGAAGAAATGCGAACTCTCATTTTGAGAAAATGGAATGGAGAAATAATTCCAAAGCACATTAAATTATCTTATAAGAATTTATTAGCTATGTAAGATGTTCGTATATACCTGAAATCTGTAAGAAGAAAAAAAAAAATAATGCCTTATTAGTAAAACGACCAAGAAATCTTACAAATATTTCTTAGTGTTGCAATTAAAAAATGAATATTATTTTAGCTTATAATTTTAAAAGTTTATTTAATTTATTGTCTACTTTTTGTATATTTTGGTATCGACTGATATTAAACAAACTTAAATAAATAATTAAATTAAAACAAGAAAAAAGCTAATGTTTAAAGAATAAGCACATTTTTTAATTATGAAAAATGTACGCTAAAATTAAGAAAATAATTATTCCTTCTGTATCATATATATAAAAACTCTGAGTTACTTTAGGTGAATTTGTAAAATTCCGTGCAATTTTTTTGCTGTGTGTACCAGAAATTTTTGGATGCAGCAGACACACATCAATTGAGCCAAATGATATGTGATTATTTTGGATTTTGTGGTTTAATAGAGCATATAGAAAACAGACCAACAGTTGACTTAGACGCTTATAGGTGCGAGTTACGAGGAGTGAGTGAATATGAATCAGGTGCGAGTTATTCGCGTCATTATCGATTGGCTGGGCAACCTTGAAAACTGGCAACTCAATGACGAAATGACGGAATGACTCAATGACTCAATGACTAAAGCCAAGCAACAAAAGCCCCAAAACCATTCATTTATCGGCTGTCGAAACTCGAGTGGAGTAGGAGCAGGAGTAGTCAAAAAGGCGATTGCAGGTTTTCTTTCGCTTTAAATTTATGAACTTGACTTTTAGTTGGCAAACAAAATACCCCCCTTCGCCCACATCAACCCTCTCCTTGCCTCTTTGGCCATCTGATCAGACACGAAATGCGGCGCTAAAGGCTTGCATGACTACAAGAAATTACCATAATTTCAATTTAAGAAATTAAATGAATTTTTCTGAAACAAAAAGAGCCACGCAGTTGGCCCCAGCCTGAGCATGCCAACAGAGTTAGCCAACAAGAGCCAACAGCCAACAGCCAACAACCAGTGGCCAAGGCTTTAATAATAAAATTGATTCGCAAACCGAAAATGCCAACATTTTAAGCAACATTTTCGTCCTTCGAATACATTTTTAACTCTTTCATAAGTTTCTCTAAATTATTAGCTATTTGCAGCGATTAATATGCAAAATGAGATGGTAGAGTTAGGATTCACTGCAAATTTAGCAAAAATTCTGACCAAATGGTCGTAAATTACAATCAGAAATTCCTTGTCCATTAACACAGAGTTCCCCGCTTCTACGGGTAAACAACGTAAGTCAATAACAATAACAACGGATGCTACAAATTTGGGTAAGTATTTCCGTAATTTTGCAAGACACTTGAATAACCCTTTCTAATTAAATATAACATCACAAATGTTGAGTGTTCATAACAGCTAGAACTGAAATCTTTATCATAAAAAATATATTTTAAAATATTTACTTAGAAAAAAATTTCTTTAATTTTCTAAATCTTTGGTTAAGACGTACAAAAAAATGTTGCTTTGAGCAGATTAACCTAAATCAACCCAAAATAACCATTATATCTTCATGTTGCTTCATTTTAAGAGTGCGTATTCCAAGGAAAAATTCATTGCCCCTGTGAATTTCCTCTTCTGAATTCTTATTCTTTGAAGCATGATGTTTGGCAATGTTTTTCAATTAATGATCGTTAAATAATTAATGGAATCTACTTCAACTTCACATCACTTCTATTCTGGTTCTGCTCTTAGATACGCAGTAACAAATGAAAAACGCAATTCTCAATCAATAATTATAAAACTATTTAAAGATTGATCAGTTTCCCACAGTCGCACGATAAAAAAAATCTGTTAATAGGAAAGAGTATACAAATCCTTTGAAATATGGTATGTTCAAATATCGGTTAAGCAAAGCTCCGAAAGAGTATGGCAGCACTCAAATTAAGGAATCAGCACTAGCAATTAGGAAGTTATGCAACACTGTCTTTAAAAAACACAAACACGTCTAAGCTCAAATTACATCACAAGTTGCAAAGAGAATTCTGACACAAATTAAAGAGAAATAAATATAATGAATCAAAATCGGAGCGATCCGATGTGGTCTCAGCCCAAGTGTGAGAAGTGTGACAATAAGGTGACCAATTTTGTGATTGGTCTTTGCCAGCAGTGCTCGGGCATTTGGACACGGGACTCCAGCATGAACTTGAGGGACATAACCATTGACAATGTGGAGGCTGTCCTGGTCAGAATGTCACGTCAAAGCGATGATCACAACGACAACATGGATGCCGCATTCCAAAGTGGCATTCAAGAAGCCCAATTGCAAAGCACCCGCAAAGTTCAAAATTTTCTCAAATTGCGAGAGGATTTCCAAGGCAACATTCTATTGTACGAGCTCGATTAGCATTCTGATATTAGATAGATACTAATTTTATATGCTTGCAATAACTTTTGTAATGAACAAGATCTAAACAAAAAAAAAATAATGAAAAAATATACACAATAAAATACCGAAAGTATTAAAAATAGCACTGTGTGTTTTTTGCAATAAAAAAAATAGAAGTAGAAAATTTTAATCTTTATTCTACATTTTAGTAAATCGACCTAAAATTACAAAAGAAAAAAAATATATATAAATAAATATTTATAATTTATATGCTTTTGCTTAAGTTGCTACGTATTAAACAATTTCTTAACAAAATATTAAATTGCAACAAAATTCGCAAAATAAATAAAATATATACAAATCGATTATCTTCCCCAGATTAGTGCTGCTGCTGATTAAGTGGATAGCGCCTGCGTCTGCGTCGCATTGACATGTTGCACGTGTTCTTGTTGCCGCCACTGCCCTTATCCCCACCCCCCGCAGTGGCAGTGGCAGTGGCAGCTGCCTTCTTCTTGGCGTCGACAGCGGCACGTGCAGCCTGATAAGCAGCCACCTTCACCTGTTGATATTCGTCGCGGGCGCAGGAGATGTCCTTTTGGATGCGATCACTGCGCTCCTTGGCAGCGACAAGCATTTGTTGTTTCTCCTTGAGATCACTCTGGCCTAGACCAGCCAGAGCATCCACATCAGCCAAACTGCTGGCCACCAATTGAACCACATCGTTGAGTCTGCCAAAATGCGATTCCGTTGACTTGGCAGCAAGTTCAGTTTTTTTTGCATTCGCTTCACTCGATTCCAACGAGGCACTTAATTTGTTAATCCATTCTTCCAAATCACTTAATTCCCTCTGGATTTTATCGAGCAGAGCTCGTTTGCCCTCGAGCACAGCTTGTGCTGCACGTGAAGCTTGCAACGCTTTGCCGGCAAGTTGAATGCGCACTTCTTTGGCGGCATATTCGGCGGCACTCGCTTGTGCCTCATTTGCCGCTGTAGCAACTTGGGCCGCCTTTGCCGCTATATTCGCTGCCAACTGGGAACAGTTGCGCCCCGTTGTTGATTGACCTGCTCCACTTGCCCCGCCATCCACATCCTCATCCGTTGGTTTATCAGGCGATATTAAATGTGCTGTGGAACGATCGCATTGCTCGCCTTCGTCGTCATCGTCAGAGGTGCGGCGGCGCCCCACGTTGCGACCTTGAGCGTCACACTGCAGGCCCAGCAACAGCAGCAGAAGCAGCAACTGGTAGCAGTTTTTCCATTTCCATTTCATTGTCAGACTTTTTACCCAACGAAATATATTCAGTGTGCGAGAATTCCCAATTTTTCTACAGATAAGAGGTTGACAGAAGTAATCTGATTTTTTTTTTAATAATGCTTCTTTGATGCTGGGCATTATTTATTTACATTTTTAAATTGTATGTGATTTATTTATTTAACTACAAAATTGGAAAGGCTTTGTACATTTTATAAATTTTTCGCAACACTTACTAAAATTAAGAGGAACTGTTTTAGCGAGTGTAATATTGAATATAACATTTAGGGCTTGGTCAAAATATTCCAGCGTCATAACTATGTTAAAGCTGAGACCATTTTCAAAATGGCCTTTTGGTCAACGTTGAAATATTTGTATGTGTTTATTGATCTAACTTATGCTTCAGCCATAAATCAATCATTGAGTGATTAACATTTCCACTGCCATAATCATTAGCCACCAAAAATGAACCCTTCTCGAAAAACGCACACACATAAATTACAGTGTAGCGGAGGAATCATCGTCCTCGGATGATGACCAGTCAGAAAACCAATTGAAGTAAAGTGATTGCTTTCACACAGTGGACGAGTCCTTTTTTGAGGTCCTTTGGGGCTCGTGCACAATTTGGGTAATGAAAATGTTTATTCTAATTTGCGTCAATGCCTGTGTTTATCACAAATAAATATCAATCTACATAAATAAGTTCCACTAAGTACATTTGTAGCCAGTACACACTGCACACACTTACACACTTATATATATGTTGATACATATATTTATATATATATATTTATATTTATATCGACATTTCCAAGTGCATTTCCATTGAGCCTGTCATTGTTCGACAATTTGTTTAATGACAAAACTAATAAATCAAATGCTTTGTCTGTCCACTGTCCATTACATTCAATTTGGTCAGCAATATTTATATATATATGTACATATATGTATATGTATATATATGTATATATACATTTATGCTCCCTGGCAAACATGACGTCATTTTCCCAATTGTCAATTGTAATAACAAATGCCATAGTGCCATAGATCGATAGCGGGAAAATATCCATTAAATTATATGGAGTATGTAAAAAAAAGAGAGAAATGTAAAAAATAAATGTAAATAAAATTATTATATACATTTTTCAAAATTTTCTCGGTTTTTACATAAGAAAAATGTTTAAGTAAAATAATTGAATCTGGAATTAAGATAAAAAGATGCTTGGCTTTTAGAAAGCACCCATTTTAGAAATAAACTTTCAACAAACATATAAGGTTTTCTCATGTATTGAAAATTATTATAGGGTATTTATTTATTTATTTATTTTTTTTTTTTTTATGGCTTGGCAACATTCACCAGTATTAAGTTACCGGTTATATGGGAAGTTCCAGCCTACATGAGTTCCGTTAGTCTTCCTTCAGTAAATCTGTTGTCCAGCAGATTAATGACCAGGTTTCCTCCGCTATTTCCCGAATAGTCCTGGCTAAAAGATGGTATTGTGCTGTCGTTACCTTAATTATATAAATTAAATAAAATTTGCGAGAAATGGAATATTTAATTTTAATTTTAAACGCTGAGCCAATTTAAAAGGCTTCGACTGGAAATTTATAGCATGTGACAGGCAATAAACAAGCAAAGAACACGTGGAAAAAAGGGTTGCTTTCGAGTTGGCATTTGCCAGTGCTGGTCAACAAGTTCTATCTATCTGCATCTAACGTGACTCTCAAATGAACATAAATTGAGGCATGCAGCAAGTGGCAACAATGCAGAAACGTCTGTTAAATTGCAAGGTTAGAACCGTAATTAAAGTGAGCTTGTGTTAACGAAGAGATGTGTGGCAACAAGAAAAAAACACAACTGCGGCTGGTGCTTCCGCCAATTTCAACTGAGGTAGCAAACTTTTTTATATACCCTTAAAAAGTGACTAAAGTGTATAATGGTCTTGTGTATGTGTATGTAACGAAAAGAAGGAAGAAGCCATATTATTCTTGATCAGCATCAAACGATGTCCGTCTGTTCACCAAAAGAAAAAATAGTAACAATGTTTTTATTTTACTCATTGTTCTCTCAATTTGATAATCTTCTATGTCCGTGCCTGCCAGGCAAAGAAATTAAATATTTAACAACTGGCTGCAGAGTATCGCATAGTCGATCTCACTCGACTGCAGCTTTCTAAGTTGATTTCGTTTTCGTTTTTCTTTTGCTCTCACTTGACTTCTATTTGAACTTGCATAGATATGTGTACAAAGGAGGAAATAGGAGAGAGGAGAGCGGTATAAATGCAGCTCTGCAGCTGTCTCTGTCTGCCACCCATTTTGGGGAGACGCTTTTCGATTACCTTTGTGCAAGTTTTGTTTTATTTATGTGTGTGCCTTTTTTTGGTTTTTTTATTTGTTTGTTTGTCAGGGCAAACTGCCAAATTGGCCTAATGGCGTTAATGTGAATACGAGTCAGGACTAAAACAGCCACAGCCAGAAGTCAGCAGCCAACTTTGTCAGTCAAAGGTCAACTTGCCAAGTCATTTCTCAAAAGTTGATCAGCGTGCAAAATGCACTTTAAAACATTTCACTCAAAAGTACAGAAATTCGTATAAATCTTAGAAAACATCTCTTAGTTTTCTTATTTTTAACTTAAATTTAATATAAAATTTTATTTTTATTTTAATCGAAACCATATTACCTTTTGTATTTTCGTGCACATTAAAAAAATAAATATATTTATTTATAAAAAACATATCGCATTTGTTCTCAAAATAACGTGTACCTGTGTTTACCAACACTGAAAAACAGTCTCATGTCAATTTCAACCCTGTTCATACAAATACTTTTACAAATTTGAACAAAACACTTTTTTTTGTTACGTCAGGTTGAATATGGCTCCATTTTCCAGCTGCTCGAATTGCAATGCAAAAACCAGAAAAGTTGTGAAGGATCCGAAAACGTTGAAGAGAATTTACATATGTCCAGTAAGCTGAAAATAAATATTGCAATGAATATTAAAATATAATTATTTCTTCTAAGAATAGAGTTGTTTTAACATTAAGAAGAAATCGCAGCAGAAAGTGGAGAATGAGGGTGGAAAGAAAGCAGAGCTAAGAAATCAAAAAAAGTTGTTAAAGGTGGAGACTGTGAAAAAATCGGAAACACCCACTACCAACGTGATCCCACCGCAAACAGTTGCCACCATTAGCAGTGTTTTCACTAGAAAACTGACACCACCGTCAATTGGCAGTATCACTGGCAATGTGTCCCCGCTGGAAAAGCCTGCCAATATTAATAGTGTTCCCACTAGAAACGTGACCCCGCCGAAAACAGTTCTCAATATCAGTAAAAAGCTGACTGCTGCAGAATTACCTGCCAATATCTCCTCGGCCTTCAATAAAGAACTGATCCCATTAGGATCAGTTGCCACCATCCGCAAGGTCTCCACTAAAAAACTGACCTCACCAAAAACAGTTGGCAATATCACCGGAAAAGTGATCCTGCAGGAAAAAGCTGCCAACATCAGCATTGTTCCCACTAGAAACGTGACCCCGCCGAAAAAGGTTCCCAATATCAGTAAAAAGCTGACAGCTGCAAAATCGCCTGGCAATATCGCCTCTATCTTCACTAAAAAATTGACCCCATCAGAATCCACCATCAGCAGTGTCTCCCCGAGAAAACGGACCTTAGTAAAAAGAGTTGGCAATATCACAGGAAAAGGGATCCTGCAGGAAAAAGCTGCCAACATCAGCATTGTTCCCACTAGAAAAGTGACCCCGCCGAAAACAGTTCTCAATATCAGTAAGAAGCTGACTGCTGCAGAATCACCTGCCAATATCTCCTCGGCCTTCAATAAAGAAATTACACCATCAGAATCAGTAGCCACCATCAGCAAGGTCTCCACTAGAAAACGGACCTTAGTAAAAACAGTTGACAATATCACAGGAAAAGGGATCCTGCAGGAAAAAGCTGCCAACATCAGCATTGTTCCCACTAGAAACGTGACCCCGCCGAAAACGGTTCCCAATATCAGTAAAAAGCTGACAGCTGCAGAATCGCCTGGCAATATCGCCTCTGTCTTCACTAAAAAATTGACCCCATCAGAATCGACCATCAGCAGTGTCTCCCCTAGAAAATTTACCTCTGAGGAAACAGTTGCCATTGTCAAAAGCATTCCCACTGGAAAACTGGACCCACCGGCAGCTGGCAGCATTACCAACGTCGCCACTAGAATACTGACTGCTCCAGACTCCACTAGCAAGCTGACCCCGCCACTTATGCAGACAGTGATAATCAATGGTCGCAAATATATAGCAATCAGTGCCACAGCTTCGGCCAATTAGTATGATATAGCAGTATATAGGAAAGTTTTTTGCCTACGTACAACACACGAAAGAAACTGAAATCTTCCTAATAATAAAATAATATACCACAATTTATTTTATATATTAAATTGTTTGCATATTTAAATAAATACATTGTACATCAAATTGAAACAATGTGCCAAATAGTGCAAACCCCTAATTAAACCTTTTTTGCTAAGCAATTTGTGCAAATTTAATAAAATGCAATGCGTTTTGCTGGATTGTAATTTGCAGTATTTTTAATTTGCATGCAGTCGTAATTGCAACTTGTTGTTGCTCTTGTTTTTGTTGCAACGGGTGCATTTATTTGCGTCACATTTGCGTTTCTGTTCTTGGCCCCGCACCTCCGCAGCTAACTCGATTTCCTGCCCACCTTTTCAGGGTGCGTGATATTCAATCATTTTGCCTAGCCCATAAAACTTTTAATGGAATTTTCATAATCCGATTTCGTAGCAAAAAAAAAACCCCCCAACGACTGGCAACGCCTACGGAAATATAAAATTCCAATACGTATTTGAATTATTTTTCAAGTATAGTAATTCGTTATTCGATTTATTTATTTTATAAATCGCCCGATGCTTTAGTAAGTCAATCTAAATTTAAATTTGAATTAAAAAAAGAGTTTTTTAGTTTTATATAGATATACACAAAATATTTGAAAACAAATTTCTAAAAATAGAAATTGGAATACCCAAAATATGTCGATTTTAATAATTATCTTTTGTTAAAAATTTAATTAAAAAAAATTTAAATGCAAACCACATTTCTATTTTTTTCGGAGTGTCGGTTTTCCCCGCTTAAGCTCAAACTTTCCCTTTTATACTACTTAAAAAACAAAAAAAAAAAAAAAATACCTAGCAACAGCAACGAGAAATGTTTGTCAAGTCCTTCAAAGTTGAAACGCCAGTGCCACATGTGGCATTTACATGCAAACGCATATTGTCGAAATCAAAATCAATGTTAAGACCTTGCAACCTTCATCGAGCATTTTTTTGTTGCTTTTAGTTTTTTTTGCTTTTGCGATATGGCATTCGATTTTCGACTTTCGACGACCTACAAAGATGAACGAGCAATGTTAAAGTGCATCTGGCAACCGACAAATAAGTCAGTCAGGCCAGTCAACCAACATGCAAGCCAGGACTGCCTACACTCTGAGAAAATCACCATGCATTTTTGAAAATGCCCAGAAACCCAACCAGTTTTTTTGGTTTTTTTTTTGTGCTTAGCAAAAAAAAATTTAAGCAAACATTTTTTTAAGAAGTAATCCCTAAATTGGGAAGCAGAAATTCAAAGCTTCATTTTGGGTTATATTATTGAGTTTTGAAAAAAAAATTCCCACACAATAAATAAATGTATATATTACATATATGTCAACAGCCACATAAATTAATAATTAAGTTGATAAGAACGCGCATGAAGCCTTAACTCTTAACTAAGTAACAATATAAATATTATAAATTAGAATTAAATTTTCATTTGAGTAATATTTTTTTAGAATTATTATAATATTAAATTATAAAAAATTTATAAACTATCTAAAATGCTTGGTAAATGTGAAATCTTAAAATAATAATCTTTTTTATTAAAAACTATAAGCAACAACAAATCTGATTTAAAAAATACCACAAAAATTCTACATATCTTTTCTCAATTTAGAAAATTGTAATCTGAAATAAATACCCTGTAATAATTTAAAATCTGCGTGCATTTTTCTAGAGTGCTTACACCATTATTTATAATTATTAGACTTCACATTTAATTACTTGTTTCAGAATCTTAGAAAGGATTTTTTCTAAAAATAAAGATTTTAATTTCTTCTTTTTAGAAACTAAAGAAAAAAAGTAAAAATGCAAAATTTGTTGGATTGTCGATATAGGTCAAGTCTTTCAAATTTGTCATATATTTTTGCAAATATTCATTTAATCTCTGAGTGTAGCAACAATTCAGGTCATGCCAAGCCAACAATGTATGTGTATGTTTCGGCTGGTTTTGGCTGGTTTTTGGCTCAGCTGTTGGTCGATGTCATTGTCATTGTTTGTCCATGTTTTGAGTGCTATATTAAATTTGAGGCACGCGATTGCAATGGATAGCAATGAATATTTAAGGCCTAAAGTGACCCAGACCAGAACTTACAGCAATTTTCACAACAGACTAAACTCGACTAAATGCAAATGTTCACGTGTCAACTTTATAAGCTTTTTGAAGCCATTTGCCATAATTGAATTGCTTCACGCGATATTGTCTGCCTGACTAACTGACTGACCCACTAGTCAATCTTGCCCCACTTTATTTATGTACAGCCACGTCCAACTACTCAGATCCAATCCGAATCCCCAATCCCCGTCTGAGTCCCAGTGGCAGCTGTTCAAACATCAAACGTTGTCCATTACGATGCTCATTAACGATAGCATTACTTTTTTCTTATATACATAAATACATGTATATATATATACATATAACATTATATATACAGTTGCCAACAAAATAATGGCACAACTCTCACAAGAAATGTTTTAAAAGATGTTCTCTTTTTTGAATATAGAACTAAATGTATAAATTGGTTGAGTTTCTTTTTTTGTATTTTTTGGCAGATACAAATATATAAATAATTAAAAGAATAAAACCAAAATTTATTCCATACCAAATCACCTAACAGAAAACTAAAAACTTAAATCACAATACAAATTTTTATATTTCAAGATCTTATTTAGTTCAATTTAGTTTTTTTAACTTTAAAAAATATATAATAACCAAATTTCCCTATTCCCTATTTCCCCTATTGGCGTTTCTGCTTTGTGCTTTTATTCTTTTGGCTATTTTGTCTCCTTTATGCATGATAATGACGCAGGCATCCTTTTGGCACGCCTGCCAAGACTGCCTGCCTGTCTGCTTGGAAAGCAACAGTAAATAGCGAACGCCAGCAAGACCATCCACTGTCTCACTGGCCATATGTTCTATTACCCCCGTCCCCACACACACTCCATCAATCCTCCTAACAGGGTGACCTCAAATAATAATTTCGTCTAATTGCTTCGTAATTATGCCCGCCGCACATGTTTTTCTCGGTTTGCTTTTGCTCTGTGTTGTAGTTAATTCTTCTTCTTGTTGTTGTTCTTTTTACATATTTTCCAGTATATGCTGACCTCTCACTCGCACGCTCACGCATAGCCCATAATCCCCATTGTCGACCATTTTGCTATATTATTATTATTTTTGTCTCTTTTGTTTTTGCGCAATTTTTCGTCATTTGCTTTATTTTGTGTCATTAGAAGCATTTAACTTTTTGCTGTTTGGCGATTTGCTTACATTATTCATGTGCCTGGCCATTCGCAATTTAAGGCCAGGCCAGCAAAATTGGCCACTAAAAAAAACAAAATACAGAAAAAAATCCTTTGACTATGCAATTTTTACAGGCTGGCAGACTGTGAAAGCCACAAGGCTTATGGCAATTGTTATGCGCTGTTGCTTTATTAAGCGAGTCTAAAGTTAGAGTCTTTTTATTAAAATGCATTTTATAGCAATATAACTTATATAACCATTTTATAACAATATAATAATAATATTCTTAAGCAGATCTCATTTAAATATTAACAATACCATTTAAATATACTCAATGTTATATTTGCATGTTCAACAATTCTGTTCAACGATATTTAGCAACATGTACAGAAGTGTGGCGAGCAACTCTGATGATCTCCTATTAATTATGTTAAGCAACTCTGTTAATCGAACAACTCTGCTGCTCTGCTGTTAATTAATCATTATTATATTTGCATGTGTTTTCATATAATAACAATACTCAGTTAAGCAAGTCTGTTATTCAATATTTTTTATTACTAACATAATTAGAGAGCGAAAACAAGCAATGAGAATTTTCTAGTCGAGATAGCTTAACTATAAATACCCAAGATCCAGCTGTTAAATGTACCCATACTTTTAATCCTTTAGCACTCGAAAACACTTCGATGTCAGTATGTGTCCATATATATTTATCCTAAGGTTTCTTAAACGGACTTGAGTAATTTCTTGCCAACGGGTAACTAAAAAGCGTATCAATTTGTGTCAATGGGTTGTTGCCTTCAATTGAAGAAACTGCTTTGCTCTGCTCGCTGGCTCGAGGACCTCAACACGTGGCACACACAGAGCAATGGGCACAGAATGATAGGATAGAGAGAGATGAAGTATGCTCCGAGCACACACAGAATACATATCGCACTAAATTTTAGAAAATCGCCTTGAAAACAAGAATGTGTTTCTTGCTTTTAGAAATAATTTCCAAATATAGGAACCAATTATTATAAAAATTAGAATTCAAATATAGTGTTTATCTATATCTTATAAGGAACAAAAAAAAAAAACAAAATTTTAAAAGTTGCTTAAAAAACCACATGAAAACTAAACATATTATTTCTAAAAGTTAAGAAAAATATTTGTTGAAATTAAGAAAGAAAAATCCCTTGTTTTTAGAAATAATTTCGTAATTCTTGAATTCGTTCTATAATTCAAATCACCCTGAAAACTAGAAAGATTTGCCTGTTGTTAGAAATAATTTCTAAACATAAGAAAACAATTTCTCCGAAATATATGGGTTTTTTATCATTTTTTCTGTGAGTGTAGAGAGACTCTCTCAGGGTCTATGTTGGAGTGTCGTCTGTCAACTCAAAGCCATGTATGTAAATAAATCGCGCACATTTTTAATGACAACTAAATTCGAATGTCATTTGGGTTTTGCAAATGGCAAGTGCCCCAACCCCAACCACGCCTACTTGGAAGTTGGTGTGGTCGCTTCAACAACGTGTCACAACGTGCCACAGTTTGTCTAATACGCAAACTTTTAATTGAGTTTAAATTTGTATGAGACAAGCATATGAAGAAAATGGGCGTGGAAAAAACCCTCAAGTTATGAAGAATTTATAAATTCGAGTGTGTGTGCGTGTGTGTGTGTGTGTGCGTGTGTGCGTGTGTGTGCGCGTGTGTGCGTGTGTGCGTATGTGCGTTTGGTATACGCAATTCTTGAAGTGTGTCGGTTTCAATCCGGGCAAATTGCCCATGAAATATTAAATTTACCATAATGAGAAGCCATTTTTATACCTCGTAATTTGCCAAACTTTATGCGTATGTGTGATTTTGTGCTTATTAACGCCTCCCACTCCCCTCTCTTTTTCTCCTATCCAGAGAACAACCCAAAGAAAAGTGCACAATAATGTGATGGATTCTACTTATTTACACTAAGCAAAAAAAAATCAGTCTAAACTTTATTAGATCGCCGAAAGAATTATAAAGATTTTCTTGTTTTTAGAATTTGTAAATATAAGACAATCAAATTTTCAAAAATATAGAAAGTCTTGCCCAAATTCAACAATACCAAAAATTTGTGTAACAACAATTTTTTGTTAAATAATATAAGCGACAAGAAGCTAATATTAGAATTCTTCGCAAAAAAAATTGCACTGAAAATTATACATATTTTTTAAACATTTTTAAGAAATTCATCCCAAAATTAAGAAATCTAAACACTTGTTTTCAGAAAGCCACAAAAATATATTTTAAAAATTTTCTTTCTGAATAATATGTTGATCAAAACCAGTTTTTTCTTATATTTAGAAATTATTTCTAAAATATTAAATAAATTTCTTATTTTTTGGTACATTTTCAAAGTTTTAGTGCGGTGCTTTTCTCTAAGTGTAAGCACTGTACCGTGCATATATTCGAGGGTCGACAGTAGCTGATTTACCTTTCGCTTGCCATTATGAAAATACGATGGATTTTATGGTCATGGCAGCTCGTTTTATGATATTAGTGCAACCTTTATATGATATGTACTTATTTTTGGGCAAAGGAAAAAAGGGATAACCTTTACGTCAGACGCAAAGAACATATTTAACACGTAGGCATTACGTCGGCGAGTGAGCTCGACTAATTGATACCCTGTGCCCAAAAACAGAAGAAAATCAACCTAAAATTAAAAAAAGAACACATTCTAGAAATAACTGCTCTTATTAAGAATTGTATTTCAAAAAATATAAATGAAATTAATATCTAATTTTTTTTATTAGATTATTTGCTTTAATATACATTATATACTTTTTTCTACAAACCCTTGTTTTGAGAAAGCTACAAACCTCAATTTTAGAACTTTACTGGCTGAATAGCAAGCTGAACGTATGGAGATTTACTAGCATTTATTACCATTTTTTTCCGAGTGCAGCTGTTAAATATATTGTAGTTTTATGGCCAAATTGTCATGTAAGAAGTTTTGTACGCTTAAATGTAAGCGGGTGCGGAAGTGCTCTCATTTCGTATAGCAGTCTCAGATACTGAAGAGTAAAATAACATTAATGCAACGCTTGATTTGATTATCGTGCCATCCCTTTCTCTTATCAAAACAAGAGCGATGTGAGATTGATTTTTGACTATAACTTGCTGTTCGTAACCGAATTATTTACAATGCATCCAATGTATCAATATATATTATATAACAATAAGAAACCATTGATTTTATTATTGCTATCAGAAAACGATAAGTCTCGATATTTGCAAAACGATGGCAGTTATCAAAAAAAAATATATGCTTGATCAGCGAGAGAACTGAGAAGTTGTATTTAAAATTGTAGGTCTCTACCTCTTAGAGTCTTTGACATGGCCATATTGACTCGTCACTATGCTGATCAAGAATTCATATACCTTATCGGTTCGCAGATGCTTCCTTTTACCTGTTACATACTCTTGCACAAAACGAATATACCCTTTTTACCTATTTTTAAATGGATATACCCTTATACAAATGTGAAACTGCCTTTATTCTGATCGCCGTTTTTCGCGTTAATAATGCAAATGCTGAATTTGCAATTTTAAGTTATGTGCATCTACTTACAGAAACTGAAAATTATTACATCCAATAATTTTATGACTTGATTTGCCTCAAGGCCAACTCATCAGCTTGGCAACAAGTTTGCCACGAAACTTTTATATATCCCAAAGTTTTTAAATTTGAAATATTAATTCGCTTTGCTTATCTAAGATGCAATTTACTCTATTTGAGAATATTTCTACATATACTTGAGTGACCTAGATAAGGAAAATACTTGCTATAAATATAACTGTGATTGAAGGAATAGCACCATTATAAAGATCTGTCTTTGGTTGGGTTTTTAATTCTTATACCCCAATTTATTTTGCGTTGAGTATTTATTCTTGAATTGCTGGCTTTTAAAATAAATATTTGCAAAAATCAAGGCCAAAGAGAAAAATAGGCTGTACTAAAAAATAGAACACGAAAAAAAATTAAAAAAAAAAGAAACTATTTTATAACAAGTTATTTAGGCATATGAAATGTTTTATAATGAATAAATTTACGCCTAGAAGTAAAATTGTATATATTGCAACAAGTAATCCCCTTACATAGGAATGCCTTCCTTTCCTCTGGCAATAAAATATATATCCATTTCTCTTTGTGTCAGTTCGAAATGTATAACTTTTCTTGTGTCTTCCAACAGAAGAAAATTTAGTAAAAAAGATAAAAGTACTGCAAATTTTTTTTAAAGTTGATAATAGTGCTATTTTTCTGCCACCACTGTATGTTTATATGCACATAACGTGCATAATTAATAAGGCATAGAAGCTACAGAAGTGTGTCCTTAAAGTGATTGTTGTGCTAAAAAGTTCTCAGATGCGTGTACACTCTGAAAAAAGTCAGACTTTATTTTAGAAATCGTCCTAAAATGAAAATCGCATAAAAAGATAAAAAGTTTTTCATAGCTTTAGAAATAATTTGTGAATATTAAAAAAAAGATTTATAAAAATTATGCCGTTTTGTTTTTATTTCTTATGAATATTATTTTATGTTTGTGAAAATGTCTTAAAATATTAATGGATAAAAATATCAAAACCGAAAACAGAAAATTAAACACTTTTCTCAATTTAAAACTAACCCTTTCTAAAATTTAAAACGATTTTTCTGAGTATTTATAGCAAAAACAAATATAGAAAATGTCTTTAATTTATTTTGAAGAAAACTGGGAGTTATTAAGGGTAAAAATAAAGCTCCCAGGTATATATATCTCACTCTCTCGGGTTATTTGTGCTTGAAATGAAAAATGAGTCAATTTGCAATCGCTTTGCTGGCTGTTTTTACCTGCTGCCTTTGCTCAGCTTTTAATAAGAAATTATTCGCTGTCTCTCGAATAGTTACTGAAAGTCACTTTTGCTTATAGAAAATGTCTTGCAATTCCGCATCGACAAATGAGTCTCGGCTTTGTGGCACGTACTCTGCTAATGGCAGCAACAACAACAATGTGCCACCATTGAGAAATGCGCTTTCCAAAGGCTCCTCTACACTCAGAGAAAAAAATAGCCCTGAATTTGGGAAAAAATTCATTTCAAGTTAAATTAAAATTTGGGCTTATGGCTTTCTAAGAACCAGAGTAGGCCTTTATAAATTTTAGATTTTAGATTTTTATACAATTTTGATAAGATTTTAAGATTTCACATATACACACAAATTTTAATAACAAAAATTACGATTTTACTGAAGGAGTGTTTTCTATACATATGGGTTTGAATATCTGCTTTTTAAAAATGCGTATTTTAAAATTGAAAAATATTTAAGATAAATAAAAAATAAGAAGAAAATTAGAACAAATTCCAATAATTTTTGGGCTATCGACTTTAAAAAATATATAAATATATATTTTTTAGAGCGGGTTACATTTTAGATCGACTTTTTTTCGACTGCACAACAAAAAATATGTTGTAATGAGAACCATATCAAAAGAAAATAAAGGAAACGGCAAATACATAAATAAATAAAAAGAAATATATAAACTGCACGAGGCGTGCTAAATGCCATTTAAAGCTGCAATTACTCAGCATGGTTTCCCCACTTCTGACACTTTTCCAACACTACGCGACTCTGACTCTGACTCTGACTCCGATTCCGACTTGGCTTTAATGTCATTGTGTGACCGCAATTATTCTGAATGTGACCGGCTCTGCATGCAATTCCTATGCAAATGCAAATGCAGCTGGCAACGCTGGCATGATGGCGACTCCTTCCAGTGCAATAAATCGCCGGCCTCGTCCGGACCCTTTATTTTATAATTAAGTGCCATGCGCAAGGAAAGTGCTCAAACACGTATGGGACCGTAAAATGCCGTGCAAGTGGTTTGAAATTAAGCATTTGTCGTCTTATTTATAAATAAACTTAATTGTTCACAAAGAGAACGCATTGAATAAATTTTATTTATAAAACCTAAATATAAAAAAAAATTAAGTGGGCTCAACCGGGATTTGAACCCGGGACCTCTCGCACCCAAAGCGAGAATCATACCCCTAGACCATTGAGCCATCTGAAGCGAGAGGCCGCAATATCGTTCTTGAATTTAGCGCTCATACGAAATACATGCTACGGCTAGCATAGCAGTTAGCTTTTAAGCATTAACAATAAAAGTAATCGATTTACAAAATAGTTTTTTATTTCGGTCAAAATATACCTTGGGCAGCACATTTTAGCTTAACTGTTCTTTTTGTAATGTTTAGTTAAACATTTCTTATGTTAAACGACTCGCTTATTATTATCTCATAATTACTAGCTACAGCTGCTGAATGCTACTTTACCTTTATAACATTATAATCGACTACAAAATATCGCTCTAAGCTATCGATATACAGTATGTGTTATTTCTCCCGCCAAAATAGCACGCCAACAATTTACACAGCTGAAGAACTGATGAACTGAGAAAGGCAAAGGCGAAGAAGCGCATAAAAATATTGCATAGATTTGTTTATACTAAATACAGAAGAAAACACACAAAATGGTATGTTGATCAATGTATTTTATATATATTTTATTAAGTGAATACAACGTAGGACAATCCGAGTTCACCGCCACCAAATACGCCAAGCGATGCAGGCGAGCGACGAGATTTGCGGGCTGCGATGACTTCGCCAGTTGGCGACTTTGAGCCCTTCGAGAACGAGGATGAAATACTTGGAGATCAAACGGTGCGCGACGAGGAGGAAGAGGATGGCGAGGAACTCTTCGGCGACAACATGGAGAACGGTGAGCATCCAAACTCAAACTGAAACTAGGCCTAATCTACGGAGAAACAGTTGGGGCCGAAATAAAAGCACCATTCGCATAAGAATTATTTTCAAATGTGTCCTTTTTAAATTTCTTTCTTATATTTTGGCACTTTTACCTCCAAATGAATAATACTTCTAACTACTAGATACGATTGGTTCTTATATTTTACCACGTTTAGTATTTGGAAAATATTAGTATTTTAAAACTTTCCCAGATGGTAACCAAATATTTGGTGTTGCAGAATTTAATTTTTCTTCATATTGATAGTTCTGCCATATCTTTATGAAATGCTATAAGAAGCAGCACTACTATTATTGTAACCGCAACTCTATAAAATAAATATGTGATATGTAATCAAATCAGACTAATATAAAAATATACCAATATTATATTATTAGACTATCGTGAGATGCCCGAGCTGGATCATTATGACCCGGCCATGCTTGATGACGAGGAGGACTTCTCGGAGATGTCGCAGGGCGAACGCTTCGCTGCCGAAACAGAGATGCGTCGACGAGATCGTGCCGCTGGCCTGCATCGCGATGATCGCGATCTGGTCTTTGGTCAATCCGATGAGGATGATGAGGATGAGGATGCAATGGGTCCACGTGCCAAGCGACGTGCTGGCGAAAAAGCAGCCATTGGCGAAATGGAAGACACCGAAATGATTGAGTCGATTGAGAATCTAGAGGATACCAAAGGCCATTCGACCAAGGAGTGGGTTAGCATGCTCGGGCCACGCACAGAGATTGCCAATCGTTTTCAGTCTTTTCTGCGCACCTTTGTGGATGACCGTGGCTCTTACACGTATCGGGATAGAATACGTCGGATGTGCGAACAGAATAAATCCTCTTTTGTGGTGGCCTACACGGATTTGGCCAACAAGGAGCATGTGTTGGCTTACTTTCTGCCAGAGGCGCCTTTCCAGATGCTAGAGATCTTTGACAAGGTTGCCAAGGAGATGGTGTTGTCCATATTCCCGACTTATGAGCGGGTTACGACGGAGATTCACGTGCGCATCTCAGAATTGCCTTTGATCGAGGAACTGCGCACCTTTCGTAAGCTGCATCTCAATCAACTTGTGCGCACCTTGGGTGTGGTTACGGCCACAACTGGTGTGCTGCCCCAACTCTCCGTCATTAAATATGATTGTGTCAAGTGTGGCTATGTCCTGGGACCCTTTGTCCAGTCCCAGAATACGGAAGTGAAGCCCGGTTCTTGCCCGGAATGTCAGAGCACGGGTCCCTTCTCCATTAACATGGAGCAAACATTGTATAGAAATTATCAGAAGATCACGCTGCAGGAGTCGCCAGGACGCATACCAGCTGGTCGCATACCACGCAGCAAGGATGTCATTTTGCTCGCCGATCTCTGCGATCAGTGCAAACCCGGCGATGAACTGGAAGTCACTGGCATCTACACAAATAATTATGATGGCTCCTTGAATACGGATCAAGGATTTCCCGTCTTTGCCACCGTTATCATAGCTAATCACATTGTTGTCAAGGACTCCAAGCAGGTGGTGCAATCCCTGACGGATGAGGACATAGCCACCATCCAGAAACTGAGCAAAGATCCACGAATTGCCGAGCGTATTGTGGCATCTATGGCGCCCTCGATTTATGGACATGACTATATCAAGCGCGCCTTGGCCTTGGCTCTCTTTGGCGGGGAGTCAAAAAATCCTGGCGATAAGCACAAGGTACGTGGCGATATCAATATGTTGATCTGCGGTGATCCCGGCACAGCGAAATCACAATTCCTCAAGTACACGGAGAAAATTGCACCCAGAGCGGTGTTCACAACTGGGCAGGGAGCAAGTGCTGTGGGTCTAACGGCCTATGTGCGAAGGAATCCCGTCTCCAAGGAGTGGACACTCGAGGCAGGAGCACTCGTCTTGGCCGATCAGGGAGTGTGTTTGATTGATGAGTTTGATAAGATGAACGATCAGGATCGGACCTCCATCCACGAGGCCATGGAACAGCAGTCGATATCCATTTCCAAGGCAGGCATTGTTACCTCCTTGCAGGCCAGGTGCACAGTGATTGCTGCCTCGAATCCGATTGGGGGTCGTTATGATCCCTCCATGACCTTCTCGGAGAATGTGAATCTCTCAGAGCCCATCTTATCTCGTTTTGATATCCTCTGTGTGGTTAAGGACGAATTTGATCCGATGCAGGATCAACAGTTGGCCAAATTTGTGGTCCACTCGCACATGAAGCATCATCCTAGCGAGGAGCAGCAACCAGAACTGGAGGAACCACAACTCAAGACGGTCGATGAGATACCACAGGATCTGCTGCGGCAGTATATCGTCTATGCCAAGGAGAATATTCGACCCAAACTTACGGTAAATTAACCAGAGTTTAATGATTAATCCCACCTTGTAACTATTTTTTTTTGCATTGCAGAACATTGACGAGGACAAGATTGCCAAGATGTATTCGCAGTTGCGCCAGGAATCGTTTGCAACGGGCTCATTACCGATCACAGTGCGTCACATTGAGAGCGTGATTCGGATGGCGGAGGCACATGCTCGACTGCATCTGCGCGAGAATGTGCTCGAGGCGGATGTGAGCATGGCGATACGTATGATGCTGGAGAGTTTCATCGAGGCGCAAAAGTTCAGTGTGATGAAGAAGATGCGCAACACATTCCAAAAGTATTTGGCCTTCCAAAAGGATCACTCCGAGCTGCTATTCTTCATCTTGCGCCAGCTCACCCTGGATCAGTTGGCCTACATCCGTTGCAAGGATGGACCAAGTGCCACCCATGTGGAGATCATGGAAAGGGATTTGATTGAGCGTGCCAAGCAGCTGGATATTAGCAATCTGAAGTCATTCTACGAATCGGACCTGTTTCGCAGCAATGGTTTCTCCTACGATCCCAAACGACGCACCATTCTACAGATTGTCGTCGATGGCGCTGCTTAAAATTAATAACTCAAATATATATTTTCATGTTTTTTCAGCTCATATAATATTAGTCTCGGCAGCCATTGTTTCCATTCTTTATATATGTCAAATAAAAAACTGATTTTTCGGTAAAGATAGAAAAGTTGTGTTCTTCATTTTGGGCTTAAGCAGAATATTTATAAATTTGAATTTGGCGCCATGCGCCACATAAGTAAATAGAATAATGTTAGTTAAATGCTAATGTTAAATGCACTCCAATTCCAATAAGCTGAAACATTTTTAACATACATTTTTCGCAAACAAGGACTAACCTGCCATTACGGAGCACTCCACATATGGCTTAAAATAATAAACCTACCACTAATATTTCATTTATAGTTAACTTAATTACTACTCCTGACTACCATAATGAGTGGGTGCACACAAAGGGAATATTTCTTTTATTAAATTCCGCTATAAATCCAATTTCCAGAGTGGCCTTAACCGCATCAGGAAAATCTTGATCGTTCATGAGTCCATCGTAGGCCACTTCAATTTGTTTATCGGTGAATTCCAGTATTTTCCCCACTGAGCGACCACCATTTAAATCCCCACAAGCAATGTATGGCACCAATCGTTGATTAACCTCCGATCCGGTCTTCATTGCAATCTCTCTAATATTATCTCGAACTGGATTTATAATTTGTGGAATATAGCCGACAGGTAATTGGAAATCGGAGCAGACAACAAACGCTTCATAGCTGGAGGGACGTGAACTGGGCGGTTTATAAATGTGGAAATGTTTGAAAAATGTACGCATTTGCGTCTCGAGCAAATCATTTTCGGTCACATTAAATATCTTAGCCACAAACTTGCCGCCTGGTTCGAGCACACACGATGCCAGACTCAGCGCGGAGACAATCAGCTGATTCTGCATATACTCATCCATTTCATGGAACCCTGTCACATCGGGTGCCCCATCGCAGACGACCAATTGCGCCTTTTGGCCGTCGCCGCTGCCAAAATGAGCAATTATCGCCTCCGCTGTGCTCTCCTGGGTGATGTCACCCTGTATCTGCAAAACACCCGGTATGGGTGCCATTGCCTGCAAATCGACTGCAATGATTTTCACAGACAATTTCTCATCATCTGTTTGGCATGGTTCGAAGAGTTTGCGTGAGAGCACCTGGGACCAGCTGCCGGGTGCGGCGCAAAGATCAACGGCTCTTTGCACACCTGCAAAACGAGTCACCCAATGTAGCGTACATGCAACGCACAATTTAAAAACACTTACCATCGAAGATGGAGAACTGTTCGTGTATGTGCAATAGTTTAAATGCACTGCGTGCACGCCAGCCTTCCTCTTTGGCCTGGCGATAATACACATCTCGTTTGTCCTTTGACGTTTTTCCCATTTTTCTGTAACCTCTGTTTATTCTGGTCAATTCTTAGTTGCGTACAAGATAACGATTAACGCATGCCGCTAGAGCGTGTCACGCGTGCATATCAGCTGTGCTTTCAGATCCTTGTTTACAAATGGAAAAAATAGTGTCGATAATGAAAAACTCAATACTAAATTCGATGAATTGAAATAGTTGAAATAAATATGAAAATATTTATTGAATAAGGCAGGCTGAAAAATAAAAATTGTCATACACACTTCGAGATATTTAACAATTAAAGTCGCATCAACAAATGTAACAAAATTAATAAGACGCTCATCGCTAGCAATCACCATTGCTTTACATATCGCATAGGACAACTATCGATAGCAATAAAATTATCATATGGGCGAAAATTAAATGACTTGTTAAAGAAAATAAGCGTAAGTAATGTCTTAAAAAATAGTATTTAAAATAAAAAACGATTCGATTTTGCAGCAGACTTACCCAAAATATAGACGAAAATGTTTTTTAAATTGAGCTACATGGCAATTGTGCTGTTCAGCTTGCTGGCAACTAGTTGGAGTTTCTTGGAGCATGATAGCTGGATAACTATTGATTTGCATCATTCGCTATCCAGCTCAAAACCCGATCATTTTTCGCATCGCGGAAATATCTCCATACCAAGCTTAAATGCAGGCCTATCCACTGTTGTGCAGAATCCATTGACAGCAGCTGAACTGGATAACATTAAGCTGCTAGCGAAACAGAATAGTTTCTATCGCTTGCGGGCAACTGTCTCTTATCCCAATGGAAACATTCAGCGCTTTTTGACCTCCAGCAAGGCGTGCAGTCTGCTCATGGCTCAATTCAATGACGTGCTCTGGATTTCCCTGGATCCATACGGCTATGTAACGGGAGTCACTGCCTCACAGGATCTGGCTCCAAAGAGTTCGGAATGTTCCCCTGACGACATTCAGCAGGTCAACGAGAACAATTTCAGTTCCGATGTCATCATTCGTCACGCAGAACTGGCTCCAGTTCCGGACACGGGCAGCTTTATACAGAAATTCGAACGGGAGCGTGAGGCGCGGGAGAGGGGCGAAGTGCGCGACACTCGTGGCTTCTTCGCTAAATACTGGATGTACATTGTGCCCGTGGTGCTCCTAGTCTTCATTTCGGGCGCAACCAATCAGGATGCAGCCAAATAAACATAGACAATTTATATTTGTATTGTAATTGCTAATAAAGAAAGCACGAAATGTGTTCGACTCTCAAGTCCACAGACCTATGAGTATAAATATAAAATAATACCAGTGTTTATATGGAACTTGATAATAGAGAAATCCCATCGGTCAAATCAGATTCTGACAGAGTGACACAGGTGAACAACTGATTGACGTTGTCCCTTAAGGATTTTGGCTGATGTGCACCAAGCAATTTATGTGTGCGCAATTTATTAAATTCTCCAATATTGGGTCTAGATTTAAAATACAAATGATTATATAAAAATCTTTTGGGGATTTGGCTGATACCCTCCCTGTAATCCGATGTACCGTGGGGATCTGGCTGTTGCCTGTGATCACCCTGTGGTCTTTTTCCTTTCTCTGAAAACAGTCCATCAGTTAGATGACCCCTCAATCCTTCAGTTCGGTAGAACAAATCCTTGAGAATATAACGCAGCAAATTTCATTCTTTAATATGTACATAAAATAGATAAATAAAAAAGAAGTAATTTCTCAGTCATCATCGCTATCAATTCCCATTGCCTTGTCGTAGTCCGCATCGGTGATCTTCTTCTTTTTAAGTCGCTTGAAGAGCCTTATATCCCTGGCCAGCTCATCCAGTTCATCCTGTGTAAATTGCTGTCTCCGCTTGCGCTTGGCACCCTTCTCGCCCTCTGCCTCCTCCTTCTCCCTTTTCCGTGCCTTTTTGGCCTTGCGCAACTCCTTTTTGGACTTACCATCCAGCTTGGCGCGTTTGGTCTGATCCCAGGACTCGGTGCGCTTCATGTGCGGCTTGTGTTTGCCCGGCCAGCTGCCCGTCTGCTCCAGGATCAGTTGCTTCTGTTGACGGATTTGCTCCTTCTGTGCATTTTTATAGCTCAGCTTGGCGAGATTCACCTCGCATTTGGGTGCAATGAATCCCGTTCCTTTGTAGTTCTTCAGCTCTGGCATGCGTGGCAGTTGAAGCAACCCATAGGCGGTGGCCATCTTGCCGAGATCAAGATCCTTGAGGCGGAGTATGGCACTGCATTCGTGCTTGGTGTAGGCTTGTACATGGGAGACGAAGGCTCGCATTCCCTTGTCATAGATGCCCCTATCCGCCAGTTGCAACTTATGCATGCGCTCCAGAGTGGAGTGTAGGGGAGTTGTACCAGCCTTGCGCTCCTCCTGTTCCAGCTCTGTGTCTTGATCCTCCTCGTCCTCCTCATCCTCTCGATCCTCATCTTCCACCTCCTCCTCGTCCAGCTGCTCCGCCTCCTCTCTCTCTTGCTCGTCCTTCTCCTGATCCTCTTGTTTCCGGCCCCCCTGCTCCCTTTTTAGAAAATCTCCGTCCTCCTGTTCTTCCTCCTTACCATCCACCAGCCTTAACTCACTCAATTCCACTTTCTGATTTAGCTTAAGGAACTGCACATAGGCATCCTCGCTTGGTAGGAGCAAGACCAACGCCTTACCCACAACACCTTGGCGAGCCGTTCTTCCCACTCGATGCACAAAACTCGAGGCATTCGACGGTGGATCCCACTGGACAACCCATTCAATTTCGGGCACATCTAATCCCCGAGCAAGGACATCCGTGCAGAGCAGCACTGCAAGTGGTTCGCGACGGAATCTCTCCACAACCTGGGCACGTTTCGTCTTCATCTTGCCATGGATGCCGAAGACAAGACGCTCTGGCAGCAGGCGAGGAATAAGTTCCACCCAATACTCCACACAAGCACAGGTGGGAAAGAATATCAACACCTTCCCAGAGCGAGATCTGGGCGAACGTAGAAACTGCAACAGTTCCAGGAATTTGCGCTCCGGCTGGACTATCGTATAGAAATTTTGAAGCAAAGCTGGCGTTTTAAGGGAAGCCTTCTCCTTCACCGACACCAGGACAGGATTACGCAAACCAGCGCGTATCAAGTCGGTGACCTCCGTGGTCTGTGTGGCGGAAAAGAGACCAGTGCGACGCTGACGCGGTAGATAAGCCAGGATGTGGCTGATGCTCTGCTTGAAGCCCAAGTCAAGCAAGCGATCCGCCTCGTCCAGCACCAGGAACTCCAAACTCTTCACACGCGATGCCAACTGGAGGTCATCCCCCTTGCGCTGCAGCAAATCCTCCAGGCGACCCGGTGTGCAGACAAGTATGCAGGGTGTCTCTCGTCTGAGGGCCATAATATCCTCCTCAATGTGATTACCACCAACAAGGAGCTGTTGCCTGAGATGCTCCAACTGCGAATGCGCCAAAAACTTGGCCAACACTTCGTGAATTTGACGTGCCAACTCCCGTGTGGGTGATATGATAATGGCACCGATTTCCTTGGGCGTCCAGGGCGACACCTTGTGGCGTCGCTGAAGCAACTCCAGCAGGGGAACAAGAAATGCTAGAGTTTTGCCACTGCCTGTGACTGCCTCGGCAGAGACATCTTTGTGTGCCAGCAGCAGTGGAATGGCTGCTGTTTGTACCGGCGTCATTAGTGGGAAGCCCATATCTTGTAGCACCTCCAGCACGGGCGTGGAGAGCGGCGGCTTGTCCAACGATCGCCATGTTTTGCGGGACATCGTTTTTATATTTTATTATTTTTGTAAACAAACACACGCGGCGACGTCGTTGCCACCTGACAGAAAGACAATGCAAAGACACTTAATTTGCTATCGAGACTTATTGCTTATCGGAAAAAAACAGCTGTTGCGCAAATTTAAAATGAGCATTTTATGGTCAAATATTTGTTGTATATTTTTGTTTTTCAATAAATGAACAGATTGAAGATTTCGAGCAATTTAACTATACTAAGACATATACATATATGAACATACTGCATAATGTCAACCAAAGTCGGTCAACCTAAAAATAATATAAAAAGAAACAATAGTTTAAATTGAACAAAACAGTAAATTTAATATTTGAATTCAAGCAGTAAGAATAGGAAATATTTTTAAGATTTCTGGGGATAAATACTAAGTCTGAATCTCTGAACTGACAACTTGATAAAGTCTATTGTAAACATTACACAGTACTCGAAAATACTTCTTTTTTTTGTTTCTCAATAAATAAACACAATTTACATTTGGATCGTTTTCTGTTTAATTGAAAATACTGTAAAATACATATGCAGTTTTCACATTTAAATTTATTTTCTGTAGACACAAAATATAACTTGCAGTTTCCTTTTTTCTTATCGTAATAAACATACACTTAATTATTTGGACTTCCAGAACTGGATATCCAAGGATCTCCGTATTTATAAATAGCTTATGTAAACCTGTTGCACCCAATTTAAAGAGTCAGTTTTAAATCCTCGTTTAGAGATCGAAAAAACATCGATAATAAAAAACTTTTAACTTACTGTAAAAAAGGTGATTTTTTTAAAAAGCTGTTTGAAAGCGACAAGCGGCATCGAAATAAATCAAATAAATTGTGAGAGAAAAATTATTTTAATCATCAAGTAAAACTTTACTTATTAAGGCAGAGAAAATAAATAAATGAATTGTTTTTGGACCCCCGCAAAGCTTTTTGTTTCCACTAGCGAAATATGTTAAAATTTCCTAAGCTACTTATTTTTGGACAGTAAAGAGGACTTTAGACAAAATATTTGTAGTATGTTCTTCAATAAAAGCAAAGCAATCCACATTTCGAGCATTTTATGTTTAATTTAAAATACTGTAATATATATATATGTATATATATATATGCCATTTATGTAAATACACACACATTTAAATATAATTTCCATAGACACTAAATACAACTTGCCGTTTCGTTTTTCTTTTTAAATAAATCGAAATGCACACTTAATTAATTGAAAAGAAATACATTTATAAATATATGTAATACTTGTATATTACATATATAAATATATATTTAGGTGTGGCCCCTTAAACAGCTGGCGCTCAATGGGCGATTGAAACGAAATCCAGATGCAATTAAAATATATATATATGTATATATATAAATATATATAAAAGAAATCTTGACATTTATAAATGTAAATCAGAGCTTTTATAACCATAGAATTTTGGACGTGGATTTTTCTTGTTGTTATCAAAAATGTATCTTTTGCAAAAATATTATGGAATTTTCGTAAGGACTGCTAATTTTGATTATATGTTAATTTTTGCATCGCTTATCGTCTAGTTGATTGTTGATTGTTGAATGTGTTTCTTCTAAATGCCCGCACCATTTGGCCTGGCTCCGAGGGTCTTGTAGGGTCTGCCACCATTTCGTTCCCATTCCCGATTGAATTCGTGATCGAGAATTTCGGCACCTCGTTTGCGGGTCAGACCCGTCTCCTCCAGGCTCAGCTCGCACATCTGCATATCATCGGTGCCGGCAACCAGTAAAATTGGCGGCTTATCCGCATGAAGCTCCATTTGCCGGGCAATCCATTGTCCATCGAAGTGCGCATACCACAAGCCGCGCTTAGCTAACGATTAAAGTTTAGTTTAAAATAAGTTCAGTGGCAAATGGATTTATATATTTACTGTTATCTGGCGCATTGGCACGCATAAAGGGTATGCGGAAATAGCGATGCTGAGCCAACACAATTTCCTGTATGGGCTGCACAATTGGCGGCTGTTTGAAAGCTGCAACATTCAAGATAAATTATGAATTTAACATAATAATATAAATAACATACAATATACAAAAATATTTAGTTAAATTGTATATAAGAAACAAAATAAACAAATATTTACACACACAAAAAAACACCAAGGATTACTCAGCTCATTCAGAAAGTATATTTCCAAATCAAAGAATGTTGCTTTTTGCATTTGCAAAAAAAAATAATGTAAAATTTCGTGGGTGGTGTTATTTTCTACATGTGTACATTGAATATTACGATTCTACGGCAATTTGACCAGACGAGATGTAAACCATTGAACTTCATTACTTGCTTCGGAATTTTGGAAAGCATTTGTTTTTAAAATGAGGGTTTGCACATTTACTTAATAATGGAAAATATTTCTAAAATAAAATTAAATTGGAATTGTCGATTTTGGGCAACCCTTTCTAATTTCTAGACATATTTCAATTCTATTCAGCATTTTTTTGTACGAATGCTTTCCCTACTATCTTTTGTCTTTATTTTGGACCAGGTTCTGCCATCTATTGTGGTGCCCTTTTGTAGTAGGAATCTTACCGGCCTCCATAATGCTGCGTGGTGCACGCTCATTTTCATCCATAGTGGTGCGTTTGCGGTTCTTTGCCTTCCACGCGTGATAGACCTTCAAGCGGCGATGGAACTCCTGGCGACAGGCCTGACAAACAAAATTAAGGATTATTTCAAGAATGAGCAAACTTAAAATAAACTCTAATAGCCACCTCAAGCAGTTCGATATCACAGGACGTGTTGATAGCATCGCGCAGTTCGGAGTACTTCCATTTGGATAAGTCATACTTCTGTTTGCCCAGCGCTTGTTGCTGGGCGCGCACATTCTCCGATCTAAGCCAGAAAACCCCATTAATATTAATAAATAAAATAAATAAAGATAAACAAAAGCAAAATGGGCGCATTCAAAATGCGTACGTTAAAGTGAGTTATTGATGGATTTAAATACTTGTTATGAGCTAAAAATCAAGAAGTTGGAGAGATTTCAAACTAAGAGCCAATCTACGAGATTACAGATGGTTTTTCTTGTTAGTTTCAAGTGATAACTGCATGTGTTATTTATATAATTATATTAGTAATTTAAGAGTTATAAAAAGAATTTCAAAACCAGCACCAACTCACTTATTTAAATATCGCGAAGCAATGTTTGACACAACTTGTGAAAAACTTGTACAAAGAAAAGTAAAGTAGAAGTAAAGATAATATTTGTTTTTTGTTTTTTTTTTTGTGAAGATTTTCATTTATATAGTCCAATTAGTTAAAGCATATTAGGAAAAAGCAAGAAAGCAATTTGAATTTGAAACAAGTACTATAGAAAATAAATTATAAAGCGTGCTATACCTGATCAGTTTGTTGGAACCCATGGGAGACGCGTCACTGAGACCACCACTGTGTTCGTTGGTTGTGTGTGTGTGTTGTGTGTGTGGTGTGTTCGGTTGTGGTGGTTGTGTTTAAAAGAAGGCGTGTAAGGGAGGGGAAAAAGTTGAGGTGAGTTTCGGTTTGTTTTTTTGTTTTTGTATTTAAATATATAGTACAACTATATTGAATAATTATTGACTAGCTAAACTCGACTGATATATACACTGGAAATAATAATAATAATTTAAAAAAAAAACTCCTACTTTCAGCACCTATTTAAAAATGCTGCTTTCTACACTCAGCAAAAGATATTGTCATGAATATTAGAAATTCCCAAAGGGTTCCTCAGCGTAATCAGAATTTAAGTTTCTAAATACCAGTATTTTTATTTTCTAAGTTTTAGGCTGGATTTTTTTGAAATTTGGATAAGATTTGTATAATTTCTGGTTTTCTATTATTCTACAAGAAAAATCGAAATTTGTAAATTTCAAATTTCGACTTATTATCTTTTTGCTGAGTGTAGTTTGTGCTACTCTGTGGAAGGAGGAGTCGAACATACTTGCGTATAACTGGTGGACTGTCCTCCACCTGACCGTTGGATTCGCTGGCCAGTCGCATGGCCAGTTCGTGGTCGCGTCGTTCCTGTTCCAGCTGCTGGCGATACTTGGCATCGTCCTTGGCCTCCTTTTCGAGTTGGGCCTGCAGGACGAGAGCTGCTCGTCGATCTTCCTCCTCCTGTTGCAGACGCTGCACTTCGGCCGCTTTGCGTCTCGTTTCCATTTCGGCTTTTCTGTGGGGCGGGAACACATTGGGTTAATATTGAGGAATAATCTTTGCCTGTTCTCAACTAACAGACGCTTGTTTTCCGCATCCTCGCGCAGACGGTGCTCCTCGGCCTCCTTGGCCCGTCGTTCCGCCTCGAGTGCTTCCTGGATTTTGTGCAGACGTTCCTGTTCCTCGGCCTGCTGTTGCTCCTTCAGTTTGCCATTCAAGTCGACGGTCAGCTTATTCATGTTCGCCATGACCACAGTGTACATTGAGTCGATTTCACGCTGCGTAATCCGTGGATTAAGCTGCGTGCGAGGCGTGTGTAATCAAGTGTTAATAATATAATATAATAATGTAATTAAAATTAATAATAAATTGTTGGTTTGGGCGTAAGCGACTCCGAACTACGCTGGATACCAATAAGTAATAGCAGCAAAAAGCATGTACAGGATAACAAAAAACAGCCAAGAAATTTCAATCTTTGAATTCCCACACTTATATCTACTTTTTCCTACGTCTCCTGTAATGCATTTACAAACCGAATATACGCTTTTTACCTTCCCTAACAGAGTATAATAATGGTGTAGTTGGCACAAACCTTTATCTTTTTGATGGCCTCATCGATCTGCTTGTAAATATCGTGCACACCGCCAACAATTTCATCACGGCCCAGTTTCAGGCCGTTGGCAATTTCGATAGTCTTCAAAGTGTTGGTGCGAATCTTGTTGATCTTGGCAATGCCCTGGTAACGTGGACGATGATGTTTCCGGGCCAGAAAACCACGTGCAATCCGCTGAGCGGTCAGCACGCACTTGTTCCGATAAATTATGCGATTGCGTACTGAATAAATAGGAGTAGATAAATTATTATATATTATATATTTATAAATCAATGATTAAAAGTAAATTAGAAATATCGATATGATTTGCTTACGTTTAATGACGCATAGGGCGCCCAGCGCCGACTTGACCCAACGCGAGCGAATTAGCCACTTTTTGACCTTGGCCACAATGGCGAGCATATTCTCCGGATCGGAACGCATTATGCGATCGAATTCGACAAATTTGCCTGGGCGAAAGAAGACCTTGGTGATGCCAAATTTAAAATCCTTGGCGCTCAGATTGAGCGATTGAAACATGGCCTCGCAAAAGGTGCGAGCGGGCAGCGAAACGAGCTCTGGTGGCAGCACCGACTTGTACATGCTGTAGAGATCGGCGAAAAGGACCCGTGATGGATAACCGTGCTCCATGAGCTCGAGCACCGATATTGTGCCGGAGCACTTGAGTTGCGCCAGCGCCAAACTGCCCTCGAATTGGCGATCAATCATTTTGCTGTTCGGTTTGATGCAACGTATGAAATTGGTGCCCTGTAAATTAATAATGAAGTTTATTTATTTATTGACTGCCAAAAATAAATTAAAATGTAAGAAAAATCAAAATTAAATTGAAAACAAAATTATGACATTTAAACTTAAATTTATGCAGAACTAAATATTTTCAAGATTTAGGGGGTATTTAAATGCAAGAGACTTCAAGATTTGTTGAATGAATTTGGGAAATGATTCAGATGCAAAATGCTGCAATATTTGTTGCACGAATTAAGAAAAATCCAGAAACCACCACAAGAACAAAAAAGTGCTCGAAATAATTCATCAATGAAACATAATTAGAATTAGTAGCACCATAAATCCCTAAACTTGTACAACACAAAAAATAATACTTTTAAATGAAATTAATATAATTTAACAAATAAAAAAAAGTTATACTTATTCATACAATTAAAGATTAAAAATAACTAATAATAATTAGATAATAAATACAATCTAAAGAAAGAGTTTAATTAAAAATTACTCACATTCTGCTCGAGCTTTTCCATGAGCTCGCCGAGCTGCGTCTTGAATTTGGAGCCAACGGATATAAAAGTTAGCTTGCCACGCACCGAAGTATTGCTGCCCGAGGGAAAGAGGAGTTTCAACAATGGATTCTCGCACTCCTGCACCAAACACTCGAGCGAGGCATGCAACGCATCGTTGTTCTTCTCAATAAACTGTTCAGTGTTGTAGCAAACGGCGCCGGCAAAATGACGCACCAAAAAGCCCTCCTCATCCCGAAGAGTGCGATGCGCCTTGAGGCGTGAGGAACGCGGCAAGCCAAGACGATAATGATTTGCCCAAGATTTATGCACCTCGGCGGTGAAATGTGCCGGCGACGATTTGGGCAACTTGGATTCCTCATCGAGCAGCGTGAAAATACCATTCGACTTCGCCTCGATCAACTCAATAATATCCTGATTATCCGTGAATGTTATCTCGGGAACATTGAGACCCTCTCGCTTATACAGTTCCTGCTCATTCTTCAGTATATTGTCGTTGAAGAACTTTTGCAACTTCTCATTGCAGTAATTGATGCAGAACTGCTCAAATGAATTAACCGTAAAGTACTCAAAGCCGGCTATGTCGAGCACTCCAATATAGAAATTGGATGCCTGGAAGGGTATGCTCTGATTGATCAACGCCACGATCCGATCGAAGAGGCGACTGTAGATGGCCTTTGCCAGCGCATCACGTGCATGGCTCGCCTCGTAGATCTTCAGGGGAACCCTAGATTGTGAAGAGATATCTCAGTTAATTGCGTGTGCATATAACAAATACACAAAATTATAAATACTCCTGATACCAGCTAAGAACAGTTGCATAACAGATAGCAGAGAAATACCCATCTTCCTTCAATCATTTATACTTTTTGGCGTTTCTCTAATAAAATTCTATTCAATATATAATTGTGGTCGATATGTAACTTTATCGATTTTACCGATTTCCTAGTCTTTCTTTCCAACATGCCAAAACATAAAACTTGGACTGACGCGGGCACAGACCAGAATAAGTGTCCAGTTTCAAGTCTCTAGCTGGACAGTCTGTGCACAAAGGCGAATATGCTCTGGCACTGTTCGATGGCAGAGTATAAAAATCTATCGAAGATCGTTCTTTCCGTTAACTTACATAATAACGGTGCCCTTGAAGCCACCGCCCTTGCTCTGCATGACACGCGAAACGAGAGCTGTTCGCAGCTCGGTTTGATCCACACCCAGCAGTCCACTGGTTATGGTCAAGGATTGTTCCGATGCCTCGGACACTTGACAACCGCCACGGACATCGTCGGGTATCTCCTCAAAGGTAATGTTACCCAAATGCAACACGGCCGCAACCAAAGTATAAATGCCCATCTTATCCGAGGCAGATAAACCCAGGCGAGTCAATGCCTCGTCCAGATTGAGGAAATGCTGATAGTCATCGATAATGGGATCCTTGAGGGGACCCTTCTTCTGATGACTTGCCGATTTCTGGCAGTTCGGTATTAACTTTTCAGTCTTGGCATTAGAAAAATACTGCGTGCATCCGGAAAGGTACTGAAAAGTGGAAGTGATAGAAATAAATAAGGGTTAAAAGTTTAGTTACTTGATCCCTACCCGATAATCATCCGGTTTGCCCAGGTTGAGTTTGTCGCGCAGCTGTTGAGGAGCGCCGGAGAGAAGCATGTAGAACACATGATAATTACGCTCCTCAGCGCTCTGGGTGCAAATGCGACTCTTCTCCAGCAGATAGTGGGAAATGTAGCCACCAACAACCTGACACTTGGCATCGTAGTGCACCTCGATGAATTTGCCAAAACGTGATGAGTTATTGTTGCGTGTCGTCTTCGCATTGCCAAAGGCCTCCAGCACGGGATTGGCTACGGACGGAAACCAAGTATTAAAATAAATTTACTAAATATGTTTACAGTTGTGAAAAACATAATAGCACCAATAGAAATCGTTTATTTATTTCTAATGTTCTTCGCTAAAAGTACACATTTCAATAACGATGCTAATTTTCTTATTATTAGTCTTATTATTTTGACCTCAAATGTATATAAATTATTATTGATAAATTTGCAAATGAGTTTGTTTGGAAACTGTAACAAAACTTGTCGGGAGAGACCGACTAGGAGAGATACACTGACAGAAAATCCTTGCGTCGCTATGCGTTTTGGAACATAACTTAGGAAATGGAGGCAGCGTCTCGATGAAATAAACTTGATCTGCATGGACATGGTTAGATTGAGCCGGCTATTGTTGCTGATCAAGCATATATATACTTTAAGGGGTCTAAGATGCTTTTAGCACAACTTTAGTATACCCATTTGTAAACATTTTTAGGTGTTTCAGGGCACAAATATAGTACATCCATTTCACTCATATTTCTAGACCCTAATTTTGCCAGATTAAATTCTAAATAGCTTCCACTCGGTTGGAATTGTTGAAAACTGCATATTGCTATTTATATTATTTATAACACAAAGGAAGACAACTTTGCTAGTTTTTCCAAAAATGAGTCACAAATAATTTTAGATAGTATTTAGATGAGCTCTTACCATCCAATATTTTGGTCTCTATGGGCCCGGCGCTGTCATGTGAGTAGCACAAATATTTGAGCAAATATTTGGTTGACTCCGTTTTGCCGGCACCCGATTCGCCCGATACGATTATGGATTGCGATAATTTATAGACGCGCATATCGCGAATAGCCTTGTCCGCTAAAAAGAGTTGGGAATTAGAAAATTGGGACGTAGAATTGTCCAGTTTTACTTACCAATGGCAAAAACATGCGGTGGCAATTCACCCAAGGAGCGTCCATTGTATTTCTTGATCGTATCGGGTGCATAGAGTTCCTTAATCTCACGATAAGGATTAACGGCAATGAGTATATTAGCCACATAGGTCTAGAAATGTTAATAATAATTTTATATGATACAGTTATTCTTTTATTTTGTGCAACTTACATAGATCTTGTCTTTGTAGTAGCGCGTCTTCAGGTTGTCCAGAAATGTGGCCTCGTTGAGCAGCATAAGCTCACCTGAAAATTGAAGTAAAGTAAATAAGTAAGTCGTATATTTCATACATGTTTCTAAGTTAGCTTTCTCCCTGGAGATCAGGGGTCGGGGTTCATGTTGAAGTGCTTTACCGCTCAACTGTTTCACGCAGCAGCGTAGCTAACGATCCCAAACCAGATTTTATATTAAGGTTTACGATGTGTTCAACTAGAGAAATGGAGCAGCAAACAACACGTGAGATTCTCCTGCTACACTCAACACACAAAAAAATCAAAATTAAAACCAGAGTTTTTCTTCTTTTAAGAAATAATTTCTAAATATAAGAAAACATTTTTCCAAATATATGTACTTTTTCTATCTTTTTAGAATTATTTTCTGTTATTAAGAAATTCTTTCTAAAATTCAGAAACAAGTTACTTAATTTACTGCCTTGCCTATTTTCCTAAGTGTATTGAGATTTATGATGTATTCAGGTAGAGTATAAGTGGAGCATTAAAGAGCACGTGAGATTCTTTCCAGCTCTAGCGGAAAGTTGCACAATTACCTGGAACAGATCGCTTAGCTGATCTGGCAATGAATTTTTAAGTTTTCACTGGAAAACCATAGGGTTTAACTGGTTACGCTTCGTTTAGTCATAAAAGTGAATTCTACTTCAACAATCTTAACGGTAATTTCATAGATAACATAATTGACCAAGTAGTTGCAATTTTGTGTATTTTGGTATGATCAATTTAAACATTTTTGTGTTTTTGATATTATCTATTCAAACATTTTAGTCGTTCTAGTCTGATAAGATTTTAGTTACTCATTTTCGGCTTAAGAATAAACAGAATTGGATAAAAGTTGTTGTTAGCAGCGTGTAGAGTGTAGTTTTCTATAAGAATTATTTTATTAAATTTTTTGTTGCTTATATAATTAGTAAATAATAAATAATTTTAAAAAACTCAAGATTTTGTGGGTATTTAAATTAAATTCCAATATAAAACCGAATCCAGTCAATTTTATTACTAGATTTTAATTTTAGTAAGCATTTTTTCTAAGAATCAAAGTATGAATTTCTTCGTTTGAGAAAAGTATTTCTTAATAAGAGAAATCATTTCTAAAAAATATAAAATTTTTGTAGGATTGTGCGATTTTTTTTTACTTTTACTGAGAAATTATTGCAAAAAAAGAAATTATTGCAAGATAAACTTGCTAGTTCCCAGGGCGACTTTTTTCCGAGTGTATTACAACACTTAGCGGCATTTTTATAGATAAAAAATTTGCATTTTATATCTAACTAGCTGCAATTTGATATTATCTATTCAAATATTTTAGTCGATTTGCCCTGATAAGATTTTAGTTACACCTTTGCGGAAATGGCAAAAAAGTTTGTTTGTTTTTCTCATATAGGAAATATCTATTGTTTTTTCGCATACTTTATGTAACCACGTTCTAAGCACACACACACACACACACACACACACACACAGAAAAACAAGCTAAACAAAAGATAAAGCCAAAAAAGCACACAAGCACACGACACGACACGCACACACATATATATATATTTATATATATATAACTAGATTTATATTTGTATTGATGTGTGGTTGTACTTACAGTTATCATCATGATCCTGGGGACCATCACAGGAGGAATGGATGTCATCGCAGTGGCAGGTGCGCTTGGAATACTTCCGATCGATGGGCGTTACTTCGAATTCCTTGGCGCCGATTTCGGTGATGCGACCCTGAATATAACCATCGACGGGATCTCGCACCCAAACCAACTGGGTGTCCTCCAACATTTTGCGCACTGAAAAAGAGAAATGTAATTAACTATTAGCAATGAAAGTAGTTGGGTAATTTCTATAGCGAATAATCATCATGCTTATCAGACAGCGGTCGACACTAACATGGTTAAAGAAAAACACACACAATCCGACTCTCAGCCGCCTCGTCAGAGTTCACAATGGCAACTGGGCAACTGAGCAAGTGAGCAAAGCAAGCAAAGCCGCTGACGAACGCAGCCAGGTGAGCTACAGCTGCGTTCGCTAAAGAGGAGAGCGTGTTTCGTGTCATGTCACGAAAACTTGCTAAAATTAGTTGGGTTTATATATTATATATTTATATAATAATTGTTACCTATTTTAATACAATGATTGAAGTTATAAATTAAAATAGTTTGAATTTCTATATGAAGTATTAATTATTCGTGTCAAGAATAATTAGTAACACTCATTCGATTATTGATACACACATCACTAAGCAGAAGTGATCGTTGTTCTCTTGCTAACTCTCTCTCTCTCTCTCCCTCTCTGCTCGGTCTCTTCTGACTCTGGACACCTTTGGCAATGTGCGTAACACAGTCATTAAGGCCGTTTTGCCGCTCTGCCGGTTCGGGTCGAGAGCCGGTGTTTTATGGCACTTCTTCTTCTTCTTGAGCATTTCTTAGCAATTAAACTTTACCTGCGAGTCAAGTATAGAGTGGAGCGAGATGGAGTTTCACTCAACTCGCTCACTCTCTGCCTACAGTTGTCTATTGTTCTTTGCCTTATGCGCTGACGTTGTCTATTTTTTGTTGTTGCTTTTTTCTTTCTTTTTTTCTATTTGTTGGTTGGTTGGTTACCTTTCTTGGTCATATTGTGTTTGACTGACTCACGGGCGTTATTGCTGTTGATAAGGTGTTGACAAATCGAAAAAAAAATCCGACCTTTTTTTCATTTTTTTGTTTTTGTTTTGTATAAACAAAAACTACTACATATAAATACTATATACGTATTCACATACATTTGTGTGTATGAATGAATGTCAATTTTACAAACCGCAAAAGTTCTCAGTTACAGCAAAAGCTCTGATTTTCTCTCTCTCTCTTTCTATTCCAGTGGGGGTGTAACAAAGACAATGACGTTTAGCATTAAATCAAGGTGAAATTCATTTATTTAGTTCGCTGGGTTAATGGTGCAGTTCGAATCACTTCGGCTGCGTTCGGCTTTTCAGCTCGGCTCAATTAAATCCCGCTTTTGGTGTGTTTCGCATTCCCCATTCTCATTCGGCATTCAACACAAAACAATGAAAAAAAAGTGATCTTTCTCTGCTTCTTCTTCCCGCATAAATTTAGTTGACATTTGCAAAAGTGCTAAATTATTAAATGATTGTTAAGCGAGTTTGTGAGAGAGAGAGAGTGTGAGAGAGAGATGGGTGATGACAATAATCATGCTAAGTTTTAGGTGTGATTGTTGTGGGTGTAACGCACAAGTATTTTTGTTGATTTGCGTTAGAAAAAAAAAAATTAATTTAACTGCTAGATTTTGAGAGAGGTTCTTTGTTTGCTGCATTTACCGTTAAGTCATTCAATAGAAAGACACAGCTTTCAAGAGTTTTTGACATATTATTTTAAGAATACAGAAAAAGTGGAACAAATGCTAGTAATTTGAATATTCCAAAATTTTTTATTAGCATTTCCAAAAATTCTATTTTATGTTCCGAGAAACACGGAAGCCTCAACATAATTAGGTGAACGTTGAACAGTTTCGACATCTCGTTAATCGCAACAATTTATTAGATTCCGAATTGTTTAAGATTTAGCCAAGCGATCTGATTAAATACTATATTTTTGCTATTTTTATATTATTCAATTAATTTTATAATTTTAATTGTTGACATTCCCACATTTTATTTCTTTTTCTTTACTTTTAATTTAATAATTTAGTTTTTTAATTTGAATTGTTTATTTATGTCACTAAACATAGATATTAAGATATCAGCAGATCGAATGTGATTTCTTTTATGGTACAGTTGCATTTTTTCTTTAAATACTGATATCGTCAATTAATCGAGTTGAGATATTAACTGTAATGCATCCACCGCAATTAGCCCCGATTGTGAGTAGAAAGTGGAACTTTAACTATGCATATGCTTCAAAAAATTGCTTTATAATGTGCAAGCCAATCCAAGGCAAATTAACAACAATTTTTCCAACAATTTAACATAATCTTGATTACGGAGAGAGACAGAAGAATAAAAACACAGACACAATTGCATCCATATGCAATTTTAAATACCCTGTATACAGAGTAGGGTCAGTGGAGTTTTCTCGTCAAAAGTGACATACATACATGATGAATATGTGATGGACATTACCAAATGTATTCTAACAATGTAATTCTTTATCATCAAAAGCTGTGCACATATTTTAATTTAATAAATATCTTAAAACAAACTTTAAAAAAAAATTTCAAAACATGTGTTTTCCGATTCGATAAAAAAATTGTTTAGTGGTGCTACTATTTTGAACGCAACTGTATGTGCTTGATTCGATTTTAATGCAGTCTTTAGTTTTTATTTCTTTCTATTAAGTATTTTATTTTCGGGCGGATCATAAGTGGAGCATTTTTACAGGGTATGCAAACAGTCACTCATATTAATTGCCGACCTGGTTTTGTATGCACGTCAGCAACTTCAGCATGCCCACAATTTGTCTGACACTTAAAATCATGAAACTTTAGCGTTCTTTTTTTTCTTTGCACGAGAGACGTCCACATTAATTCAACGAGACAACAGAAAAAAAAAAAAAAAATATAAATGAAGTTTGCCTATAAAAAGCAAGAACATTTTAGCTACGAAAGAGTGTGTGTGTCTCTATGTGTGTGTGTGCGAGATGAATGCCATATTTGATGGCCCGTTTACATAAAGAGAGGAAAAGAAGAAGTTGCCCAGCTGCATTTCTGGCTGAGATTGCAAAGCAAACGTATCAAAGCAACCCCGTCTATCTCAGGGCAGGCAGCCAAGTGTGGCAAGAGAAAAAAACATAAATGACTTGATGACGTAGCAAGTGCTTCAAAGCGACATTGACAATGGACAAAGGCAGCAAAGGCGGCAAATGCAGCCAAGGTGTGCAAAATCAACAGAACAAACACAAACACAGAAACAGGCAACGAAACGTTTTTATACCCAGAGCCCGTTGAAAATATAAAAAGGGTATATTGGTTTTGTGCAAATAAATGTAACAGGCAGAGGGAAGTAATTTCAAGCCCATAAGGCATACATATTCTTGATCAGCATCGAGGTAAGCGTCGATATAAAGAAGATAATCATAGAGTCTATAAGAGTTAAGTTTATTTCATTTTATCGATAACTGCCTCCGTTTCGCTAAAAACTATACTTATCGATTTTCAATAACAATAAAATCCACAGTGACATCTAATAGATATGCAGTAGGTCCATATAATGTTTTTACATAGGAAAAAAAATATTTTTTTTTTCTTTAGCAAAAAAAAATAATTTTATTATTGACTTTTAATTATTTTCTTATTTTTCTGCCATTACAGCGATTTTTCTAAACAAAATTAACAAGATTCACTTAATAGTTGAATTTTAAAAACCAAAGCTATTCATTATTTAGGACTGTTCAGAGAGTGTTTTGACTATAGACTACGAGAGAAATTCCATGCCAAATTCTTAAATAAAACTAAAATATATTCAACAACTGGCTGCAGGGTATATCATAGGTGAGTATTCTCACTTGTCCCTTCATCTTTTTTTTAACATGTCGTCAGTCAAACGGGGGAAGACAAACATGACAGTGCATGTCAAGTCGAAGGGCTTATGAAATGTGAGAAGCTCTGTGAATGGAAGTCACCTGCTGCAACTGGCAGCTAGTAGCTGACTGCTGACTGGAAAGCGGCTTATTTTGGAATGTGTTGACCAGGTCTCCACAATAACCGTAACCCGAGCGAGCGAAAAGCCACCAATTAGCCCAAGGCTCACCCGGAAGAAGCAGTCGAGACTGCGGCTCCGTGATTTTGTTTGTTTTTAGCTAGTTAGTTAGTTAGTTAGTTACGTGGACGTGGCTTGGCTATCATCGAGTGGTGATATCATCGAGTGCATCAGCCGTAAATTAGTACACTGTGCTTATCGTCTCCCGCCTACTTTTCAGCTACACTCGCAAAAAATTTGTGTTAAGCCGAGGGTATTTTTTTCTCAAAATCAAGGTTTTTCTTTTCTATTTCTGTGTGGTTTATTAAATGTGTATATAAAATTCTTAGATTTGTTTTTTTTTTAATATTTATATTATTATTAAAATATAAATATTTCAAAAATTCACATTACAACAATTTTATATAGGTATAATTATATAATTAATATTAAAATTTTATTACTACTGAATTGTAGAAAAAAATCTAAAATTCAGAATAAATTTCCATTTGTTTAATTTATTTATTTTTTTAAATATACACTGATAAAAAATTTATATATTTATTTTTTAATGAACAAATTTCTAATAAAAAGGATTATTGTTAATTTTTATTTTTAGTATAATTCAAATATATTTATAAAAACAAGAAAAGCTTGCTAGTTTTTTTGTGAGTGTTTTGGTGAGTGTAATGAATCAGCTTGACCAGGTTGCGTGTGTGTTTAGTATGCCTTGCCGTGCTAGTCACTTATTACTGTAATTGAGGAGCAGGCAATTTGTTTACGCATTAGCAAAAGTGCTGCGTAGAAATTTTAACGATTTTACTTTTACTTTATTGTCTGTTCTTTTGTTCATAGCTTCATTTTGGGTGAATGCACCGAAAAAATCGCATTTTATTTGACTCTTTATCAAAATGCACCTGAAATCGTTTATAATTTGCCCGTTTATCAAAATGCATTGTTCATATTTTATATCTGTATATGTATGTATATGTGAAACAGACACTGTATCGGGTTATTAACCTAGATTTATAAGCAGTCTTTAAATGCAAAATGTTACATACAAAATTTTTGAATATTGTATTCTCGACAAGAAATGCAATTCACATATTATTATTATTATTCTATTTTTCTTAGGTAGGTAGGCTATACAGTTGTCGACACACATTGGCCATATTTGAACCGTTGTGGTGCCGTGTGGATAGAGATTTAGACATAAAGGTTAAATAGAAGAAAGAAAAGTAGGCAGAAAGGACTATTACTGAGGGATTAGACAAATAACAAACAACCATGCCTCCAGCGGGATTCGAACCCGCGACTTGATGTAAGCAATGCAAAGACTCAACGCCTGACCTGAATAGACAAATCAAAAATGTGATTTCTTTTTCTGAGTGTACTAGAGCCAGACAAGCACTTATTACTACCAAATTGGTCAAAAGATAAGATTACGAGTTTTTTTCTTTATACCCTTTTTATACCCTTAACCCATTAAAAATGGGTAAAAAGGGTATAATGGTTTTGTGCAAATGTATGTAACAGGCAGAAGGAAGCATCTCCGACCCCATAAAGTATATATATTCTTGATCAGGATCAACAGCCGAGTCGATATAGCCCTGTCCGTCTGTCCGTCCGTCTGTATGAACACGCGGATCTCAGAGACTATAAGAGCTAGAGACTTCAAATTTAAATTTATCCAATAAAAATAGAATATATTTAACAACTGGGTTAAGGGTATATCGTAGTCGAGCCAACTCGACTACAGCATCTTACTTGTTCATATTGAACTCACCCGAATTGTGATTATGACCACCACTGTTGTTATTATAGAAATCCATATCGGTGTATGTGTGTGTGTGTGTGTGTGCGTCCTAATGAGTTAATTGCAGTGCAATGCACTAAAAGGGGAAGAGGGGCAAAGGTAGAAGGCAAAAGAGTTGCAAAAAGAGTTGGTTGCAGTTGAGTGCACTTTGACCCGACTCTAAGAAACCTTTAAGTGTGTGTATGTGTGTGTGTGTGTGTGTGTGTTCAGTGGGCTTGGCAACAGCTGCTGTAATTTCCTGGTTTGATTTTCACTATCGATTAAACACACTTTTCACTTTGCATTGAATCATTTCCCAGCCGTGAAAAATTCACTTTTTCGATTTTCGCTTTTTTTTTTTGTCGAAACGAAATTGATTTTTTTATATTGCACAATTTGCAGCAGCAACAAGAGCAAATCTGCTGATTGTTGACTGCTGACCTACATTAAACTGTAAGCATATATCTCATATCTATCACACATTTATATCAGTTTTATCTCATCAACATCAACAATTGCAGTTTGAGAAAATGCAGATTTTGCCAGATGCGAAATATTTATTTTTATGTGTGTGTGCCTGTGTGTGTGTTTAATCTGCGTACGTGTTGAGTCTGCATTGGTTCGATTTTTTTGTGTGCCTTTTGCCGCTTTCACCCAGTAACCGAGTTCCGTTTTTCGACAACAACCCCCCGCGGAAACCGTAACACAAAACACGAAACGAAACACGCGCGACTGCAATCGACGAGCTCACAAATTGCACTGATGCGTTTTTTTTTTTTGCTGTGTGTTTGTGGATTCTGTGCACAGGATGTGCTCGTTTACGATATTTGCTGCAACGACTTCGTATATCGTATATACAGAGCAGCAGCAGCATTAACTGTGCACAGGATGTGTTCGTTTGTTGTTGTTGTTGCTGTTGCGCTGCGTATATCGTAAAACGTTATACAATATCGTATAACGATATACAGTAGCTGAACTGCGCCGAATCGTCTCCTGCTGTCTGTGTATTTGGTGTCTGTCTGTGCTTGTGTGGGTGGCATAGTAATAATTCCATTTCCGAGCCCATTCCTACACTGAGAAAAATATCTAACTACGTTTTAGTAAATTAAAATTCTAAAATTTACTTATAAAACACAACTAACTAAAAACCTAATATATAAATTCTTTAATAGAAAAAACATACTACATATTTTACAATAATCCAGTCTGAAATTTAAAACCGAAATCGCTGCATTTATTGAATAAATTTTAGAAATTTGCTTTCTGAATAATAATAAGCCTTTTGCCTTTTTTATGGAAATTTATTAATATAATTACTGAGTGTTGAACAAGTTTTCCAAATATTTATAAATTATTTCTAGAAACAAGAAAAACTTTATATTTTTTAGAGAAATATGCAATTTACTATTATTTATTATTATTTATAAATTTGTTATATCATGTTTATTTAAGAAAATTTAGTTTGATTTTTTCCGAGTGTGTTTATGCTCCAACAACACAAAACAATGGCAAAAATTGTAACACTTCGCTGAAGTGCTGCTGCTGAGGAGTCAACACCAGGAAGTATTGCAGAGACCCACAATGGAACACGCTGATATACGTATGTATATAAATATATATGCATATGCATTTCAATTGAGCTTGGCATGACGACATAACAACTTCCGGTTTATTTATTACCGGCACCCGCTGCGTGTTATTCTTTTATTACATTTCAAGTGTTCAAATTGAGCAGCTGCTTTGAGAGATATGCTTAATGAAAGCTTGCTATGCGAGCTTTTACTGTCAATGCAAATATGCATGCCAAATTTGCATAAGTTCCAATTCATATGCAGTTCAGCAAAAGTAATGCCAAAAAGCTCACTTTAAAAAGCTTTCTAATGTAATAAAGTGACGATAGAACAAAGCAACGCAGGCGAGAAATCGCGTTAAAGAGGGTGACGGGGAGAATGTTGTTACTCGCTGTTCCATGACAAACAGAGAGCGGAAGGGGAGAGGCTCTGACGTATGAGTCAGAGGAGGAGGGCGAGAATTGTATGCGCTCGTCAGCTGTCTAGCCAAAAGCATTGTGCTTTTGTTTTTTTTTTTTAAACAACAAGAATTTGCACAAGCGCTTCGTGGTGTGAGTGAGCGAGATATAAAAATAGCCCATGGCTGATGACACAGAATTAATAAAAAATAATAATAATAATATTAATTTCTAATCATAAAATAAGCATAATTTAAAATACTTGCATCACAAACATAAATACAATCAGGGTATAAGAACCAAACAAAAAAAAACCACCCGCACGCATGCAAACAACAACAAAGCAAAGCATGCTCTCTCTCTCTCTCTCACACACACACACACACACACGCACACATACAATGAAACACGCACCCTCTGCGAGCTGTGTGTGTGTGTGTATACCTGAAAAAAACTATCAGAAGCAATGTCTGCCAGCTAGTGTTGCTTATGTAGCACATTTGAACAGACTCGCTCAACAAGTCAGGTTGGCCGAGCGGTCTAAGGCGCCAGATTTAAGCTCTGGTTCTCGAGAGAGAGCGTGGGTTCGAACCCCACACCTGACAATCGATGAAAGTTTATTTTTTTTTCTATTTTTAAATTCTTAAAAATAATAAATTGTTATTTTTAATAACAGACACAACTATTTTGGGCTAGATTAGCGATTATGTGTATTAATATTAATGCAAACATAATAAAAATTCATATTTTACATACGAGCATCTCTAAATGCTTTGTTCGCTGTGTGTTGAGAATGCTTATGGGGTAAATACTTAATATAAGAGTATAAAAAATGTTAGTCTGGGTTCACCATGTAGGAAATGAGTGTTGAAGTACGTTGCAGTTGATAAATAATTGTTTGTCTATGGTTTATGGCCTGCAATTGTAGTTCGAACTGTAAACTGATAACAGCAAAAACAAAAAGGGTCTATTTAATGATGGCTCTTCTACACTTACAAAAAAGAAAAAAAAAAACGTAAATTGTAGTAAATGTTCAGCAAGGAAGTTTCGAAAATTTAAGGTTGGAGCTTTCTAAAAATCAGGATTTGCTCTTCTAAATTTCGTCGAGAATTTATCTAAAATGTAGAAAAACTGTATAACTTTCAGGTTGTTTGTAGAAGCATTCTTTCTTATAATAAACATATGTATTTTAAAGTTAATATAAAAGCTGAGTCAGTATATATCATTACTTGTAATTTTATTAATTTAGAAATGAATTTCGTGATTATAAAACAATATTTCTAAAAAAAATATATATAAGAATCACCATATTTTTCTGTTTATCGAATTAGGGCAACCCTTTCTAATTTTTAGAAAAATGACTTCTTATATTTGAAATTAAATCTAAAAACTAAAAAAAACTTTCTCGTTTTCGGGAAGATTTTTCTGTGAGTGGAGCTGTCGTAAAAAACACCTTCCGGTTGACCAGCCCAACTTCAAGCTGAAGTGCCGTTGACTCTGAATAATTAATAACAACCAAGTTTGTTCGTTATGTGTCTATTGTGTTTTGAGGCCTGTGCTTTGTTATGTATTCTGTTGCATTGCGCAACATTGAAAATAAACAAGAGACAAAACGCCAACAAAAACTTGGTTAACGGTTCAACAGGAAAATAAATGTAAACTGTTTGGCGCAAAAGGGGGAAATCAATTTGTCAAGCATTTTTGTCTATAGACAACATTTTTATGTTTCAGTATTGAAATTTTATTGACGAGATTTTCGAGTCATCGAAGACACACTTTATCTATAAATATTGATCGATTGATGCTCATCAATTCGATACAAAGACTGATTCATTATTATTATTTTTTGATTAAACATTTGGATGTTGTTATGGAAATCAAATTCAATTTGAAATGCTCAACAATCTGCATTAAGCAATAAGCGTTAATCGATTTTCTGCAACACGTGACACAATTTGTTGCAAAACTGGCATTTTTGTTGTTGCTTCCTCTTCTTTATTTGGTATTGCTTTAGTCCATTTCTTTCAGTTTCACTTCCCTATATACATATATACGCATACAATTGCGGGAAAAATAATAGCACCAATCTGAAATATTTTCTTACGAACGAAAAAACAAAACATTAAGTTTGAAATGTTTTCATATGTTTGTTTTTAAATGTATTGCTTAGTATTCATTCTACTGCTCCTGTAAATTTTTTCAATGCATATATATTTATTTCATTAAGCAGCCTTTATATTTTATTTCTTTTATAAATTCCTTTTTCTCATAATTAAAAGTACACATATAAAAAATGCTGTTTTCATTTTATTCGTTCATGTTCTGCCTTTCTTCATAACATTTAATTTTATAATTTTAATTTTAATTAAGTTGAAATCAGGTGAAAACGGTGAATAAAAATTATGTTTTTTTTTTCTTGCACAATTTTTAACGGAGTATTTCTCCACTTATACCTTCATACACACATATAAAAATAGACACATTTGAAAATATTTCGTGCAAGTGGTGCTATTAATTTTATCGTAACTGTTTATAGATATATATGTATACATCAGATTGCATGCAAAAGCACAACAGAAAGCCAAACAATTGCCATAATTTCATAACCCAGAGCTAAGCAAGTCTCGGCTGCCATTCTTCAACCAATTTCAATTGCTTGTGGCAAATAAAATGAGACGAAAACCGAGTCGAGACAACGAAAATTGTGTAATAATTGCGACAGTTTCTGTAGTTAAAAGGCATTAAAAAAATGAAGCAGTTGAGAAGTGGACTGGAAAAAGGTAAACAAAAGAAAAAGATTACATCAAAAACAAGAACCAAAAAAAATTGTTTTTGAAAGCCAGTGAGGAAAGCTGCTAACTTGTCTTTTATATTTTAATATACAGAGAAGAAAAAAAAGGTAAGAACTGCGTTGTAAGGAAATTGTTACAATATATAGGATTATTAATTTAACTTTAAACAGAAGACAAAAATATTTGAGTTATAAGGAAGGTTGTTTATAATTCAAGAAGAATATCATTTGCAATGATTAAAATCTGTGTTCCCGAATTGGACGTATAAGCGAAAGATTAAAGAGTACATGGTCTTATAACGCTCATCAAAATTCATTTGATCAACATTTAAGAAAACCAAAAACTTGAATGGCCTCGTTGACCTGTGTGAACTTAAAGTAAAGGAAACTTAAATCATTTAGCTCATTCATTCATTCAAATTAAAATAGATATAAGATAAATCCCCAAAAGCTCATCAAGGAAAGCACCTCAAATCATATTTTAATACTTAAACTCTTGGATGCAAAATTAAACAAAACAGCGGTGATGATATTTGCTTAAAAGACTTAAACAAAGAAAGAATTTTAAAGCGCGCAATTCTTCTGCTTCGTTATTTAAAAAAATGAATAAAGAGAAATAAAACCCGTTTGGCAATGGGGCAAAAAGGCTTTTCAATTGGTGGTCAAGTTGCTCAATACCAAGTTCAACCAGTCAACAGGCTCAGGGACGCTAACGGTGCACCACAAGTTGCTGCATGTGGCATGTGGCAGGTACGCGAATGCCACATGCAACTGCAACTGCGCACATATATATATGTATATCAGTTGCACGGATTTCCAACTCGGCTGGTGGCAAGTGAATGTGCCGCCAACAACCAGTTCAACTTGTTTTCCCAAACACACATTTCTTGCAGCTGCCCAGTTTTGCTCTGCACCGCAAAGGAAGTAGACAAAGATTAAAACAAGAAATATATATTTTAAAAATTTAAAATATATGCTTCGTCAGCTTGGATGAGTCAGCCAGCAAAACTAAAATTTGATTTGGGAAAAACCGCACTGAAAAGCAATTTGAAACAAATGGAAATGCTGTTGTCGATATGAGCTCGACTTTGAAATACCCTGCGGTCTTCTGAACATATTCTAGGTTTGCACACCAATTTAAGTTAAATTTAATTACATTGATTAACAATTGTTAAGTAATTAAATTAAGAAAATTAAAACTAAAATTAGATTCAATTAAAAATGTATACAAGAAGCGCATTACAATCGCAAATGTAAGCGTGCTTGGAAGTACATACACAAAACGCTTGCATCTGCTTTAAGTAATGCGCTCAATCAACAAATCTACCCTTCTTGGCCACTTTTAAATGGGTAGCAGCAGCAGAGGAAATGCTCGCATAGCAATTACGTTTGCAACAATAGATACAAAGATACACAGATACAAAGATACTCTGGACTGCACACAGCTGTAGACAGGAACATGATTTCGGAACCGGGGGAGGAGTTTCGGGGGTTGGGGTTACGGTTTAGGGTTACGGTTCAGTGTACCGTAAAACGCGGCTAACAAAACGCGGCGCAGGCGCAAAACGAACTCGTTTCTAGTTTTAGTTTTAGTTTAAGTTTTAGTTTTATTTTTATTTTTACTTTACTTTTTTTGGCGACAATGCAGGTCACATTATTAGCAGCAACAAAATATATGATTTTTAGCTGCACTTTCGGCGTGTTTTTTGTTGGGTTCAATGACTGGCAATAAAAATTGCTACGTTTTTTTTGGTGGATAGTTGAACAAGTTGCGCAAGTGGAACCAATTAATGCCGACACTAAATGCATGAAAAATGAAGAAAAAAAGAGGAAAACAGGAAAAGCGGAAAAATAGTCAGCTTAACAGCAAAACAATTTTAAGGGGGAATAAATAAACGAAAAACAACCAGGAGAGGAAGCCCCCTTAAATATGTTGCTGAATTTCAATAGGGTAACATTATTTATATAAGCATTTCTTTACACATGTTTACACAGACTCTGATTTTCCATATGGCATCTCAGAGGGGATTCCCCCTCCTCCTCCTAAATCCCCTGGAGTGTGAAAAATGTGACGCATTTGTCTGGCGGATGTACAGAAATCATCAAGTGCACTTTTTGACACTTTTCTGAAGAACTATTGGCAATTGCTAGTTACACAAACAGTTTATGTAAGAAAGATTATACCAAACATGGTTCTACGATCCGAAACTGAAGGAAGATGTATTAATATAATGTATATAATGTACTACTTTAAAAAAAATGCTTTAAGATCGAATAAAATAACTAAATTAAAATGTGTTTTCATATGAAAAAATAACTAGCTGGTTACAGGGTGTTTTCTAGTCGTGCTTAATCTCGCATTTCAGCTAGTTTCATATAAAGAATTATGCCTTACTTTATAAAGCATTTGCACTTGTCAAACCAAGTTGCACAGTCCTCTTATCAATTCCAGTAATCACATTTAATCTTATCTGTTTCTCTCTCTTTAGCTGACAGCCAGATGGATATATATATTTATATATATATATATGTTTATGTATACATATAGCAACAAAATACAGCTAACAAACAAAAATTTAAACTCTTTTTAAGAACTAAATTGGTTGTTTAGTAAATTGATTGACTTCAACCGTCAATAATGGTCGTCAATGATAATGTAAAAAAAAAATTTAAAAAAAAAGCAAGTTAAAAAAATAAAACAAAGATAATTAAAATCCACTTCGGAAGTTTGTGGCTGAGTTTGTTTTGTAATCTCAAGCAAAAACTTTTATATGCTAATCTAATGGTAAACAAAGGCAGCAATTAATCCATGAACTTTCACTTTAGAGCTTTTTTCACTTTGATTATATGCAAATTATTTTCAGTGCAGGCCCAATTTAAAGTGGGCCTGTCTGAAATAAGGCTGGGTTAACGAGCAGCTCACGCATGTCAACAACAAAACAAAAACCCCCCTTGGAAGTCGCTGGAAGAAGTGGAAGTTGAGCAGCTGTCGACTGGCTGGCGCATGACAAAGGACAAAGCATAGAGAGAGTGAGAGATATAGGGAGAAGGGCGAACAATTGATCGCCTTGATGTCAGCTGTGGCGCGTGCAGAAGCAGCACTCTCTCCCCTCCTCAGCTCTCTCTCCCACAACCAGTCCTCAAAAAGAGGGCGGCTATCAAAAAAATAAAAGATGTGTTTTTTTCGCTTTGCTGTATAGCTAAAACCGTTAATTGCCTTGCGAATCTATCCAAAATAACAGTGTGTGTGTTTGGTGAGCGTGTTTGTATTAGTGTATTCATTTATTGCCTCATGCTGAGCAACTGTGTAAGCACTGGCAAACAGTGTTGAAAATTTCGACTTTTTCGAGATCAACTTGACTCGACGAACTTGAATTCTGAAAAACAGTTTTTCGGCCAAATTGAGTGTTTAAATTAATCAATTTAATTCCTTTTACTGCTAAATAAAGTAAATGTTTCCTTTGCCTTCCGCTAAAAATTAGCCTTCTATTTAGCACTATTTATTTATATATTATTTATCAATCAATTAATGCAACTCTAAAAACTCTTTTATTGACTGTCAAAGAGAATTTATTTTTTGATTCCGCTGGTGGCAAGCAAAAATATTTATTTATTTATCAAACATGAAAAGCTAAATTTCTGGCTATTTTAATGTTTATGCTGATTTGCTATCCGCTAAAAACTAGCCTTTTTTTGATTTAGCTGCCAACACTGCTGGGCAATGACTTCCACAGTTGCAGCTAGACTCGTTCCATAAAAGGTTTACGCCAAGTGGAAGGAGTGAGTCTTCTTCCACTTCCATGGAACGATGGATATAATTAATGAAAATGTGAGTGGCATATCAATAAGTAAGCAGCGATTGCTCCTTGGGATGCCCTCCAATGTTTCTGCATTTGCCGCGCACAAATTAAAATGGAGCCTGGAACGTGTTTAATGTTTAAAGCGCCTGCGTCGAGGCAGAAAACGAAAAAATCTATCTTGGAACTTCGTTCTTCTTCTTGCCTGGCATTACACAGCTAAATATACCGCATGTATGTGTGCGTGTGTGGGTGAGAGACAGCTGCTGGTGGTGACTTTTGTCTGTTGGGGGTGGGGTGAATAAAAGGAAGCAGCGAGGATGACGCGACTGAGCCTAATTCACCTCGCTGCGCTCCCTCTCTTTTTACTTTTGATTTACGCCAACGCAGCAGCTCAGAGAAAAAGGCGAAAATGGAGCAAATGAAAAAACTCACCACCGCTTCAAAATCGGGCAAATATCGAATTGTTCTTGTTGGTTTTGATCTAGTTGTTGGAAGTACGTCGCGCTTACCTGTTGCTGCTTTTGTTGCTGATGTTGTTGCTGCTGCTTCCGCAAGAGCAATTTGCCGCCGGCTTTTTTATGCTTCAATTTCACGGTCACTTTTATATATAGCCTTTTTTGTTGCGAAATTGGCAGTTAAATAAGCTGCAGCAGGCGAAAATGCGCCGCCCCCTCCAAAAACACGATATTTTTTCACCTGACTTGTTTACGTCGGGTGTTTTGTTTATCAACTGAAAATTTGATTTGTGATCTTTCTGTTTTGTTATTAAGCTGCGCTACGTGCGCGCAACAAACCGACGCGTCCAATGAATTTAATACGACTGCGCGCGATGTCCAATTCGACGTCGTATCCCAAACTCAAAATGGCATGCCAACCACTTATCGATATATCGATATCAGTTAGCGCTGTCAAATGTCGCACATGTTGCGCAATATTTCAGTTGGGTTGGCTACATGCTGCAAATACTTGTACGCTTTCAAAGGTAAAATTGCGAGCTAGTGTTGATAGAAGTGTGTTGCTGAGCCTTGCATGCTGCGGTGCAATTCCAACTTTGCGATAAATTGCAGCGATAGCATAAGAGAACACTAATAAGAATCTAGCTATGCGTGGCTAATTAAAATTTGAAATGTTGAGGGAAATAAACTTTGAGTTTATTTTTGAGTTTAGATTGCAAATATTTAAAAATAATGATTTCAATTTTTAATTTAACTTTAAGTCATTTTAAAATCCCTAAAAGGCGGTAATTTTTAAGTAATTCCACAATCCCTAAAAGACGGCAATTAAAAAGCAAGCAAAAAACTGTCTTGGAAATTTTTCTATTACCGATTTATACAAAATTTTGCCCATGTGCTCATTTTACCATAGCGAATTTGGGTCACACAAATGTAAATATTTATAAATATAAATAGAAAATCTTGCATACAATTTGCAAATTCGCGAACAAATTTTAATCTGCTCAATTTGAGCACTTATTCAATATTTATTTTTACACTTTCAATATTATTTTATATTTACTATTTTCTTATGTTTTTTCTTATACTTATGCAAATCTAAATGTTTGGGTTAAAGTTTAAAAATTAAAAATATGTATATATATATATTTTAAAATATTTAAATTAAACTATTGTAAGTTATATTTATTTTTGTAATAAAATGTATACCATCTTTATATTTTCCCTTTTAGTCAAAAGTTCCAATAAAGCGAATTTCTTTAACTTTTCCATTTGCAGTAATTTAAACAAAAAAAATGCACTTCAATAAATCGGTTAATTGCACTTTTAGTATCTTTTAGGTTTTATAACCCGTTTCGATACACACATACACACACACACACACACTTTCATTAACCATATTTGGCTTCGTCTTCCAATCGTTCCAGCAGCGAAGAAAGAATAAATGGATTTGAGAGACGCTGATTAATTGAGTCCAATTGAAGGCTGCTTGGAACTATAAATGTTTGTACAGTTGTTGTCAAAATAATAGCACCACTCACACAAGAAATGTTTTCAAATGTGTCTTTGTGAAATTGGTAAGTTTAACAAACATTTATGAATTTGTTTTTAGGGGTGCAAGAAAAATCGTTAAGAAAAGTGAGTATGAAAAAATACATATTGTTATTCAACGTTTTATTAATAATTAAGAAATTAACTTAAATAAAAGAGGAAGACAATTAGAAAGGAAAGTAATATCAGCATTTTTCAACTGTGCAAATTAAAAAATTATAAATATTAAAAATAAATAAACTATTTTTATTGCTAATAGTTTTTTCACTTTTAAAAAAATTATACATATTGGAACAAAACAAAATGCAGTACTGGTGCTATTATTTTGATCGCAACTATATGTATGTGTGTGCGTGTGTGTGTGTGTTTGTGTGTATGTGCATCTAGTGTTGCAAATATCGTACGATAGACGTCTGACTGATTTTGCTATATTCCTCGACGCAATTGCCTCTTACAGCGAATCAAAACAATAATTGCCATTGACACATTCCAATTGAAATTCGAACTTAAATGAACTCCAATCAGACAGCAGCACCGATAAATCGAGATCGAGTTCGATTTTGGAGTTGGAATTGGAAGCCTGTCATGCAAATGAGTCGAAAACGATTAGCATTAATTAGTTGAGTGTTAAAAATATGTATCAATAAAATTATATTTTTTTAATTAAATATTTAAGTCAGTCGACCACAAATAGATTAAATTAAATCTAAAATACATTTTTACATTTAATTTAAATTCAAAAAAGCAATAAGATACACAAAAATTAACTTAACTTAATCGCAATATTTTTAAATATTAAAATACTTTCAATATTGAAATATTAAATATTTCTTATTATTAATTGATATTAAAACAAGAACTTTTATTTTTGTTTAATATTAATATTTATTTAATATTATTATTTAATACTTCTTTCGTTATTGCTCCCTTTCGTTTTTAGCATTGAACAATTCTCTAATCAAACATTGTCATTTGGAGTTTTACAATTAAATTTTGTTCATGTGATAACATTTTCAAATTTTGTTTACTTTGCTTAAATGAAGTTGCCGCAAAAATTCGGGATTCGTTTTAAAAGCTAATAACATTCGATTTGATGGCTTAACTCAGCGCGAGACACTTTGAAGACAATTGAAATAAAAGAATAAGCAATTCAATTAAAGTATTGTTCATTATTAAATGAAGAAATTCTATTTTCACCGAGACCAAATAAATACATAATAAAACTCATCCAGTACTCTTCACGCACACACACACGCATGTGATATATATGTATATAATTATTTATATATATATATAATTATATATATAAGAGTACATATATATATATATGTGTGTGTGTGTGTGTTTATTTCAGTTATGCGTCATCGTTTGTCAGTTGGGCAGTCCAAAAGTTGGCTGAAAACCCGCTGGAAACCCTCTTCAATATTGTTAACACTAATTTTTTTGGTGCCTTGGGGTTGCTCTCGCTCTCTCTCTCTCTCGTTCTACTCATTCTCTAATTTATCACAATAAAAAAACTGACCCAGCGGGAAGCTCTTTGCTGAATTAGCCATGCTGCCTGGAAATAACAAATAACCTGCTGTTTTGCCGGCAAATATGCTTAGCTGTTGCTTCTTTACCAATTTGTTTTTGTTTATTACCGGCAACCTATTTCTACTATTCGAAAAAAATAATTCCCGCTGGGTGTAGCGAGAAATAGAGAGAAACACGGAGAGAGAGTGAGTGAGAAAGTGCAAAGTGAGCAACTTTGCTGGCAATATGCATGATGGCTACTTGTTGGCTATTGGAGCATATGTGCATACACTCAGAAAAAGACTCAACATAAAAAATTAAATTACAAATGAATCGCCTTTCTTTAATTAAAATCATTTTTAAAAACTAAAAATTGCATCTGTATTGAAAAGCATTTCTTTATAATAGAAAATATTTTCAAAAAAAATAGCCATATATTGTCGATGCACAGCAAGCCTTCCTGCATTTCGAAACTTACGATTTTATTTTATAGAAATTCGGGATTTTGGATTCAAATGCTAGGAATTTTTTCTAAAAACAATGAAACATTGATATTTTTACAGCAATTTCCATTGTTATTCGCGTGTATGTACAATTTTTAAACAATTTTGTTCTTACATTTAGAAGTCATTTCTGAAAGCAAGAAACAATTTATATTGTTAAGTTAATTTTTCTGCTGAGTGTACACTAACATATATATATGTGTGTGTAAGCGTATGTGGGACATGCTATCGTTGGCTGTATTCTCCGAACTTATTCCCGCAGCAGTCTTTGCGTGGCCTTCAATCGCTCAATCGTTGAGCTTTTTTAGGTTTTCAGTTCCATTCCGCTTGCCGAAGCAGACTCAAGTGACGAATCACTCCATAATTTGGGGGTTCAAAGAACACTTCTGCTTCTTCTTTTGCTTGACGACTACTTGGAAAAGAGATCCGCAATCGCAACACGTGTTGCACGGCGAACTTGTTGTTGTTGTTGTCTCTAAACATAATTAGGCTTTCGCGCGCTCTCTCGCTCTCTGCGTGTTGCTAAAGTACACGTCACTGTCGGGCAACAAATCACGAGATACACGCTGCTTAAAGAAAGCTGCAATCGTAGAAAAGCTTTCAGTGATTCACGCGACGCGCTCGCGGCAAGTGCTCAAAGCGGACGATTGACGGCTCATAGTTTATTGTAATTGTTTGGGGCTATAAACAAAATACTACCAAAAATTAACAATTTCAACAATTTAAAAAAAATAAATAAATAAAAGAATGGGCTACGATGAAGTTATTGTGGAGTTGGGCGACTTTGGACACTACCAGCGTATAATTTATGTGCTGATCTGCTTGACATCGATGCCGGTAGCATTTCACAAACTTGCCGGCGTTTTTTTGCTCGCCAAGCCGGAATTTCGCTGTGCGCTGCCAAATGAGACGAATCAAAGCTTTGAGCTAACTAAGGAGCTTACAGAGCTCGCTTATCCGCCGGGAGAACACTGCGAGTTCTACGAACTGGAATACGACCCCGACAGCGAAAGCTTTCACAGGCTCAGCAATGAGACGCATAGTTGCAATCGATTCGTCTACAATCGCTCCAATTACGAGAATAGTGCCGTTACCGAATTCGACTTGGTTTGTGGCCGGGAATTTCTTGCGGCCACAAGTGATTCAATGTTTATGCTGGGCGTCCTTTTGGGCAGCATTATTTTTGGCCAACTCAGCGACAAATTGGGCCGAAAACCGATTTTTTTTGCCTCACTCGTGATTCAGCTGATTTTTGGCATTACGGCGGGCTTGGCACCTGATTACTATAGCTATACTTTAGCCAGATTAGTTGTGGGTGCCACAACATCGGGCGTCTTCTTGGTTGCCTATGTGATTGCCATGGAAATGGTTGGTCCCTCGAAGCGTCTCTATGCCGGCATCTTTGTCATGATGTTCTTCTCCTTGGGCTATATGGTTACGGCGGGTTTTGCTTATTTTATTCGTGACTGGCGCTGGTTGCAGATTGCGCTAACATTGCCGGGATTGATTTTTATGGGCTATTATTGGATTATACCCGAATCGGTGCGTTGGCTGCTGTCGAAGGGTAAGCGGGAGGAGGCCTTGGATGTGATGCAGAAAGCGGCGAAATTTAATCGTGTGGAGATTAGCAGAGAGACTTTGGAGCGGCTACTGGATGGGGGCGAGGAGATGGAGAAGGAGCAGGAGAAGCTGAAGTTGGAGTTGCAGAGGGAGCAAGAAAAGGAGGAGCTCAAGCTGGAACAGGAGAAGCAACTCAATCTAGCGCTTAATCTTAAGCTAATGCAGAAAAAGCGCGAGGATCAGGAGGATCGGGTGACTTCCCAAAGCAAACCCGCCTCCGTTTGGGATCTCTTTCGCTATCCGAATTTGCGCCGCAAAACGCTTGTCATTTTCTTCGATTGGCTCGTCTGCACTGGCGTCTACTATGGCCTCTCCTGGAGCACCAACAATCTGGGTGGTAATGTCCTGCTCAATTTCCTCATCTCTGGCGCTGTGGAAATACCCGCCTATTGTTTCCTACTACTGACCTTAAATCGTTGGGGTCGTCGCTCGATACTCTGTGGCTGCATGTTCCTGGCAGGGATTAGTCTGCTGGCTACCATCCTGGTGCCAGATAATATGCAGGGGCTCATGATCACCTTTGCCATGTTGGGTAAACTGGCCATCACCGGTGCCTACGGCACCATTTATCTGTTTTCCAGTGAACAATTTCCGACTGTGGTGCGCACGGTTGGAATGGGTGCCGCTTCAATGGTTTCCCGTTTGACTGGAATGCTTGCGCCTTACCTGAATGCATTGTCCAGCATCTGGAAACCTTTGCATTTGGTTATATACGGCATACTCGCTTTATCCGGCTGTTTTGTATCTCTACTTTTGCCGGAGACGCATAATAAGCCAACACTAGAAACAATTGCGGATGGCGAGCGATTTGGAAAGCGAGAGAAGAGCAGCAAGAAGGATCTGGAAGGGGGCAGGGAGCTGGAAACGCAGCCACTCAACTTACCCAATGGCCACAAAGTGTAATTTGTTAACAAATATTAAAATTAGTAGTTAATAATGGCAGTAATCAATTAACTTACTAAAGTCCTTCTTCTTCTTCTTTTCCGAGGTCATTCACCTTCCAATTCCGAGCACAAGTTTTTTTCCATGAAGAATGAAGAGAAAGAAGAGAGATAAGCAAACAAATAAAAAAAAAGACAGAGTATTAAATTACTGAAAATCTCAGTTACAAGCCAAAAAAAAGTATAACAAAATATAACAAAAAAGACGAAAGAAGAACTAAAAACAAGTAAGATGCTGTAGTCGAGTTGGCTCGACTACGATATACCCTTAACCCAGTTGTTAAATATATTCTAGTTTTATTGGATAATTTCCCTTTAAAATGATTTGCACTCAAATGTTCAGTTCTGCAAGTGCATTTCTTACAGTCTTTACTCACAAGCATATACATACATACATACAGACATACATGCGTACACGAAACAGTACTTATCGGGGCTCTGCAGAATACACACAAATCTATTGACACTAGCGTCGATTATCATGCCATCTCTTTCTCACACATGCGCACGCCTATTTATGCATACAGAAAATGCTTCCGGCTGCTGACAACAAGAAGATCAATATGAAAATATATTTTCGACTATAACTTTGGTGTTTCTTATCCGAACTTAATGAAATTTTGGCAACTGATCAATAATATGTATAAGCATATTATGTATAAATTAGAACCCTCTGCCTCTTAAATTGTGGAATTTATTGCTATCGGAAATCTAAATGTATCGATAATTCCGAAACTGAAGCAGTTATCGATAAAATAAAGCAAACTTGTTCTGCGCCTGGTATACGAGAACCTATATTTCAAATTTGAAGTCTCTAGCTCTTATAGTCTCTGAGATCCGCGTGTTCATACAGACGGACGGACGGACGGACAGACGGACGGACGGACAGACGGACGGACGGACGGACGGACGGACAGACGGACAGGGCTATATCGACTCGGCTGTTGATCCTGATCAAGAATATATATACTTTATGGGGTCGGAGATGCTTCCTTCTGCCTGTTACATACATTTGCACAAAACCATTATACCCTTTTTACCCATTTTTAATGGGTTAAGGGTATAAACAGCGCTTAGAAAATAATTGCGCTTTAAGCATTTAGATATGAAGGGGGAATGGATTTTATGGTTTAGTAAAAGTTATGAAATTAAAATTGCAACAAAAATAAGTTTAAATTACAGGGTGTTGTTTTTTTAATATGGCTATTTTAGAGTCATATAAATTTTCTTTTTTTTATTACTTAATATAAGTATTAATTAAACATTTGTATTTTCATTATAGTCGAGAGAGAAAAATTAATTGCAATTTTCTATATTTTTTGCATTCCTACTTTTTAGAAATTCATCTTAGTAATAGAAAATATATTTTAATTAACATATTTTTGGAAATATCCATTTAAAGCAAATCTTTCATAATTATAGAAATTTTTTTCGAAATATTTAGAAAATATAGTTTAACACAAGATCAATTTTATTTCTGTCTTTCTTTCATTTAAGTACTTTCACACAATTAATTAGCGCCTTGATTAATGACTAATATTGGTTTTTGCTTAACAGCAAATTAAAATTATTATTTGTTGGAGCAGCACCGGTTGCAGTCAGACGTTTCCAGACCATACTCGTCAATCAACGAGACGGGATTGCTGTTAGTGGAGTGGGTCTGTTAGTTATGCTCTCTTTCGAAGTCTAAGATGTTCGCAGTTTTAAAGTGCATGCGTAAGAGAGTCACATCCAGTTGTGTACTCTTCCATAAACTGTTCCCACTTTAGATATGAAATGCTCGCAGCCTAGACTGTTCCCACTTTAATAATTAAAATGCCTGCTTAAGAGAGCGAAAGATAGAGCTGAGCTCTCTTCTTGGCCTAAGCTGAACTGTTTCCATAATCTAAGCCACTGTTCCCCTAATCTGTATTATGTATGAATTTACAATATATGTTATGTATATGTGTGTATACGATAATTGTACTTATTTAAACTGTACTTACTATTTACTTATTATACTTATCGAATTTTTAGACAATGTTCTCTTTATCGGCACGTGCTTATTTTTGCATACAAATATTGTACTTGGTATAAGTAGCAAACGTAAATAAATTCTGAACAATTCTGTAAAATTTAAACGAGCTTTTTCATTTCTATCTAATTATGAAAAGAGCAAAAATGTGTTGAAAAATATTTCCGCATATTTCGATTTTCAGTTGTTAATGTTATTTTATGTATCTGACTTTTTTCGTTATCTGCAGAAAAACAAGAGACTCTCATTTACAGACAAAATTTTAATTAAATTCAAAGCAAGCAAAAAAATTAAAAATTTAATTTAAAAAAAAAAAAACAGTTACAATCAAGAAAAAAATCAATTATTTGAGAAAATAAAAAGGCAGCTGCACTCCAGAAAAAAATCCAATAGAATAAAACCGATACAAAACATAAATGCAAAAACATTCAAGCAAAAAAAAAAACCAAAACAAAAAAACAATAGTTAAAATAAATACAAAAACATCTACACCCGAGCAAAAACGCTATAAACTAATGATTTAAACTTGAACTGGAAAACTTGGAAACAAAAACAAATAACATACATACACATGCATACTTACGCATACACACAAATACATACTTTTTTATTATTTTTTATAATGCACCGCGGCTCATTTGAATGCATTATAAAAGTTATTTTTATACCCTTAACCCATTTAAAATGGGTAAAAAGGGTATAATGGTTTTGTGCAAATGTATGTAACAGGCAGAAGGCAGCATCTCCGACCTCATAAAGTATATATATTCTTGATCAGGATCAACAGCCGAGTCGATATAGCCATGTCCGTCTGTTTGTCCGTCCGTCCGTCCGATCTCATTTCTATCAACAGCCGCAAGCATTTTCTGTATGCATAAATAGGCGAGCACATGTGTGAGAAAGAGATGGCAAGATAATCGACGCTAGCGTCAATATATTTGTGTGTATTCTGCAGAGCCCCGATAACTACTGTTTCGTGTACGTATGTATGTCTGTATGTATGCATGTATGTATGTATGTATGTATGTATATGCACGTGTTTGTAGCCAGCCAGTTCGGGTCAGTAAGGGTATATTGTAGTCGAGCTAACTCGACTACAGTATCTTACTAGTTTCTACTGTGCAAGGGCATCTAACGCAACAAATTAAATCATACAATATGCAAATCAATTGTCAACTTTGTTTATAAGCAAATTGTCGCGTGTTGTTCAACTTGTTACGGAGCTCAAACAAAGATTGTGTTGAGCAAGTAGAACGAAGAGAGAGAGAGAAATGACAGCAGCCGATAATGAAGAGAGAGCGAGAGAGAGAGTAGAGCGTGAGAAAGTTGATGGAATATTGCCAATTGAGCAGCAATTATGTTGTACATATTTTCGGACACTGATCAAATTGTGTGTCACACGTACACCCACAAACACATACATGCAGCGGTTCTCTTTGACCTTGGAGCAGCTGACTGAGTATCCTTAGCTCCATAAGCGCAATTATGTAAGAGAGCAGCTATTGTACGCAGACACACACACACATATGTGCACATGCGTTGAGGAGCGCCTCTCTTTGACCTTGAATTGCTCAAACTGTGGCAAGCAGCTGACTGAGCATCCTTGACTCAATTTGTGTGAGACAGCAGGGCTGCCACATAACTGTAAATTTATATATGTTACGTGAGTTGTGAATGGGTAATATGCGTGTGGTTTTTGTTGTACATATTAGTAAATCAACAAATTAGAATTGGGATTGGAAGTTGAGATTGTACACTCTGAAAATACTGAAAATAATACTTTTTAGAGATCTCTTTCTTAATTATACAACATATTTTAAAACAAATAAAAGAAGCACTATGTTGTGGGAATTATCTATTTAGGGCAAGCCTTTCTAATTTCAAGACATTTTTTTTTCTATCTTTAAGAGTGAACATGTGAGGCTCTAAGTAGCGTAGCGGACTCATGAGGCATTCTCAAGTGTAGGTACTTGAGCCTATTTTTAGACGTCACACAGGATCTCAGAGGAGGTGCAAGAGATGATTGCCTCACAATCGCCTGCATCAGCTAAGACACATATATGCATTTAGATTTAAAGATCTTTCTCGTCAGAGCAGTCAGGACATTTTAAAGGTAAATTTTCGAATAAATCTAGAATATATTTAATTGCTGAATAAATTTTAAATGGAACATATATATTTCATAATTGATGTATTTTTAAAAATGAAATTCTTCATTAAGCCTATATTTAAAAGCTGGCTGCAGGGTATATTCTAGTCGAGCCGATTATTCCTACTTGTTGGTTACAAATGTTGAGCGAAGTGAGAGCTTCAGCAGAGAAGTCGCTGCTGCGTCGCCGTCGTTGAGAGTCAATGTCGAATGCGTTCTTGACACTTTCGTTGCCCAGCAGCAAGTCGACGTCATCTGCCTATCAGTCGCCAACTCGCACAGATCGCGTGCGGTTGTTTTTCGCGCGCTCTTTTCGAAATTTAAAAAAAGCACTCGCGGCGTATACGCAATATTTATAAAAAGATATATATATGTATTAATATAGGCTTTTATTAATATTTCGCTTAAAATTAATACAAAATCAATAGAAAGGCAATTTTTGAATTGATTAATTAACAAAAATGGGCTACGATGATGTTATAACCCACTTGGGTGAATTTGGACGTTATCAGAGACGGATTTATTTGCTGCTCTGTTTGCCGGCCATCGTTTGCGCCTTCCACAAATTGGCGGGAGTTTTCCTACTCGCTCGCCCCGAGCACCGTTGCCGCCTGCCTCACGAAGTTGCAGCTGCCACCTATCAATCCCTGCCCCAAGCTCACTGGTTACTTGCCTATCCGACGGATCGGATTACGGGTAAATTGAATACCTGCGAATATTACAATGTGGCCTACAACGAGTCCTATTTGAGTGGCAATCTGAGTGCCACAACAAGTGGCACGCTGACGTGTAGCAGTTACCTCTACGATCAGTCCAAATACCGGAATAGCGCTGTTACGGAATGGAATATGGTTTGCGGCCGTAGTCTGCTGAGTGCCACAAGTGATTCAATGTTTATGCTGGGCGTCCTTTTGGGCAGCTTTTTCTTTGGCCAGCTCAGCGATAAATGGGGCAGAAAACCGACCTTTTTTGCCTCGCTCGTGATTCAGCTGGTTTTCGGTATTACGGCGGGGCTGGCACCGGATTACTTTACCTATACCATTGCACGGCTGATTGTTGGAGCGACTACGTCGGGTGTCTTTTTGGTGGCCTACGTGATTGCCATGGAAATGGTGGGTGCCACCTATCGCCTCTTCGCCGGCGTCACAGTGCAGATGTTCTTCTCCGTCGGGTTTATGCTTACGGCGGGATTTGCTTATCTGATCAGGGATTGGCGCTGGCTGCAAATTGCGCTGACTTTGCCGGGTTTGCTTTTTATGGCTTACTATTGGCTAATACCAGAGTCGGCACGTTGGCTCCTCTCGAAGGGTCGCAGCGAGGAGGCCTTTGTCATCATCGAGCAGGCGGCCCGTGTGAATCGTGTCCAAATACCCAGCGAGATCTACGAGCAGCTTGTCCGGGAGGAGACGGAAAAGAAGGAGCAGGCGCAGACTGCCTCTGAGCAACCCTCCGCATCCGTTTGGGATTTGCTGCGATATCCCAACTTACGGCGCAAAACGTTGCTCATCTTTTTCGACTGGTTTGTCAACAGTGGCGTCTACTACGGCCTCTCCTGGAACACCAATAATCTGGGCGGCAATCAACTGCTCAACTTTGTCTTCTCCGGCGCTGTTGAGATTCCCGGTTATTCCCTCCTGCTGTTCACCCTGAATCGCTGGGGTCGTCGCTCGACGCTGTGTGGCGCCATGTTGGTTGCCGGGATTAGTCTGTTGGCAACTGTGCTGGTGCCCAGCCACATGGACTGGTTGCTCATCACGTGTGCCATGATCGGCAAATTGGCCATCACCTCGTCGTATGGCACTGTCTACATTTTTACGGCCGAGCAATTTCCGACTGTGGTGCGTAATGTAGGTTTGGGCGCCTCGTCGATGGTCGCTCGCGTTGGTGGCATTCTGGCGCCGTATCTCAATCTTCTCGGCGAGATCTGGCGACCCCTGCCGTTGGTCATTTGTGGTGCCTTGTCGCTGACGGCTGGCTTGTTGTCGCTGCTCTTGCCGGAGACCCTGAACAGCCCAATGCCGGAGACCATTGAAGATGCCGAGAACTTTGGCAAGAAGCCCCAGAGGAGTAGGGTGCAATCTTCGGAAGATGAGGAGCTGAAGACGATGCTCAAGAAGGCGTAAGGTTAATAGTGGGGGTGAGGGAGGGTCATAGAGGGAGAAAGAGAGAGGGATGAGGGACGAGGAGAAAGAAAATTAAAAGGAGAAAGAGGGAGACACGCAGAGAGATAAAAAGATGTAAAATGGAGGAGATGAAGATTGAGAAGGAGATGGAGATGGAAAGGAAGAGACAGAGAGAGAGAGGGAGATGGAGAAAGGAATGGGAGATGGAAAGGTTTAGCGACGGGTATGGATAGGGATCCGTTGAGACAGAGAGAGAAAGAGAAATGCAAAGGGAGACGGGCATAGGGATAGGAAGAAGGCGACTCCTCCGTCGAAGAGGGTGAGGGGAAGGCAGAGAGGGAGGTGGTGACGACTTTCCGCCGATGAATTTGGATTTGCATTTGAGCAATTCGCATTTATTGTTCATAATTATTAATTGCATTTATTCATTCGATGCAGAAAGCATTCCAACTCATATGTTTAAGCATACGAAAAGTCGCAAGAAACTCAATTTAAAATATCTTACATTTATTTGTTACTAACTAAATAATAAAAAAAAACAATACAATATTTACTCAGCTTTGGTTCTGTTTTGGCATTCAATGGACTTTTTTGGATGAGGTGTTGAAATTAAAACTCAGTATCGGAATCGGATTCAGAAGCTGAATTCCAAATATTTTATTATGGTCAAGCAGCGGATCTAATATTAAATGCTACATAAAATTATAATCGATGGATCCTGTTGTAATTCTGACTTCAATCTGGTATTCCGAAGAGCATATTCTTCCAATTTCAGGTCTGTAGCCCTTCTAGAGTCTGAGATCCATTAGTTCACAGAGAAGCAGACGGACAACGCGATATCAACTCAACTTTTTTCTTATTTTCCTATGTCAAAAATTAGTAAAGTACTGAAAAGTATCAGAAACAGAATTTGGAAGCTCAAATTTGGCCTCGATTTGACAGAGTCATTTCATTATTTCGAAATACTTCTGTGCAGGGTAGTTGAATGGTGTCGTCTACAATTAATACCACAACGCAAGAACAACATTGTTTTGTTTCTATATATGTTTTTATTTACAATTATTGTTTAATAAAAAATATTATCTCAACTGTCGCTGGCAAGCAATGAACTTTGCAGCACTTCTGTATTTCAAAATACACTCGTAGAGGGCTTGACAATTTTAATATATAATTTGTCAACCATTGAGGGTGACATTCCCCAACCCCAATATATATATATATATATATGCTGATATATATGTACATATGTGAATTACGAAATTATAAAATTTAAAAAAGGCTTAACTGCACTCGAAAAAAAATCGTGTTAAATTTAAGTAACTCGATCCAAAATGAAGATCTTTCTAAAATGAAAATTGCACTAAAATGAAGAATGTTTTTCTTGTTTTTAGAAATTATTTATAAGCATTAGAAAATATATTTTTAAAATTTAGAAAGGCTTGGCTTAAATCGACAGCCACTAAATTATAAATATTTACTATTAATAAGAAATTCATTTCTTAAAAGTATAAAAGAGTCCATTCTAAAAGTCGGAAACAAGTAATGCTATTTTCTGGGTCGTCTTACATATTAGAGATGAGTTTGTCGTGTTTTTAATTTAATTTAAATGCAATTAAAATTAATTTCAATGCATTATCTACAAATGTTTTTAAATGTGAAATCTAATAATACAAATTGATTATTAATAAAATAAGTAACAACGAAGCTAAAATAAGAATTCTTACAATGTTGCATACATAGAAAATAAAACACTGGAAATTATAAAAATTGTTCATACATTTTAGAAAAATAATCCTTAATATTTATAAATATTAGAAAGCCACACTCATAAATTTTAGAAACTTAATTTCTAAAAAATAAGTGTGACGATATTCAAAAATGTAGTGCGACTTTTTTCTGAGTGTAGGGAATTTAATCTTCGTTGAGCTAAAGCCAGCTTTACTTTGTTGCTTTGTTTGAATCGCGTTGCTTAACTTGCTTAACGATTAGCTCGGAAATTGGGACTCTAGGTGCAGAAATGGAACGGAGACATCCGTAAGACGCAACAGCTGATAACGATAAGAGAATTCAGTATTATTCGCTATTGTATATACTCATATATATGTGTGTTAAGTGCAGTTCAGTGCTCGAGTGCTAAATAGTGCTATCAAGTTAATGTTCATATTAATAGTATTAAGTCCAACTTTTTTTAATGGTCTTACGAAAACATAAATTTATTAAATATTTGTATGTAGCAGAGTATCACTTATTTTAACTATTTATGTACATAACACCAAATCATTCATTTGAATAAAAACTTTATGCTATTGATAAATGATAAATTTACGTTGACAAGAAATTTTTCATAGGGAAATAGGAGCAATATATATTTATATATTTATTAAAATTGTAGTGTTGAAAATTCTAAGTATTTTGAAAAACCCCTTTCCTAACACCTATTTTACTCTTGTATATATCTCCTCAAACCCTTTTTTTTATTGTATTTTAGCTGTTCCATTTGTTTATTTTCTGTTTTGAGTCATAGTAGTTTATTTTTGTTGTAAATAATTTTATTATCTGCTATTTAACTTTAGTATTGATTGATTGTGTTCAAATAAAATGTACGCAATCTCTTTACTTTATTTTAATCTTTTTTATAATAATAAACCATCTGTCTGCTTAATTTAACTCATTAATCGTTACGTTTGCCATTAGTTGTAAATTTATCAAGTTTCATATCGAAATGAACAAACATTTTTGGGCATTAGCCATGCTTGATTTTTATGCGTGCTATTTTCTGTTTACTTCAATCAGCAACGGAAATGTTCCTCACACTCATTTGGTGATAACGTTGCTTAAATTGAGAGAACATTTGCTGTGCTTAAGTTATGTGCGAGTTGTAAGTATCCATCCTTTTTTTCTAATATTTCGACAAAATTGTTAGTTCCGCTCTCTTTTGAGCTGTTTCGATCATTAAACTTAAATCTCAAGCTGGCAGTTTTAATAAGTTTTATCTTAATTGCAGCATACTTTTAGGGGAACAAAGAATTTGAACTCCCGATCAGTTTTTGTGTATGCCTTAAGAAGTATACTTTTAAGGGCACACTCAAATATGATAGATATCCGAGGTTGTTGTATGAGATAACATAGGATATGCACACACCAATTAAACATAATTATGCTTTAATATGAATACAGCATACTCTTAGGGGCACCCACAAATATGGTCGCTCTACATTTTTCATTTGCTGGTTGTTGTATAAGGTACGATAGCATGTGCACACACCAGTGCAACAAAAATATGGTCTCTCTACATTATTTCATTAGCTGGTTGTTGTATAGGGTACGATAGCAAGTGCACACACCAGTGAATCAAAATTATGGTCACTCTACATTGTTTGATTTGCTGGTTGTTATAGAGGGTACGATAGCATATGCACACACCAGTGAAACAAAATTAGTCATTTATCTGATTGCAGCATACTTTTAGGAGCTTACAAAAATTTGATCAGTTGCATGCCTTGCTGGTGTTGTATATAGACTATCTTAGCAGATGCACGCACCAGTGAATCAAACGCAAGTGAATGGAAATTATTTACTGGTGAGCTGCATGAAAAATACTGATTGCCTGCTGTGCTAAATTAGTCAAGTACATTTTTTATATTTTATTTTACGGAACTCAATTTGCATTTGCTTTCAATTTTGTGTGATTTTTGTTTTAAAATTGAATACGTCAAAATAATTTATATGGATTTACCTTTTGGCAACGATTTACCTGAGCTCGATATACTCATTGTGGGAGCCGGCCTTTCCGGCTTAACATCGGCCGTTAAAATCTTATCCAAAGACAGTTCGATCAATATGCGTATTATAGACGAGAATCGCAAGCCAGGCGGACAATTGAGCAGCAATGGTTCCCGCATTGTGAACAAGGAGCAAACTGAACTCATCGCCTTCCTCAGCCAGTTGAATGTGTCCGTGAGAAAGCATAATCTGAACACTGATCGGCTGAATCGCTGCTGGGAACTGGATCGGGGATTGACCTCAACGCCGGCCAGCTTTGAGCTATGGCGCTATATCGATATGCTCGATCTGCGCATGAAGAAATTTAATGGGCTGCATTTTCAGTGAGTGTCAAATTGGGATTACGAGTTCAAAACTCAGAAAAATATCGGTGTAAACAGTAGAAAATTGACAAATTAGAATTGCGAGTTAAGATTATACACTCAGAAAGAGCGTTAATTTTTTTTTTTTTTTTTTTTTGCTGAGTGCAGAATTGATTTTATATTTTTATCGATAGGTTTCGCAGGCGAGTCCCAACAATGGAACGACATATTTCTACAAATCTGTTCTTCAACAAATCGCGCCAATTTATGTTCAATTTGGTGCTGCTGACTTCTGGTTTGCCGCCGAGCGAAATCAACTACGATGAGTTCATGTGCCTGTGCAGCAGCTCGGGGGGATTGGGTATCCTGATCGATCTGTAGGTGAACTAGGGAAATAGTGTTCCTTCCTCTCTCATTCCTCATTGCAGATTTATGCGCATGCCGTCGACTGTGATGGATGTGTCCTGCAAGGATCTGCTCGAAACGCTGCTCACGAAATTAAAGCATACAGAAATTCTGAGTGAAGTAAAAGTTGTCGAACTGGAACACTTTAAGAACTATGTGCAAGTGATGGATTCTAATGGAGGTAGTCACATAGCACAAGCCGTAATTTTGGCCATACCCTGGAACAAGGTGAATCAGTTGAGATTCAAGCCACAGTTGCCGACGCAGTTTCGGGATTCCTCGAGAATCAGCCGGCAAACCAAATTTGCCATCACTCAATTTACAATCGATTACGATAAATCCTATTGGTCATCGAAGGGTTATTCCGGTAATTTTATGAATATGCATCCGTTGGTCGTGGGCTATGAACAAAATCCAAATGAATATGGCGGCTATATGCTGCACGATATCGATGTGGAGACGGCAACTGTTCGAGACACAATCCTCGATATGCTCGCCGAGCAATTTGGTGAGAAGATGCTCGATCCGTTGGAGTACACCGAAGAGATCTGTGAACTGAATACGGCATTGAATAGACCCCAAACCAGGCCCTGGCATCGCATCGTTTGGTCCAGTTCGGCGGCAGTTGCCACCAACAATCGGAATCTTATGGGTGGCGCCGTGGAGAGTGGAATCAGGGCGGCAATAAATGCTCTGTTTCTCATCAGGCCTCAGGTTGTCGGTTGGCAAGATCTTCTCGATGTCCAGCAGAAGAATCGTCATTCCAGCATCAGTCCGGGCTATGTTGCCAGTCTGCTGAGTCGCCTCAATCTGTACAACATCACCTTCTACGGCATCTTTGTCTTGGGTCTCATCTGTTTGCTCAACTTTGGCTATGGCTAAGCAGGGTGCAAAGTGTGAAAAATGGTGTTAAGTCAGTTTAATGGTTAAATCAAGCTGATATTTGGTCAATTGCCATTTTTACGGCAGTAAGTGTAAGTCAACTGATTATTCAGTTAGTACATTACTAAAATTAAAGTTTATGTCTTTTTAAAAATAAGGTTTATTTTCTTATCATTAATTTATTTTATATTTTTTTTTTACATTTTGAAGAACATTTCTTTCTTTTAAATAAATGAATTTTTAAAAATTTGACAATATTTCTGGCTTAAATATGACTTTAATTTTAAAAATTTAGAACAATTTTTTTTCTGAGTGTAGTTACACGGCTCAGCCTCTCAAGTGTTTTTAGCTAGTCACTGTTTCGTTCTCATTTAATTGACTCAGTTTAGTCCACATCTGGGTCGTTGTGAACGAATTAATTTGCATTGTATTTAAATATGCATAAATATTCTATATACATACATATATTCTAAGCTCCCGTTTTGTGGGCAATCATTCACTTAAGCAGGCAGACAAGTTGAGCAAATTTTTGAGCTTCGACATCAAAACCAGATTTCTACAATCAAAGCAATTGTCGTTTATAAATATATATAGTATAAGAGTGTGTATAGATTTCTGTTGTTAATCTATCATAATAATTTAGTTTTATTTAGCGCAAAGCCTAATTCTATTTGAACGTCATTTGCATATTGAATAATACAAATTAATAAGAATTATATTTCGGCAATTTTAGTTTTGATTGAATCAGCTCAAATTTATTAGATTAGCGCCAAGTAAATATAATGAATGGGCACACTGCTGATCTGATGAATGGGCACACTACAATCTGCAGCATCAAGAGTGAAAGGGATGGACGTGGTAATTGGGTGCTAGGGTTTCGTATGTGCGCATTGGATAAACGAACGTTTTAACTGCTTGTGAAAGAATGTGTGTGTGTGTGACTGTGAGAGTACAACAACAACAGTAATAACTAAATCTAAAGACCAACCCACCCACCCACCCACACACACACACAAACACGTTCATGTGCATGCGCAAAATTATAAATAGCAAAGAAAACAAAAGAAACAAAAAAAAAACTAACCACCCCTGAAAGCTACTGAGGATCGTCTATTGTGGAAGCGCCGTTAGACGCGTTCAATAGAATACGAACATGAAAAAAAAAACAATACAATAATTAAAGCGATGCATTAAGACGACAAAATTAGCAAGCAAGTACGAGAGAGGCAGATAGAGAGAGAGAGAGAGTGAAATAGAGCTAGTTATAAAATACCCTGTACTCAATTCTATCAGAAACGTGACACTTATTAATATTAGTTAAGGTAAACACGAACCTGATTAGAAAGGTATATATTTTAATTTAAGGCTATTACTGTTTCTGTTTTTAATAGGTACCGATATACCGATATTGGGCAAGCTGTTAATAAAAGGAAATAAACTTGATCTGTCAAGAGAAATAATGTTGTATAATTTTATATAAATTCTGTATTTTATTCTCTTGCTCTTATAGCAGTGCAGATTTTGATATATATACTCTATGTCTTATCGATTCTGACCGATAATATATGTAATTTATGGGCTCGAAAATACTTTCTTTTTCCTTTTTCATTCATCTGCAGCCTTTCATTACACCCAATTTAAGTGGATACAGGGTATATGAATGGTGCCTAAATACATTGTTGAACATTAGATACCCTTCACCCGCTCAGAATTAAAATAAAAATCCCATGGTTGTTGCTTACGTATTTCATTCGCTTGACGTAGTTCAAATCGATTAATTGAGAGCTTTTTAAATAATAGCTATATACATATACAAATATATAACTTCTAATATCGGCTACCTCAATACTCAATTGGTATCCTTCAATGGGGTCAATTTATAGAAATCGGGTTCAAGATTGAGATATCTTATATATAAGCGAAGGTTGTCAATCTCAACAAACCAATTGAAGATTAAGGCTTAAGAGCTCCCCTCATTGTAGATAACGAATAACGACCAGAATCACTCAAGCATAAACAATTTCCCACAGATAAACATGCATACACTCAGAAAAATCAACTTACATTTTGTAAATTTCTTGTCAAGGATAAATTATCGAATTGTTTCTAAAATGTATAGTAGTGGCTTTCTAAAAACATGGTTTTGCATTTCTTAATTTTAATAATGTGTTAATTAATAAATAATTCACAGTTTGACGTTTTTTATAGTGTTTATTAACAACATTTTTTTTTAAGATTTCGCATACATAAAATCATTATAGATAGTTTATAAATTCATATAAGTTAATTTGAAAAAATCGTATGCTTTTACGGGGATTCGAAAACGCTAAGGCGAAGGAAATGACTTTTTCTAAAATATAGAGCCTTAAATGATTTTCTTAGTAACATAAAATAATTCTCAAATATTGGAAAATCACAATATTTTTGGGCTTGGCGATTTAATCCAGGCCTTTTTAATTCTTAGATATTTTTAACAACTATTTTTCTATATTGTCTTTCTATTTGATAATCTATTAACAAAACTTTATATAAATTTTTGTCCAAGTGTACATAAAAGTATAAGTATTCAAATGAAACATTGTTTACATAACAAAAAGACTTAAAAGGCAATGTAAATTCTAATTTCTTCCGCTTTCATGGTTCAACATACCATTACCATTAACATTACATACAAACACAGAATTCATTCATATTTCTCACATTTTAAGAGAGACGCCAAGTGAGAGCATGACTCTTAATTGTGTTCATTATCCGCTTAACGGATAACGAAATTCAAATGTAAAGTGTAAACAGAGCTCAGTGCTCAATTATCGCCCATACGAATATTCATTTGAATTGTAATTATACGCTGCGCCAATGTAAAGGAATGTTCAAGTGCACACACACTCACACACAACATATATGTGTATATCAATATATATACATATCTATAAGTATATATGTATATAATAGTATTATATGTGCTAGCTAGATAGAGAGAGTGAAAGGGAGAAAGCATGTTTGCATAGATTTATTGCGGATAAGGGTTCTTCTAGGCAAGAATAAGCATAAATAGATATTTAGCCAGGTACTCTTAAGGGATGAGAATGTGTGTGCTTTGAGTAGAGTTTTGAGTTATGATAATGATATACAAATTTTTGCAGATATTTTTTTAGTGTTAGAAATATTAACAGACATCTTGATTTAAAAGAGAATATCCTTTTTTACTTGGCTTAAATGTTCTCTTTACGCAAAGTGCTACAATTGTCACTGCAAAGTAAACTCTCTTAAATGGACTGCAGACACACATGCATACAGACTACATTGCACCACTCGCACACAGCGACAATCTCAAATACCAAGCATAAGTAAATAGAACGGGAAGAGCCGAAGCCGAACACAGCCCAAACCGAGCACGACAAAGAAGACGACTGCGACGATTCGTATTTTGTAATGAGAGTGCGTAAGTTGTGTATGAATGTGTGTGTGCTCGCATACAAAATGTTGCGATCGACCTCCCGTGGGCTTAGTTTGTGGGACGCCTTTGAAGCGGCAAGTAGTTGTTAGCGGACGTTTACAAGCAACACCGACAACTGCATCGCCGTGCACGCTCGACATTTCATTCAAAATTAGAAACAGAAAAAACACAAATTCAATTCAATTTTTTTTCATGTTTATTCTAACACAAACGAAAAAAATTTGACAAGCAAAGAGGAAAACAGAAGACAAAAAACGTGTCAACGATAAACATGAAGCGTAAAGCATATTAAAAAAATAGGACAAATAGATAAAAAAAATTTGTGAAAGTGAAAACAAAAAATAATATATAAATATAAATAAATAGAAAAGACACATTTACAGTTGCTTTCACAATCTCAATTGCAATACTGCATTTGTTGATCTGTATTTTTGTGTATTTTTTTGTGGTCCTTACATTCCGTATTATCAGTGTTTCTGGATTGCCGTAGATTATAAATATATATACATATATATATTTCAATATATACATTATTAGACACAAATCGAGTGAACGACCCACTGAACTTGTCTACACTTAAAAAAATATATATTTGAATAAATATACAAATATTTAAGATTGTGAAGTGTTATCAAAAATAGTCTGTGCTATTTTCTATTTTATTATAATCCCGTTGTGAAATACATACATAAACTGTGATATGACCAAGTCAAAGGATAATGTGGAGAAATCTCGGGAGTTAATCACGGGTCAGGGAATGAAGGATTTGCTTACCAAGCAGCTGGAAATTGTTGGCAGTGGTGGTGCCTTTGTTTGGTAAGTCCCTCTATAAGGTGTCTTTTTTACAGGGTTGTCAAATCGAAATCTGAATCGGTAGTGGGATCAGATTTGCATGCTAGCAATTGAAATTTCGAATCGGAATTAAAAACTAAATCCCAAATCAAAAGATACAAAAAAAAATATATATATTTTGAATAATATAAATCTAGTACTCATTGGCAACATCGGATCAAAAAATCGAAAGATATAAATAAATAAATTTATAAATATATATATATATATATATATATATGTATAATATATATGATATATGATATATTATATACATAAAACAAAATAAACGTAGTCATTCATTATAGCGGAACATTATAATGATCGATCCCGTTACTTAGCTGTATACAATAATTAGCTGTTTACAACAAAATAATTGCACCATTTTTATTTTTGCTGTTATTTTTTATGTATTTCTACATAAAAATGTTCTGCAATTTGTATTCCCTTGTTGAAGATGGTAAAAATTTGACCTGAAGTGTGCAAAGTTACTTACCCAATCAACAATATCGAAATACAGAAAATATATATGTATGTATGTGTAAAATGAATCTGAAATGAAAGAATGTTGTTTAAACAAATTATTTTCATTACTTTTCATTTCATTTAAATTTGTTCGCACTTAGCAATAAATTGTAGTTATATTTGAATTATTATTATTATAATTTCATTTAATTCAACAAGTTTCGTTTATTATATATTTTTAAAAAAATCTTCTTTAATCAAATATTTATCTTGTGAAGTTATCACATTTTACGTGCGACTATTAATTTTATATTTCACATTGGTTGGAAACTTTCACACACAATTTAAACACCCTCTACAAGGGTAAGCAAAATCAGTTGATCAGTTGTAAAAAAAACATGACCTATGCACACAACACGTAAATGTTATAAATGAGAACAGTTCAAGTTCGATGCCAATCTAAACTAGAACAAGTGCAATTTCATCTGACTTAGTTACATGGAACTGGGTTGTGAATCAGTCCCGTAATTAATATTGAAACGAACTTAAGCACATTATTTATTTAAAACTAAACGTACCGATACATATTGGAGTGTTTCCGGATGCTATTGTGAGTGAACCGATTGATATATATACATACATATATTATTGTGTAGATTGGAATGTGTTAATTACATGTTTTCCTAATTAGAGGATACACTTATAAAAAAAAATTGGGTGGATTTTTCTAAAATGTTGAAAAAATATATAAACTTTCCAGTGTATTGTTTTCTATGTATTTTACATATTAACATTTAAAACTCATATTATTTATTTATGGCAAAAACAAGAAAAACGTTATATATACTTCTCTTACGATTTACTAATTTTTTTTTCTAAATGTAGATAGAAAAACTTATTTTTAGTACTGTCAAATTAGTCTATTCAACTTAATTTTAGCAAAATCAGGTTCAGTGATGATAATGCAGGAAACTTGAACCCTGATAACAGCACTCAGTGGGAATCGTATCACAATTCTTAGAAAGTCACAATATACGTTTTAGAAATGGACTTTTTAATGATAAAGTGACCAGCCCAAAAATCACCATAATTATAACTTCTAAAATGTAGACTGATTTTTTTCTGAGTGTAGCAGGCATTATTTAGGGAAGAGTATTAGTGTGTAAGTCGGAGTAAAACCGTTGAACGGAGGACGCATTCCGCCGTAAATAGTGACATTATTCGCAGCACGTGCAAAGGTTAAAAATAAAACGAGTGCTTTGAATTTTGACGATCCCTTCTCTTCAAATATATTTTTGTTTTCTTCTACAGATTTGTAAATATTGCGCATTCTGTTCCGGTTGCCCGGTTTGCTTAACGATCGTCGACAGTCGCTTACATTTTCAAATAATATGTTTTGTACCATGTTGTTGGCCTATGATCTCACACCACGTGCTGAAATTTTCAATATCCAAAAATATACCTCCTCTCCCCCTCGGGGCAATTGCAATTCATCGTGCTGTTATTGTTTTTGGAATGTGTCACTAACCTTCACAACAATTGTGTTGTTTTTTTGTTTGCAATTTCGGTTTGCGCTCATATTTTTATCGCTGTTGATCTTATTAATCGCATTTAAAAACTGCAAAAACAAGTTAAAATGTTTAAGCTGAGACAGCTCGACTTAGAGATACCCGGAGTGTAGTTTATTCAATATGGAAATACATTTTGGATGATTTTCTTAGCTCATCAGAGAGTATAGTTTTAGAAGCAAGGTAAAATCTTTCTAAAAACCAGAGTAACATGTAGATTTTTTTTTCTGAGTGTAAATACGAGAAGACTGACTTGACTAAAATAAAAGCAAATAGTTTAAAAAATGTACATACATATTTTTCTAAACTGTCGACCAACGTTTTCTCAATCTCTTTATACAAGCTTTTAATACATTATTCTTTATTTTTCGCATATGCAAAAATTTTAATGCTCATTACAATAATAATATAATAAGGTTAATAAAGTAAATACATATATTTCCATTGCTGTGTTTACTAATTTTTCTTTGTTTTATTTATTTGTTTACTATCATATTTTCTTAAAAAAGTGTAAATAAATAAAAATCTTAACTTTAATATACAATTAAAGTTATGAATTCAACTAAATAAAATAAAATAAAGGCAATTCTCTGACTCTATAGAGTAAAATAGGTTTGGGCTTCGACGTGATTTCTATTGCTCTTTTTTATGGTTTTGCACAACAGAACACGATTTTTCCCATTTTTAATAAGTTTAGAAAACAAAAAAATAATGTAAAAAAGTTAACAAATAGCAAACGTATTTTTCAATTAACAAATCGTGCTAATGTGAGATAGATTAAATTGGCGTGTCGAAAGTAAGCGAGAGGTGAACTTAATTATATTTAACAATCTAGTTAAACTATATGTCAAATACATAATAATTATCGTCAAGTAAAACGCATTTAGTGATTATTTAAATTTTCGTAATTTAATCAAAATGCTTAATTAAATTCAAATTTATTTTCTGTATGAGTAAGTATAGCCTACTTTGATAACAAATTTGTTTTCTGTGCTTTTTATTATTTAATGATTGTTAAAACTTACATTAATATTCAAAGTTACCAACTTATTTTTAACTTTTCTTTTTCCAAATTTTGTTTTTGTAAACCAAACTAAAATCCAATTTAATTATTTGTTTAACTTTTCACTTGCATTTTCAGGGCCTTGTTCTTTCTGTGCGTAACGCCCAACATATTGAATGGCTTCCATGTGTCCTCGTACACGTTGCTGGGCCATTTGCCCGACGATCAGTGGTGTGGCATCGAGGAACTGCAGCTGACCAACTGGACACTGCCACAGCAGCGTAGCATCAGTGAGCGGGAGCTGAACTCTGGTGGTTGCACCATCTGGGATTGGGACTACCAAAAACTGAGTGGCATGTCCTATGAGGCTGCCCTCAACTACACCAGTCACATGGCGCAGATCGATCAGCCAGAAGTGGTACCCTGCAAGGCGAGGGGCAACTACGAATATACCCAGCCGGACAGCACCTTTGTCGCCGAATGGGAGCTGACCTGTGAGCGGAGCATTCAACGCACCTCAGCACAGGTCTCGATTTCGCTGGGGAAGTTCTGTGGATCCTTCACATTCGGCATCCTGGCCGACAAGTAAGTTTAAACTCTAATCAGAAATGAACATCTGGGAAAAAATTGCACTGAGTTTTAGAAAGTCGCCAAGGGTAACTTAGCTTATTATTCAGAAAGTATAGTTCTAAAAAAAATTGAAAAAAAAAGAAAATAGAAAAACTCGCTATATTGTAAGATTTCACATAAACAACTTACATAATTTAATTTGAATTTGAATAAACGATTTTAAAATGAAAGCCGAGCCAGCAAATTTCATTACTCGCTTCTGAATTTTAGAAATACCCTTCTTAATTATAGAAAATTTGTAAATAACGGAATTAATTTTATTTCAAATCTTTTTTTTCCAGATTTGGTCGCAAAACTTCGTTTACGTTGGGCGCCGCTTTTTTCATAGTGGGCAGCATATTTTGCAGCTTCTCGCCGTGGTACAGTTTGTTCCTAATTGGTCGCTTCGCTTTAGGAGCAGCCTCCTCTGGCCTCTTCTATCCGGCATTTACAATGAGTAGGTCAAAATATGTATTATGCTCTCAAACTCTTTGTAAAAAATCTCCCGATTCGTTTTATTTATTTTAATGCATGTAAATTTGTCAATATTATTTACAATTATTATTAGTTTTACTTCGATACTTTTTTAATCAACCACAAAACCCTCTTTGGTAAATTTTACACTTTTTAGTTGTTGAGAACATTTGCTTGAAGCATCGCTCATGGATGTCCATTGCCTTCTCCGCCTCATATCCTGTGGGCATGATCCTGCTCGCAATTACGGGCTATCTGATACAGCCCTGGCGTCATTTGCAACTCGCACTCACAATACCCTCACTGCTGCTCATACTCAACTGCTAGTAGGTTCAACTAAATTATATTTATCTACCTCGAATAACTGTCGAGTTTATTCCTAGTCTAATGCATGAATCGCCGAGATGGCTTATAACTCAGGAGCGCTACGATAGTGTCTATCGCATACTCTTCAAGCAGCCCAGCCACTATGATGTCCAGACAACAATTACCGCCCCATCCACCGAAATTGCCAGCGATAAGAAAACGGTCAGTCCAAAGATCTACATTCTATCTATATACATAGTGCTATATATATTTATATATAGTAGTCAAGCGTTAAGAGAACTCTCATTTAAATCGTTTTGCAGTTGGAGCCAATCGCAAATGTTTCGCTCAGTCAAAAGTTGAAGAACGGCCCGTTGAAATCAATCATTGAGCTTTTTGCGAATCGCAATGTGCGAAAACTGATCTTCACATCGTACTTTATGTTCTGTGTCACCTCGCTGAGTTACTATGTCACAGGTAAGATATTAAAATCAGCCAGATTTATACTACTGGATTTTAGACTCTAGAAACTAGAAATAATCTGCGCAACTTTAAGGGAATCAAAAGAAATTAAATATCAAAGAAAAATCTACGTTCTTAACTAACATTAGGATTTAAAAATTGTATAAAAAAAATAATCAAAATGCGTGAGCGATTTATTTATTTGTTTTACTTAATGTTATAAATCGTACAAATTGATTTATACACCAACAAAAATACAAACATTCTAAAGATTTCTTTAGAACGAAAAAGGGTGTTTCCCGAAGATTCTCTGCCATAAAGTTATTCCTATCAATATTAATTGTAATATGATTTCAATTTCAGCACTCAATGCCGCCAATTTGTCAGTTAGTCGATATTTGTATATTATAGCGACTGGCGTTGTGGATATTCCGTCATATGTGGTTCCGGTGATAATGTTGCGCTTTACGGGTCGTCGCATAACGACAATGTTCCTATTCATATGGACGGGAGTGTCGCTGTTGCTGGTGCTCTCCGTGCCCGCTGGCAGCACCACGTGGATCGTTTCATTCGCAATGCTGGGTCGCTTTGGCATCAGTGCCACCTACTCCGTGGTCACCCTCTACACAGCGGAACTTTATCCGACAGAGATACGCAACTCGGCGCTGGGCACCTGTTCGACGTGGGCACATGTCGGTTCGATATCGGCGCCATATGTCGTCGATGTGCTCGGCGCCCTTGGCTGGTACATTCCAACAACAATTTGTGGCTGCTGCGTTCTAGTAGCAGGTCTCCTAACTCTGACCCTGCCCGAAACGGGCAAGGGCAACCTCTCCGACAAGATGGACGATGCCCAGGCCAACGATGATGAAGACAATGACGAGGAGACGTCGACTTGCAAGTCGGAGAAGTAGTTGAATTGTACCCAGAATATAGTCCTTAAGTTTAGTATTAATTTTTGAATGCTACACTCGGAGAAAGAACTGCCTTTACTTTAGAAAATCAAAATGAAATTAAGATTGTTTTTCGGGATTATTTTTGATTATTAGAAAACATTTATATTAAAATGAGAAGGGCTTGCACTAAATTCTTAATCTCAAAAATATAAATTTTTTCTATTTATTAAAAATATTTTCTATTAAGAAATTAATTTTTAAAAAGTAGAAATTGTACATTTTGATTCTTAGTAACAAGTCCATTCTGAAATTCAGAAAATAATAATCATATTTCGACTGCTATTTAAGAATTTAGCTGCTATCTATTTCTTAGGTTCAATTCCCACAAAATCACCAGTTTTCCTCAATTCAAGTTGTATGTATCTGTGAACTATGTAAAAACTGTTTGTATATGTAAAATCTTAAATTACCTAATGTTTAATAATTATAATAGTGACAACATTTTAGGAATTCTTTAAATTCAAACATAGAAAAATACCTTTTAAATTAGATAAATTTTTTCTATATTTAAAAATCTAGCATGAAATTAAGCAAGGAAAAACCCAGCTTTCTCATTTTTAGAAATTTACTTTGTGCATAGTAAGGTGGGCAATCCTTGGCGAATTTCCAATATTTAGTGCAATTTTTTTTCCGAGTGTACTACTTAGTATACTCTATGCTGTATACCGTATAGCGTAGATTGTCTGTTGTACAATTACGATTGTAAAACTACTTGTAGTAAACTCGGCGTATTTGTTATTCGGATGCATATTTGTATATTCGGATAAATGTTTTTTTGTTTTTCACAAATATATATATAATATAAATAAACATTTGTATATGTATATATATATGTAAAGAGAGAGAAAACCCATTAGGACTTTTGCAGATGTAGCTGGATCCAGGCGGCGTAGGGTTTAGTTATTGTATAAATGCTGGGCATACCTTCGATGCCACAGGTCAACCCGTGGGATACTAACCCGTAGATGCATAGCTGGTCTACATAGCGACACATCAATGGACCACCGGAATCACCCTGACACGAGTCCTGTCTGTTTTTGCCCAGGGCACATACCGTATTATCCTCGCTCTTGGGAGCCCAAATATGTCCAATAATATCCCCACATTTTTTATTGTCAATTATACTTAACTCGGCTTCCGAGAGTCGCTTTTGGGAAGGTCCGGCGTGTCTGGTGGCCCCATATCCAATAATCCGACACGTTGCTATGAATATAATATAATAATAAATAATGATTAATTAATTATAAAAAATAAATATTATAATAATAAATAATACAAATAATTGATAATTAGTAAGTTATAAATAATCAATATTAAGTACCAAGCAAGAAATAATAAAACAAAAAATTAATAAGTAATAATTAATAATATATGGGTTATCTACAACATTTTACAAACCGTTAATGTTGGGTTTCATGCCTGGTGGCGGCAGTTGGGCATATTGCAGATCCTTGGCCAGTTGGCTCTTGAAAGCTCGACTTAAATAGAGAAGAGCAATATCGTTGCGATAGTTGGACCTGTATTATACAATATTAACACTAATTTCAAAACCTTGGCATCTATTTCGATATATGCAGAATTTGACTTACGGATGAAAGTAAATAAATTTGGCACTTTCTACATGATATCGCTCCAGGCTTTCCACATTCTCAATGTTTTCATATCCGATGAAGGCCACAATTTGTCCAATCTTTCTGTTAGTAAAAATTATATTGTAGTTAGGGAAATTATATTGGAAATATTGTTTGGAAATTTTCTCAAATTGATCTTTTATATATTGTTTCGTGTTCCGCCTATAAATTAAAGTTAGGACTGCTAATGCAATTCTTTTCAATATGAATACATATATTTTAATTTTGAATTCACTGAATTTCATTTTAAATAAATTTAAACAAGTTGAAAAGGCGAATTTTTGGCTTAACACTTTTTTTAAGAGTTCTATAAACTTATAAATTTCAAAAGGACACCTTTGCAAACCTTTCTTGAAGTGATGCTATTTGTTTTATACAACTGTATATACGAATAAAATTTAAGACCATATATACCCACTTTCGCCAAACACAATGGGCTGCAGTCAAAATCCAGCGATTACTCATCAAGATTCCGCCACAAAAGTGTTGAAAAGAATATTTTTTTGTGTTGTTATTTCCATGTTCACACGTAAAATCCTGCAATGATACCATAAATGGATATTGTGTGTGACCATCTGCCATGATGACAAGATTATTTATAAATTTTTTATATTTTATTTTATTTGATATACTGCCCTCGGTGAAAACGAAACGACCGCCAACAATGGGAACTGCCTGAGATTCGGGATAATCAAGGATTATTGTGATTAGCACAAACGGTAGTATGCATATTTTATGATAACTAAAACCAGCCTTCATGCTGGCAGAATAATAATATACTAAGCTGCTGAGTAGAGAAACAGCTAATAAATATAAAATATACAAACCAGCTTGAGCGCAAACAAAAACACAAGCTGTGCAAATATCTCAATAATGTGCATGTTTTGAAATCTCTACTGCGTGGGCATATGCAAACTAAGCTTTGCATAACAAACAAACAAAGTGAGCAATTAAATGCTTATATTAATGGTAACACATTTGGAAAAGCAGAAGAAGTTTTATTTTAAATGCTGTAACTTTTTCAAATTGAAAACAGTTTAAATTTGTGTGGCCACAAAGCAGTGTACAAAGAACGATCTGGCAACACTATAAGTGTTTAACTATTCCCACTATGTCTATCACTTATCCAGTAGTTGTTGCGGCGGGGGTATAGCATATCGATAGTTCGAGCTGCCTGGTGTTGGCCCCGGGTTTGAATTTTAAGATACTAGAGGGAGAGGTTGCGAATAGAAAGAGAGGGGAGGGACACAATATGTTTTTTTTTGGTAAAATGTGTTCACAGAAAATAGAAAGGTTGGGGCACTAAATAAATGATTTTGGCCCACAGGAAGGGCGGGAGTGCTACGGCAATAACAGCAAAGCCACCGTTGGACGTCTAAAGTAACGTTTCCTTTTGTGTTTTTGAATAATTACGATTGCCACTGTCCGTTAAATTAACTGTTTACTAGTGATGCGTAGATTTGTTTAGTGTTGTGTATTGTACGGTCGGCAGGCATGGGTAGACCCCCCCCTAATGGAGTACTGGCTGGCCGGAATTGCCCCCTTAGAACAAACCGAGAGGTAACAGAGTATATATTAAATGTTAAATGTATCACATATATTAAAAACACAAATTAGTTAAATTTAAAGCTGCACTTATCAAAGGTGCAACCTGTTCAAATTTATATGGTCACACAACAAAATGCAATGATCTGGCAATCTGCCAGCTCTCAACCGATACGTGATGCTCCTCCCACTTACGCGTATAATTTACGTCGCCGACCAAAGACGTTATATATATATACTAATGGCAATACATTTGAAATAATAAATCAAATAATAAAAATACTTAATAGTTTCCGAAAAAGATAACCTTTTCAATTTTAATCTCAACAAAATGCAATAATCTGGCAACATAAAATCGTTACGCTGTTAAGGCAGCCGCAAATTGGTCACACTGGCTAGCTATGCTAAACAGCTGCTCACTTGGGCGCGAATTGTGTGAATGGTCAGACGCCATTGTGTACACGTGCGTTGCGAATTGTAAGTGCAAATTGTTCACTAATTTTAACAAATATGCCAATATTAAAACTATTTCATTTGCGTATTGAATATACACTTTGCAACGTTGAACTTGGCTGCAAAGTACTTCATATTAAAAGCAAAATAAAAAGATAAAATTGTGCAGTGTCCTTTTTTTTTACTGTGCTTTGTTTTGCGTAGAGTGCAAAAAGTCATATTAAATTGGCAGAAATCGGAAATTTGATAATAATTATCAGTTTTCAGTTAGTAAGCAAACTGACCACGCCCCTCAAACAATATTCGTCTCGGCCTATTTTACTTGTGCTGACAAACGTCAAAATTTATCGGAGTAGAGAAATTGTTTTGTTTTCTGTTGTTTTTAAAAATGATTGCAATTAATCAAATGTATCGTTTGCTGCAAGTTGAGCTTTTTAATAGCATTTGGCATTTTTACAGTAGACGACAAACAATGTCCCAAGGCGGTGGCACTCCATCGGCGGCATCGGGTGGCAATCCAACCAACATCTTGCAACACGGTGGCAAGGTCTTCATTCAGCGCGATTACAGCGACGGCACCTCCGTCAAGTTCCACACACGGCTGCCAGCCGAACTGGATGGAATGGTGAGTAAATTGCCAATAAAATAATTATAATAATAATACAACAAGCAGCAATCATTTGTAATTACTCTGTTGCGGATGTTTCCTACATTATTTTGTTTCTGTTTCTTTTTACGGTCCATCACTAATTATATATTTTGGCATTCACAGCGAAATTGTAAACAAAGCCAGTGCAATAAAAATTGAGATTGAAATTTAAAACGCATTATAAATAAAAACAATTTTTTTTTTTTTAATTTAGAATATTGTTTAAAAGCACAATTTCCTTGCACATCCAAACAATTGCTTCGCATAGTTCTACATTCGTTGGGCATATTTCCTGAATGGTCTCATTGCATTCCAAATATTATTAAGGAAATAGAAATTATAATTTAAAAATAGCGAGTTATGCACAGAGAACAAATATCAAGCATCAATTTAACAATTTGAAACCCAAAAATATGCCCCCATTTTCCATTTACAGATTGAACGTCATGTTTTCGAGGCAACGATTAATCGGCTCAACGAATTTTATGCCGAGGCTGAGGAGGGCTCCTGCGGCACCTACTGCGAGGGCTGCATTGGCTGCATTACGGCGTACTTGATCTACATGTGCTCCGAGACACATTACGAAAAGGTAAGAAAATCAAATATAACCACAATAATTATAGCTATTTTAATTTAACATTTTTTTCTCGCAGACGCTGCGCAAGATATCCAAATTTGTTGCTTCACAGAATGAGCGCATTTACAATCCAAAGGGTCTGCAATTGATCGATCCAACATTTCGTGGTCTTCGCGTCATAGAAATTACCATATTCGATCGTCCTGGGCGAACGTGACTTCCGCTTTCCCATTCTGCCAATGAGTTTTTCATGTGAGACGACGACGGACGACGAGAACAACAACAACTACAACTAAATTCTGCTGTTACCAATAACAAACAAGTCAAAGCCAGTTTTCCCAAGGAAAAACACCCTCCATAAATTATGCAGCTTAAGCTTTAAAAAGTGCAAGTTTTATAAAATAATCAAGAATTTTGTGGAGCTTGTGAGTTAGTCTATAAGTTTAGTGTAGTTGTTGTAGTTGTTGGCCAAGGTATGAGTTTTATGGTAACAAGTATTTATGCGTTAAGTCAAAAGCTACTGAAACTGCATTTGAGCTAAAATTAAACATAGTTACATACATTTACTTATACACACACACACACGCAAACACCAACAAACACACATTTGCAAATGTTATTTTGTTTTTACTAATCTAATAATTTGTTTATAAAGTATCTTAATTTTAAAAACTTGTCTAAAATCATTCTGCTTGATTGCAAATACAATGTGTATAATTATTGTAGCACATAAAAAACAAAACAATAACAATAAATAGCAAAAACCACTTGAATAGTTAAATTACATATATATGCATAATGTTAAATCTATATATATATATAAATACAACAAGTCTTCAACGATTTCAAATAGCGCCAAATGAACTTACATATATATACACATATATAACCAAGTGAAGAACTGTTATTTTTTAATAAAAATGAAAAATCTACAACATTAACATTCTCGTTGCTTATTTTTTTTTGGTTTTTACAGCTGCCATTTCAAATATTATATCTATTTAGTGGCAAACAAGCCTAACATATGTCAGACGAAGGAAACGAATTTATACAGCGACGGTCAAAATAATAGTAGTGCTCCTTACAAAATTGAAGTTCTATATATTTTTATAGCTCCTTTCATAATCGCTTCGATTGGATTTAATTTACCTTTCGATATATGTCCTCATATACAATCGAAACTTTGCGCTTATTTTTTAATGAGATGTATGCAACTAAATACTAACTGTATTTACACCTACACACAATATTTAGTTTCCAGAAATATTATATAGCAACAGAAGGCATCACGACTGTTACACTACTATTATTTTGACCGTAGTTGCGAATGATTGTTTTAAGCTGTTTGCGATGTTCTTTAAAGAAATTTTATTGCGTAAATTGATAGACAAAAAAATAATAATAATATATATAGATGCAACCAACATACTATAATCACCCTGAAGGCTTTTAAGTTAAAGAAATATTTATAAAGTGAAGTATTCTCTAAAAAATGTGTGAAAGAAACTTTTTTAAAATAATACAAATTAAAATTAAATATAGCAATATTTTTTAAATGTGCTATTTTAATTATGGAAATTAGAAATAACTGAACGATTTCATTAAGGAATGCGTAAGTTGTGCTATTATATATTTCGCTTCCGTTTGAAATGGAAAAACAACATAAAAATATATATTTAAAATAAAAACAATTCCATTAGCAGTTCTAACTTTAATTTACGGGAAATACTAAATAATATATTAAAAATGTCATCATTCTGCAACATTTTACTTATTAAATTTATTGATAATTGTCACACTCATTTCTAAGAACAATCGAGGAAAGTTTAAGCTGCAAAAAAAAAAAACAAACAGTTACGAATAAAGTGTCGTGTTTTTGTTATACACATTTCATTTAATATATAATTTTTAATAGATGGTACTTCTAAATCAATATATGTATGTACTTTTTTCTCTTCTAAATAGTGTTTCCCTTATTTAAGTCATAATTAATCGGTACTAATCGCAGCCCAGTATTAATCCAATATCCACACAGCTCGTCATTTGCCCGCCTCGTTCATGTTCTTGGGCAAACTGAGCAGTGAATTGATTAGCTCCGAGTTCCTCTTTGGCAAACGCATGTTGTTGGACACTGCGTTGGCCAAATAGTATGGATATTTACAGGGTTGTCCGGCCGCAGCATAGCGGGTTGCAGTAAGCCAATCATACAGATCTCGATTGTAATCCTTGGCCATATAGCGCTCCTCTTCGGGTGCGCCGAGAACCAATGAGCAACTGGCCACCACCAGCAGCAGCGATAAAGACTGAGCGTAATGAGCCATCATTAGCCACACAGAGAGGAAGAGAAAGAGAGAGAGAGAGACAGAGAGCCGTAACGGATTAGAAAGTGGACTAATCCGCTGCAAACTTGCGAATGAGAAGGTCTAAGCCACGCATCCTTGTTTTATATACAGCCGGAGGCAGTGGAATCGTTAGGTAAATCACAGCTGGAAACCGCATCACGCGTTACACGGCGCATCCGTGTCGGTTTCAGCACAAATATGTCAAGCGCAGGCAAATAAAAAAGGTGACTGGCGTTCATACACTCGGAAAAAAATTGACTTTAAAACAAGTACAAAGTTATTATTTTTCGAAACACTCGCTAATTATGAGTAAACATTTTTCTTAAAATAAGTTAAGCAACTTTTTTTTCTAGATAGTTATATAAATTTTAATAATAATTTAAAATGTTTGTATCTACATAGAAATACAAATGTTTGATAGATAATATAAGCAACAAATGCTTAAGTAAGAATTCTTTACTTTTTAGAATTATTTATTATTATTTTCTATTATTCGAAAAAGTAAAATTTGAATTTTGTGTTAAATTTACTTATATGAATTTACTAAATAAAAATTCTGTTTGTTAAAATGTAAATGTTTACTAAATAAATAAGCAACTAGAAAGTTAATATAAGAATTCCTTAATGTACATACTTATAAAATAACACTCAAAATTACAAATTAATTCAACCTTAAATTAAGATATGCAAAGCCTGTTTGTTTTTAGAAATCCACAAGCCTCAATTTTAGAAATTTACTTAATAAGGTGATTTACCTATTTTTTCTAACTTTCATGTATTTTTTCCCAAGTGCAGTCAATATTTGATTATGCACCATTTTATGTGCGTGCCACGAAAACCAACAGCAACAGCATCATCCTTCCACAGACAAACAGATAGAGAGTCAGTCAGTCGAGTTGCGCTATTTGATTACGCTGAGCATTCTGGGTTGGGTTTGACGACATATGTATGCACATATATATAGATATATATATCCTTTCTGTGCGACCTCGACTGATTAATTTTAGACTAAGGGACAACAAAAATAAATACATTTGATTTAATGTCTCCTACGGCAATTCCCCCATCTAACAGACGATTATGCAAACAAAGTTATTTTTATTGTAGGCTTTCCGAAAGCATAACTCGAATATTTGCACAACAATAATTGGAATCGAGTTTTGGCCTTGACATGGCCAATATCAAAGTTTGGTGGCGCCTCGAATACGGAAATGATTTGAAATATGTTCATAAATGTTAAGCCGGTTGTTAAATTTGCCAAAATAAATTTAAAACTTATATGAACAAGTGAACTATAAAAAATTATACCATGAATTCAACTGTTTGGTTTTTCTAATTTGTAGTCTCTTTAAGTCGACTCAAATATAAGCATATAGAAAATGCTTCAGGCTGCTGATAGTAATGAGTTCAATATAATAATAGGTTTTTGACTTCAACTTTGGTGTTTCGAATTCGATCTGATGGCAAAAATTTGTCCAGTTGATCAATAATGTACCAATAAATATTATATATTCAAATTGTATCTTTTAGAGCTATCGCAAATCGAAATATATATACATATATATATATATCGATAATCAGTTAATGATCAAATGAAGCAACTTATTAACCCCTTTTGCCCATTTTATCCATGGGTATATAAAAATATACATAATTTAAAAAAAACTCACCTTATAATTAAGGAAGAATATTTTAAAACCAGGGTTTTTCTCTTCCTAATTTCGGAATACAGTTTCGAAAATGTAGGAAAAATATGTGCAATTCTTACATTAACAATTTTATATTGTAGTTAACAATTAGCATTTTAAGATTTCACATATAGTTTGTATATTTAAGATGGTTTTTAACTTAAATTAATTTTTCGGTAATTTGAATCCGAGAAGTAGACATCAGCTAAACTCTAATATAGCAGTCAGAAAAGATTTGTTACTTAGAATCTTAATTTAATTTTTTTCTTTTTAGAAATCTATTTCTTAATAATAGAAAATATTTTTTAAAAATGGAAAGTATATCAAAAAACAAAAAAAAATTGACAATTTTCTGCTTGCGCTTATTGGTGCTTATGTTTTACTTAGTAGGCACTTGGATATATATTGCTTCGTTTGAAATTGTGATAATGTTGATTTAAAAAAAAAAACGCGCAAAACAATAGGCAATTTTGCGCAGAAAAAAGCAAACAAAATTGGAATAACGATTATTATTTATTGACGCAATGTTGGAAAGCAACTGTGCAAATTTGCAAAAAACACAAAAAAAAAAAAATTAACAAAAACAAATAGAAAAAAATCTCCTGGCAATTAGTATAAAAGCTGAAGCGTTGGCACAATTGCAGTAGAAGTGCCAACCATATTAAGATTGCAAAAACTAAAATGAGAGTCTTTGCATTATTCTTGAGCTGTACCATTTTGGCCATTTGCCTGATTAGAGGAACCGATGCAGTTGCCTGTACCGCTCCAGACGATCCCGTGGGTTGCACAGATTGCGACGATACGGCAAATGCCAATCATGTTGACTGCGTAGCAGAGGAAGACACTACAACAGAAGTGACATCAGAGGCAACAGTAACAACAGAAGAAACAGCAACAACAGCAACAACAGCAGCAACAACAGCGACAAGGAGGAGGAGAAGGAGGAGAACGCCAAGACGCCGCTTTGTCCGCATCAATAATCTGAGGTATACAAATGTCCGTCGCATCAGGACACCAGCAGCCAACACGCGAAGGCGCAACAATAATCGCAACAATAATCGCAACAATAATCGTCGCGTTGTAGTCAGGGGCTAGATATGACTTAGATACAGATAAACCTTACGTGACAAATTATAATTATAATTACATATTATATACGGAAATAAAGTAAAAAAAACAGTAAGCACTAAAAAAAACTTGAAGTTTTCTCATATTAATTAATTTGCATTTTATAAACTATTTAAAATGCAAGCATTAAAAAAAACCTGAAGTTTTAAAGTGTTTGGCCAATAAGATAACGCCAAATGCATTTCGTAAGAGGTCATCCTTACGATTCCATCTCAAAGTATCCTTAAATTTTTATGCCTATAAGTATGCCGTCAAACTTTTCGTCGAAGGGAAATTTAGTCAACTCACCAACAAAATAATGGTGCGTGAACTGGCTATGCTCTACAGCAAAGACAAATTCCCAAAGTGAACAAATTTCCCAGCAAAGGTAAGGAAATCAAAAATTTGTATTTGTAATGTTTTTGTGTGAAACTTATGTAATTGTTTAATTTTTTGTCATTATCAGAGCGTATTTGATTTAATTCCCTGGTTATAGATAATAGTTTGCCGTTTATTTGATTGAGCGGCTCACTGTTTCATATTATTTTGCAACACTTGCCTTCAATAGTTCGATTTTTGAGCGCACTACAATTTATATTATAGAAAATTGTGTGGAGTTCCATTATTAAAACACAACAAAGGCAGAATCTAGAATTTTCAATGGTGTGATTTATTTTTGATTCAATTGCATTCTCTTATATAGTTACACAAATTATTAAAAATTGTTTTTTTAATTGCAGCAAATTTATAATATTGATATATGGGCAAAAAAAAAAAAACAATCATGTAAATAACCACTGTTTTACAGATAAAAAACAATATCAATATTGTTTCAAAATTAACTCAAATTGGTTATTAGACTTACAACTTTGAGATAAGGTACATAAATTTGCCCAGTGTATTGATGTCAATTGCAAAACATTTATAAAGAAGTTCTTAGGTTCGTTTGTAAAGTTGTCTGGATTTTGATTCTCAATGGCGCGACAGAAAAGCTAGAAAAATAGTTTGTTTATTTTGTTTTTTTTTGCAAAATCAGAAATGAGGTGCCTACAATTTACATCGAAGCTTTAGCAATTAGTTGTTATAAATAAATATATATATATATAAACACATATATATATATTTATATATATATATATAATAACAACTAATATAATGTTTATATAATACGCTAGATTCTTAACTGCTTTATACACACATAAAGTAAAATTGTTTTAAGTGTTTTTTTTTTCTCAACATTTAGAGAGAATGAGAATTTAGTTAGTGTAACTAGAGCTAATCAATTTTTGTAAGTAGGTGCTAATATAGTATTTGCTAGATATTTGCCTATTTGCCATTTAGATTTGAGTTGAATTCAAAAATTGACAAAAATACATTTATTTTAAAAACATTCGATTTTGTTTTTTTGCATAGTTTAATTTAGTTTGCTGTTTAATTATTATTATCATTATCATTTTGTGCAGTTAATAATTAGTTTATTCATTTTACAATATATCAAACTTGTGCGCGGTGCTCACAAATGACAAAAAGTACAATAGTTTTTCTTTGAGTGTCTTTTAGGATGTTTAAATATGTATTATGTATTTTAGCTATTCTATAAAATATCATATAATATTGCTGTAGTTTATATTCTTCACAAATTCTGGTTTAACTAAATAGCTACAATCAAGTGCGGCCTACTAAAAAGTTACACATATTTATTTAGTATATGGAGAATGATTAGTATTTAATTATGTCAACTAGTTAATAAGAGCTTTAACCACAAGTACAACACGTGTAAATGGGGTTATCACATGCGGACTAGTTGCATTATTTTTGGGTACATCAACCTCGAAATCAATTGTAGCCTCACAATATTTGTTTGTTTTGTTTTTTTCTTTTGCTTAAGCATATACAAAGTTATTTATATTTATATGTATTTTTTGTTTGGTATATAGTTGGTATTTTATACGTTTGACTAGCACGATTTGGTTTACGAAAGGAAAAACTACTTAACACAAAAATGCATTGATAATCTAATTAGATATTCGTTTTTTCATTATTATTATTTTTTTTTTTTGTATTTGCTGCGAGTGAGTACAAACACCTAGGAGCTTAAGTTCACATTCAAATAGAGCAAGAGAGAGAGAGAGAGAGCAAGACAAAGGGAGAAAGAGAGAGGGAGAGAGGGGGAGAGAATATACCAAAAGGTTTGATGCGCATGCGCTTTGACCCTTAGGACCTTAAATAGATCACATGATTTGACATTCACTTAGGCATAATATTGCAATTATCTTTGCTGTATGGATGTGTGTGTATGTGCACGTGCGTGTGTGTGTGTGTTTTCTCTCTACTTACAGACATATACACGTAGAGCAGGCAACCAAAATTGATTGGTAACCAAACATAATTTCATTTAAAGGTTTTCAACTAGTTAGTACATATCAACTAGTTACTGTATTCGTTACACTTAGTTCAAGAAATCGAACTGAATTTCAGAAAATCTCCCTGCAAACTAGAAAGTTTTTCTTGTTTTTAAATAATTAAAATTAAATTATATAAATTTATAAACTAAAAATGTAATAAACTAATTTATATTTATTATTATTTATTTAGGCAACAAATAAGCTAATCTACATTTTGACAAATTTACACTGAATGTATAAAAAGAAATATAAAGCTTTTTAGATATATCTTTTTTAGAAATACTCTTAAATACTCATTTTTACAAACAATAATAACAGACAAAAATTATATTTTAGAGTTAAAGAAGTGCACTAAAAATTAGACAAATTTTTGATAAGTTTTAGAAAAATGCAGCCCGAAATTAAGAAAAGACAAATCTTGTTTTATTTAAATATACTTTCTGAATAGTAAAGTAAGCTATCCTTGACGTCAAAAGCAAGGCAAATTTCTAAAATTCAGATCGATTTTTGTTCCGAGTATAGACTAGTTACTGTATTAGTAAGTTTGTTTAATTTTCGATTTATTTTTTTGTTACTTGTAGAATTATTTGGCTGGCAATCCGTTGCTAAGCATACTGTCCAGCCCGGTATCGGTTTTGGATTCGGTTTTGTTAGTGGTTAGTGGGGTGTAAAATTAGAAATCGGTCAGCCCCCCTCCTGCTGGGCTTTTGTCAGTCTCACTGCCAGCCGCAGCAGATGTGGAGGGGGTCACCAAATTCTAATTGGATGGCTTTCGTCATAAGAGTGCGCACAGCTTGGAACGCTTCTTGGTCTTGTCAACGGTGCCCGCCGAGGATGTAGACGAGGAGGCAGACATGCGACCCACACTGCCCGAATGTGGCTGAGATGGACTCGTCGGACTCTTGTCGTCCATATCCTCGCTAACATGCGATTCCAGCAGTTTGAGCGATGTCTTTGGCTTGGAGCCATCCATGCTGTTGTACAGCGTCTTCGATAGCTTTGAGCGCACCACTTTTCCCAATGCACCGGTCTTCTTGATGCTCAGCCGGGAGCCACTGCTCCGCTGGTGTTCCGGCGTGTGGCTATCGTCGCCGCCATGTTGAGACTGGGATTGCGATTGCGACTGTGATTGCGATTGCTGATTGCAATTGAGCGTTGTCACCGTGAACTCAATGTCTTTGATCTCCTCGTCGGCACAACCGGCAAACTCCTCCACCGGCTTATCAATCGTATCGTGATCGATCCATGTTAGACCCATCTCCACTTTCTCCGCCAAATCCTGCCAATTGCGCCGATTCTCCAACGTGCCCTCGTACAAAGGTGTTATCCACGGGAAAGTGTCGCACAACACTCGGTAGAGCGGCAAACAGATCACATCGATGAAGCCCACCTGCATTTTGGGCAGCTCATCCTTGCGTTCCCTGCGTTATTATTTTTAGTTTATTATTCATTTAAATACTCTGCTACCGAAGGTAAAATAGTATATTGATTTTGTGCAATATCCCTCATGCTGTCTGTCGGTCTATATATACCAGACATAGTTGGTCAAAATGGTGTGTTCTACGTCCGCAAGGAGGGCGGGAAATCGATAAATTTTATAGTGTGCATGTCCCACAATTCACCAAATTTGATTGGTAGATTGTTGGCGATGTCCACGCGCACCTTACGTGCCCTCAGTAATCGGAAATGGAAATCGAGTCACCAAATGTTGAAAGTGTGGTACTGGTAACGCCCTTCAAAAATAGATAATAAAATCGGATGTCCACGCCCAGCACCCTTCAAAAGGGGGAAAATATTTCGACCGCGCCTAATTCCCCAAATTAAGAGCTACAGTCACCAAACTTGTAAGGCACATTACTAGGAAACTCTTCCAGCATTTTTTTGTCCGCCCAATTCACAAAAATCTACAATTATGACAATTTAAAAGTCAAACTTGAAAAATAGATTAGTAAGAACCTCCTTCAATGATTGGGGTTTTTGCCTACACACACCCTGTTCTGTGGCACCTATTATCAGCTGGTAATACTTGCCGGTATCCAGCGTATTTCGCAGTCGGTTTCGCTTGACTGGAACTTTCTCACTTGTCTTTTTTAAACTGATTCCAACTTACCTATCCATCATGGCCACTGGCTGTGTGTTCAGTTGCAGCTTCTCAAGATCTCCCTGATCGAAGAACTCATCGGCAACCAGTTTGGCAACACGATGTTGCACCTCCCACGGTTTTGCTATGGCACTCACATCACACGCTGTCATCATCATGCCACAAAGCACTTTAATATTAAATAAAAAATATATAAAAATATTACGCATACGCAGTGTTTGCCCTCAGCACTTACAATCCTTTTTCTCCTCGCCCTGCCAATCGAATTCGCCGTTTTCGACTAGTTCGAGAAAAGCGTTGCGCTTCTTAAAATACATTGCCAAATCGGTGGAAAGAATAGCGCTCTCAACAGTCTTCATTACAGATCGATAATCCTCGGTCGAAAGTGCCTATCAAAAATTTAAAATATATTTCTTATATTATTGTACACATACATTTTCTTAATTATATGACAATTCTCGGGCCAAGTAAAAATGTACAATTTATATTTAAAATAAATTCTTAGCTACCGAAATAGTTTAAAGGTCAAAAGAAATAATAGTGTTGAAGTCTATTTGCCTGTTTTAACTGTGACCATTTAACACTTCCACGCTTCCACTATAAATCTACTTTAATTGGCAAACTATAATAATAAATCATACAGCTGATCGGTTTATTTTTATTTGTCACTCCGAAATGAATGATTAGACAGTTTATTAAAATAGTTTAGAATAACATACCATATTAATAATTAAATAAACCAATTCAAAAATGAAAATCGACTGCATTTGTATATTAATTTCATTGCTTTAAAAAAACCAAATAAAATTCAATTAAAACGGGCAGAGACAAGCTCCATTAATTATCAAATAATATGATAACAAAGATTAAATTTTGAGACAAGTAAAATGGAATAAATAAATATATAAAAATTGTCAAAATAAACTATGTTCTGTGCTCCTTAAACAATTTGGATGATAGATTTACTATGTTCCAAAATAGTCTACTTTTCTAGATTGTTTTGTTTATCCCTAATTATTTTTGGGCATGATTTATGCAATTCCTACTTCTTTGGGAGACTCGCTCACCTGGAATATGTTGTTGCCCTCGGAGTTCAGAATCATGACACACTGATCGAAATGATGATGCTCCATGGTGCTGGTTGTGTATAAAATAGCTAAGGGTGATTCAGTTTTGGTCTGGAAGGCATTGTTGGTGCCGCGATGATCCAGATCGTGACACAAACAGGCCACCAACAGACCCAATATCTCCAGATCTGTCATAAACCGTTCCATTTTGCCCGTCTTCAACATGGCAAACATGGTTTGAGCCACATTCAAAGCATGCCGCCAATTGTGATATTTTACGGGTCGATAATTCTTGCGTACACTCAACACCCAGCGACAGAGCACCTGCAGTGGAATCGAGTAGGATTTGATCAGAACTGTGTTTTTGTTTTGTCGCTTTACGCAACTTACGTCGTAGGGTATATGAAATTGTGAGACCAGATTGCATTGCATAAACATGCGCAGCACAGCACGACAAGTGTCATCATCAACCAGATCAAAGTCTAGGGGGGAACAATGGGGCAGAGTGATACATTTGTGATGGGTTTTGTTTGATATACTTCGACTTACCCGTAAAGGTGAAGCTGTACAAGTTGTAGGACTCGGCCTCAGCAATGGGATCCTGGGTGAGTTTCTCTGTCTGATCCTGGCTGGCCGTCGCATGATAGCTGAGACACTCCAGCGCCACCTTCTGCTTGGCCATCAGCTTGCAGGCATTCTCGTACATTTGCGTGTTGTGGATACCCAGGCCACAGAATATGGCAAATGCCTCGAATATCGACACATCCGATTCGGAGAAGGGTAATCCGTTTGCCTGCACATACACAGAAATTAATTAATTAAGATCGCACCATTCCAGTTCCCGAAACCGATATACCGGATGGTGTAAGTCGATAAAAATATGCAAATTACAAACACAAATATGCGAAACATAATGATTGTCATAAATAAAGTCGTTGTGGTGCAACTGTATATTCTGATGTATGTTTGAGTCACCAAACTCCCTTATTGGTATCAGGGTATTTCGCAGTCGATTAAACCCGACTGCAACTTGTTCTCTTAGTTGTTGTTGTACGAACTTTGTTAATCAGCTGCGCGACGCCAATCACCGTCTTCTGGGCATTAACAATCGGCATACAGAGTATGGCATGGGTGCTATCGATTTCGCTGTCCTGTATCTGATTGTGATCCCTCACCCACTCGTGGACATCGCATATGTTCACCGTCTGCCCAGTGGTGGACACAAATTGGGCGATCTGCGCCAGTGTCGAGTGGCTCAGGTCACTGATCGAGGGCCGGGAGACATTCGCCGCCTGATATTCCCCGCCCAGCTCGAAGAGGACGGTGAAGCGATTTCGCATCTTTTGCTGAGCGATTGAAAACGATTTAAAATATTTAAAACTCAAATTTCAATGCATGAGTTGGAAAAAAATGTTTAAGTTTACCTGCTCCTCGAAACTGTCGCCGCCTTTAATGGCGCGCATGGTGCGCTGCTCCTGCTGATGGGGCTTCTCGATAATCTTCTCTAAGTGGCTCTGGAAAATGGCGAAAATTCAAAGTACATGTACATTAAATGGCTGCCACAAATGGGGCATCAACAGCTCCCATTGCAGCTGCAACGGTGGCGCCGTTGGAGTCACTTATCATTTTGTTGTTGCTTTTCCTGCACATAATTAAATGCATAAATGCCGCACATGACTTGCCACATTTTTTTCAAAAGGTTTGTCAGCCTTAAGTGGGCATATATATACACATATAAATAAATATATTTCGATAATGATTGGCAATTTCAAAGGTAATCGAAGAGCAATGAATAAATTATTAACAACAATCAGCATTTAATTTAGGTAAACCAAAAAATGTAATATATAATATTACGTATATTGCATTTTAATTAATAAAAATAATTATAAACGCGCGTGACCCAGTTAAATATTTCATATGAGCATAAGAATTTTTCACGTCCTATTAATTATAATTATATGAAAACCATAAGTGCATACAACAAAATATTCACTTCAGTCAATGGGATTTAATGTAATTAAAAATGTTACGCAATGCGATTAATGGCTCCTATTAAATTGGTAAAATGTTTCATTTGGGAATTAAGTGGTTCATGCTAAAAAGTTGTTTTTATTGAAGTGCATGTTTTTTTTATTAATTTTTTGTGGTGTTCAATTATTGTTGTATATTCAATTTTTATATGGAATTTTTTTAATTTTATTTAAATTATGATTTTATATTTATTTATAATTTATTTGTATCTTTATAATGTACTATGCTTATTTCCTATGTACGCTTTTTCTAGTGTTGTATTTTCTAATATAGATTTAAGGTAAGCAACTCAGTTTTACACACAATTGTTGACCTTGAAAAAGGTACCAGAAGTAAATAATAAGCTTTAAAAAGAATGCCATACAATTTTGGAATTGAAGCATTTATTTGTTTAACTGGATTTCAATGGTTCCTATCAGTTAGCGTCTGTGGGTTTTATGAGTACTTTTCGAATAGAAATGCCTGTAAATCTAAACTGCTTACAATTTAAACGTTTAGACGCATATTTTTTAAAGGTTTTCATTTGCACAATGGTTTTGTATTGACACATCAGTTCAGCATGTGGTTTATTTGACTGCCTCAAATACTCGCTATACACACATTAAATAACTGTACAGGAGGCCAGAGAAATGTGCTTGACGACTACCAGTTCTTTAGGCCTTATATTATGAGAAGAATTAAATAAAAAGTAGGTCTATCACGTTTATTGGTATGAATTAACTTTACAATTCTATTATTGTATTATTTTATACGATTTTTTCAGTTGTTGATTTTAAAGAATTCTCTTAACAGTGCATTAATAGAGTGCATTGATTACATAGAAATAAAGTAAATAAGCTCAATTTTTTGTTATTGCCCAATTGTATTGTTGACATTTTTCGACGGGTTCTATTATTTTAATTTAATTTAATAACTAATTTAATTTTAATTGCACTTTTTTCTAGACCTTAGTTGTACAGTATATCTATCCAAAAAAGTGAGTATATATATTAAATTACTAATTTATTTTGTTGAGAAGAGTTCTTTTATTATATGATACAAAATTGTTCGGGATGATAAACAAAAGGTTTCTGCTGCAAATATTAAACGCTAAAAGAATGCCATTCAAAGTTTGAATTAAAACATTTAATTGTTTAACTTTTGAATCTTACCAATACTACAGCATTACAAATGTGGCCAAAAGAGGCTTGTGTGTGAAAAGAAATCCAAACCGTTTACAATTTAAATGCTCGCTTGTATTTTAAAGGTGTTCGTTTGCACAATTGTTTTATGTTGACTCGTGAGTTGAGCAGGTGGCTTATTTGGCAGCCACAAATACACGTTAAACACACATTAACTGGGTGAATAGGAATCCAAAGCAATGTTCTTGATGATAAACCGTTCTTTGGGCATTTTTTTATATGAGAAGAATGGAACAAAAAACAGCGCAATGGAGCACTCAAAATAAAAAGAATTATTTAAATTGCACCATTTTAATTTCCTTGGGGTGCGTTCACATTCAAGTTGTCAAACAGACAAAATGGCTGCGTTTGCATTTAAAACCACTTTAGTTTTAATGAAACTGACAAACTGACCCCATCTGAATGGGGCGGACAATCAAGTTAAAATACAAAAAAACATTCAATTTGGAAAATAACCGAACAATGTGAAGATATAACGGCAGAAACAACCACTAAATCATCACAGCTTCTGCCGTGAGCAGAAGTTGTTATGGTCATCATTATACTCTAAAAATATAAATATTTACTTTTTTTATAAAATCTTCCAGTTGTACGAAAAATGAATTCTAAAATTCAGAAACAGGTAGTTAAATTTACTGTGTGGTTTTCATATTAGAGCTTAGCTGTTTAGAGTGACTCAGTGGAAAGTCAAATTAGTTTTATGAATTTTATGAAATATGTAAATTATTAGAATACTACTGTTGAATTATAATAAAAGTGAAACAAATATAAGAATAAGAATTCTTACGTTCAAACATATAAAACCAAACACACTGAAGATTGGCAACCCTGGTTTTACAAGTAATAACAAGGGAAGCTATGCTTGAAACAAAAAGTGTGCTTAATTTCTAAAATTACGTTTGATATTTTTTTCTGAGTGTGGGCCCTAAAATTTGAAAATCTTAACTTACCTCCTCACAGCAGTCCAGATCCACAAGGAACACCGAGCAGCGTTCACATTTGAGCAGCTCGCGCGCTTCTGTCATGATTTTGGTGACGAGACACTCGAGATTGTTTTGCTCCTCGAAAATGCTACGCGCCAGATTCAAAAGGATTTGATTGCGTCTATATTCCTGGACGGACATTTCAAAGAGCTGGGCATTCTGTATGCCAATGCCACAGAATGTCAAATATCTGCGAAAGATTTCCACATCGTGCTCATCAAACTCCATGCAACCTAAGCCAGACAACACAAGTGAGTTAATTTCGAATTTGGATTATTTTCTCGAGTCGTTATTTGTCGTTGCCCATTTACCATTGGTCTTATTGATGATTTGTGCGACGCCGATGATGTCGCCCTCGTAATTGCAAATGGGCATACAAAGTATGGCATTCGTCTTGTAGCCCGTCTTCTGATCGATTTCACAATTGAAGCGCACATCCTGGTACGCCTCCTTGATGTTAATCATCTCCTTTGTCTGGGCAACCATGCCAGCGATGCCAATGCCAAACGGTATGATTATCTCCTCGGCTCGTGCACGAGTCACCGCATCCTTGAGTGCTGCAAAGAGGCCGCATAAATCATTAAATAAATATTTAATTTATTGACTAAATATTCAGTCTGCCACACATAAGATACCCAAAAAGCCAAGGAAAAAAATAACAGTTGAAAACCGAGGCTAAAAGTCAAATGCGTTGCTGGCTTTGAGTCAACGTATTTGCATGGCCAATTCTTGTGTATATGTGTGTAATTGAATGTACGTGTGTGTGGGTGTGTGTGTAGCAAGTAAACCTTGCTTTGGCTCTAATCTTTACTTGTTGTTTTGTCTTTACCCACCAACAACAACATTGCGAACATTTTGCCAACTGAATTATGTAGCGGAAGAGGCGGATTTAACGCACGAAACACACACTCCGAGATTCATTATATATAATATGTATATATATATATATGTGTGTGTGTGTGTGTGTATGTGTATGTGCCGGCCTGAACACGTTTAAGCCAGCATCTATTTTTCATTCGATAGCAACCTTTTGAGTTTTATGGCCAAAAAACTTTTAATGCCCGCTTCCGTTTCGGCTTAATTTGCTAATGCGTTCCCCGCTCCGTGGCCCAAAATGAAGCAAGTGGATGCCCGATCCGCTAATGAGCGCCAATTTGTGTGGGTTAACGAGTCGAGAATTTTATTGGCACTTGCCTCTAACGCATATTTGCAATCAAATAAAGTCTACAATAACAAAAAAAATAAATAAAAATAATAATACAAATTTGTAGCTCATTTCTCATTTTTTAAATATATTTAACAAACTTTCTAATCGCTTAATCCAATAAGTGGGCAATATATAAATATAGCTAAGCGTTAAAATACATAGTTTTTTTTTTATATACATACATACACATAATTGTGCTTCGTTCAATATCGTTTTCAGTTTATAATAAATGGATGAGTTTTTAAAAATTTTACGAGAGTATGTGTTGCAATAGAGTTTTAGTTATTATTTAATTATTTATTTCAATAGAAAAAAACTAAGATTCAGTAGTTTAAAATACAATTCTGACTTATATGGGAGTGAGAGCAACTATTTCTATACTCGCACAAGTGAAAAATTGTAATTGTGCAGGCTTAATTGTAATATTCTAAAAATAATTTAAAAATTCAACAACACTGTTAAAAGTGTAACAATTGAAGGGTTGGCAATGTCTGTTCTCTGAATTTATTGTTTAGCAACTGATTTCAAAAGAATTGCTATAGAAATAAACCTCACACTCAGTATTTTAAAATACATTTTTGATTAAGAGCAAATGTTGCTACCTGCAGACAAATGAAAAGTTGGCTTAAAAAAGACTTTTGCCCAGATGCATTTATTCATTTTGTTAGTTGATTGGATTTTGTTTTTGTGTTAATTAAACTAGAGTGCCACTGCTGTCATTTTTGCCTGGCAACACTTGAACAACAAATCTAAATCGAAATTCAAAATGAAAAAAGAGGAATGCGCTTTTTAATTGCTCACCCGTCTTTTGTGTGACGTCAAAGAGTTTGGCCACCAGATATTTGTTGTTGGGCGTGCCCTTGGCAAGGAAGAGGGAACCGCGATCCGCATGGGTTAGCAGGCCAACGTTGACCAATATCTTGTGGCAGAGCACATCGATGTCCAGCTCATTGGCCACGTCCCGTATCAGCTCCATGAACAGATCACCCTCATCCAAATCCATTAAATGCCGTCGACCCTCGGGCAGTGCCTGCACCGATGAATTGGACAATCGGCGAGGTGACTTCTGAAAAATACCAATACCAATAGTACATGGTCAATAAATGAAATGCAAAGCATACGGAAAAAGGCTTAAATTGTGTGCAGGACGAAGCCAGTGCAAACCGTTTGGAAATAATTGAATTCTGCGACCGATGGCCGTATTTAATTAACTGTTGTAATTGCTCTGCCAGTCAGAATTGATATTAATAGAATGATAAGCTGCCGTTATTAGAGGCGTCTCCAAATAAATACAAAAAAAAAAAAAAAAATACACTGACACACATACATTATTAATAATTGAATTAATCTGTATATTGGGGCATACGCATACGTGTTCTTCCCGGCACAATTACGATTCCACTGACCACCACAATTTAACAATTTAACCCATGCGACTTGTCATGTGGCCTGCGCTCCAATTTCAAATAAAACTGAGTCCGCCCCGTTCAAAGGTGACCATTAGCAGTCTGCTTTAAGCGGCTGCCTCCACCACAATGCACTCAAAAAAAAATCCAATCGCCGAGGTTAACTCATCTTCATGTTTTCTTTTCTCTCAGGGTGGTTTTTCCCAAATATTTGGAAAAATTATGTCTTATTTTTATAATCTTATACCCAGAGAATTTACATTACAGTTCCTGCAATTTATATTTAAAATTAATTATTAGTATTTCTATATTTCCCATAAACAAACATAGTTTAAATAGCTTATGAAAATTTATATAGCTTAATATACAATTTTTAATATTTATATATATATATTGGATTCATCTAAAGCTAAACTACAATATGGCAGTCAACATATCAAATATCATTACTATTTTCTAAATTCCAGAACGCGTTTATTAAGTATCAAGGTTCACATTTTTACCCTTTATAAATTTCCTTATAATATAAATTGATTCTTTTGATTAAAAATAAATACCATAAATACCATTTTCAGTGCGAATTTCTAAATTTCACGGCGTTTTTTCTGAGTGTGATAATTGAATATAAAATGCCGTCAGGCTGCGTGCGAGGGTCCAATTATAACGAGGTAGCCAAGGCCCGGATATATGTACATACATATATATGTATATACCTATATATGTATATATAATATATATGTATATATATGTATGTATATATATGTTTATCTATAGATTGCGTGCTGCGCAAATATTCACGAGCAGGACTTGAGCTTCGTTTTAGTCTTTATCACTGCCTCTGCCTATCTCTATCTCCCTCTCTCTTTCTCTCGCATTCTCTGTCTGTCTCTCTCTCTCTCTGTCTCATCTTGTGGCACAATTCCGGCAAATGAAGGCAATTTGTTATTGTTTTTAGCTGTTGAGGTTGTTATTGTTATTGTCCTCTGGTCTTGTAATTGTTTTTATTTTCTAACGTACACAAACAAAGTTTGTCTCGTGCACAAAATATCGATAATTATTTTTAAAAATACATATAATGCTTTTCTTCCTTTTCATATTGATATTCACTTCAGCACTTAAATCAAGTAAATTCTAAGTAATTTCTAGCATGCGTCTTTGCTTGAATTGAAAAACAAATAACTAAAGTATTTCCTCATTTGAAGTTTCTGCTTATAATTTTTGCATAGCAATTTCAGTTTCTTAACCTATGCAATATTTAGCAGCATTAATTAATATTAATAAGGTAATTTTATTTAATATAAATAATATAAGCAATAAAAAATATAAATCACAAAAAATAAACACTTTTTTGCTATTACAAATATAAGAATTCAACTCAATTGTTTGTCAACGAGGTTTTCGAAGTAATTAAAATATTTGTAACTTTCTCCTGAGTAAAACCTCTTAAATAGCTGCAACAATGTTGTAGAATGAATCATCCATTGTTTCAGTAGTTAATAAAATGCAAAGTTAACAAAACAAAAAACAAAAAAAACCAAAAAAAAAAAACAGAGAGAGAGAAAGAGACAGAGAAAGGGGATAAAGGGAGCGAGAGAGAGAAGTGTGGAAATGGCAAACTAAAATTTGTATCTCTACCTTGTTCACTTTAAAGTATCCTTTCAAATTATCAACCCGAAACGGGAGCTTTGAACTTTAGCCACGGCAAAAAGAAAAACACAAAACAAAAAAACAATAACTAATTCGAAAATACTCGGAAAACCTTTAAAAGCTTTTGCTGTAGATAAAAGAAAATAAATACAAAACATCAAATAACATAAAGTACTCGTAAAGCGACTTTTAATGGGATTTTGCCCGACTGCAAATGAAAAGGCGTCCGCACGTTGCAACTCTGATGAAATGGTGGCCGAAAGCTCCATTTAAGCCAGTCAATAAGACAACGTCAACATCAGCATTAACAACAACAGCTGTCGATTGTCAGCAGTCGCTTGCATTATGCAACACGCACTTAAACAAATTGGTAATGCAGCACAGGTAAGTTTGGGGCATGCAGCAGATTTTTTTTAAACAATAACTGCTGATTCCTTGAGCGCTGTAATCCTTTGGTTATGACTGAAGGACTCTAGTGTGTTTGGGACAAGTCCGAGCAGACTAAATCGAATATGGTTCCGAGTAGCTCCTAGCCAAACCAAACACGCTTATCTTGCTCCCTGTAGTACCTAACCAAACTTTATTTGTCAACTGTAGTCGACTGACAACTGACGACTGATAGAACTTACAACTCAAATTTGGTAGGTATGTTACTAGTAGTCGACTTTAAGAACCGATAACAAATTTGTGTGGCCACGCCCACACCTGCGCCCATAATCGACAATGCCGATATTTTGAAATATGTAAATCGATAAATCCGTGTATCTCCCACCATTTTGAAGATAAAGTGACCAAATTTGGAGGGTAACTTGCTGGTAACCTCCTCCAAGGATCAGCATATAATTTATTGGACCACACCCACAACCGCCAGGAACTATCTAAAATGCTCAAAACCTTCAATAATTTGTAAGCTAGAGTCACCAAATTTTGAAATTATGTTACTGTTAACTCCCTTAAGAGATAGATAAAAAAATTGGATGGCCACGTCCACTCTACCTACCTAAACCGATACTCCTGTTAGTGTAAATCGATACGACTATGTATCTCATACAATATGAAAGCTTAAGTCACCAAATTTGAATGGTATATATTGCTAGTATTAAAAAAACTGGGAAAAACATTTGTTTTTGGTCATGCCCAGCTACAGTTGCCAAACGACGAACTATCTTATATCCACTGTAGTATCTTATATCTACCTCAATTTGAAAGGGAAACTTGGACAGTATTTCTTGGCTACACACAAATTATGGTACCAAAGTATTTCGCAGTCTTTTACGTCCAACTGCAACGTTCTCTCTTGTTTTAGAACATGTACTAGTAAAAGTATCTGTTTTGTGATTCATATATATTAAGAGGGAATATTTGTTTTTTTGCTGACCCCGAAATGTCAATCCTCTTGAATTAACAATTAAACAATTGTTTAGATATTAAATAAAATCTTGTCATTATCTGATTGCTTGAGATAAAAATATTTCAAATATATAATAGATGTATGATATTCTAAAAAAAAAATAATTATTTTAAATAATACCATGATTTTATAAATAACAATTCTTTAATAAGTGGTCATTGTGGTTGGCACAGACCCACAGGCCACTTAAATGATCAAACCGAATCGTTAACAAAAATATCTACCTTAATTCGATCTAGACCAGCAAATATATGGACTCGACTTAACATAGTGTCTCATTTCATGGTCAAATGATAAAAACTATTTATTTAGAAGTATGCGAATTTGGCTATTATTCAAGTCAAATGTCAGAGAAACAAGCCTTCAAGCGTGCGTTGGCTTATTGTTAGTTTGCACAGCTGTATAAATTTCATTAACTATATAATGTTATTAAATAAAAAGTAGAAAACAGAAAAAGTATCAGCAGCCTATTGAAACATTCGCTATAAAAGGTGCTGTTGCAGAAGCAGTAAGACATTCAATCCAAACCATTGGCATCAAGATGAGAATCCTAACGGTGATCCTGGGCTGTGTCCTTTTGGCTATTTGCCTTGTTGGTAACAGCAATGCGACATGCGCTGTTGAAGGAAGTTGTGATGCCACAGAGTGCGCGGATCCGGCAAATGCCGCAGAAGAATCTTGCCAAACAACCACCACAGAAGAATCAACCAGCGAATCAACAACGGAGACTGAAAGCGATACAAGCGGAGCAACAACGACAGCTGGAAGCGATACAAATGCTACAACAACGGCGCCTAGCAGTGGTGCGACAAAAAGTTCCGCTCAAGCTGCTGTGAGGCGTCTGAGGCGCAGGATACAACGTATGAAGAGACGGCAGAGAAGGGCTGCTCGTAGGAGACGACGCGCTGCGAGACGTACTGCTGCTGCAAGAAGACGGGCCGCAGCGGCGAACAGACGAAGAAACTAAACACGAACGGGAATAGGAGCGGAACCTCTCGTGCGGAATAGAAACAGGAATATGAATAGGAATAGCGCCTCTTGTGCCGGTATCCGGAACAGGAACGGCATCAGGAGAGGGAAGGCTTAGGCGAAGTTAAGTGTAAATAACTTGAATAAAATGATATAGTGTATTCCGAAACCATTATGGATTTATATTTTTCCTTAGCTCACGAAAAAATTAAGAATTATTTGTCGGGCTGTACGTAGAGTTTTATCAAACATTTTGTTCTCTAAGTTCACGCCACTAGATTTTAGTTTAAACTACGACTTAAATGTTTTCTCACACCATTGTTAGCAGTGCGTCAATTAGAAATCAATCTCAAGTCGATTTTTGTGAATTAAAAACGGGAAAGAACGCCTATCTAAGGCATTCCTATATGAAATCACACATCCGTCCTTACTTTTTGGACTTACCTCTGCCCTCTAAGTCTACGCAAAATGGGCGTCTTTCTACACCTTGATTTCTGCTTCAATCATACATTGTGACCTGCTTGGACACATCTGAAATAGTTGAAGTTAATTTTCAGATAATTTGTTTTTACATGCGAGGAATCAATATATTTAAAATATATATAATTCTTCAGCACGTTTTTCATGTTTGATTACAGTCTTGGAGGCAAAACAGTTTGTTTTTGTATATCTCAATGTGAGCCATTAACTCCTTAACCTTTCAAAGATTCCCAATCTCTTATATTTCATTCTTAGACACTCTTCTAGCTCTTGCATCAACTGCTCAACATCAGCAAATATTAACTAAGACCTTTTGTGTGATGTTACATCGCTGGGTCAATTTAAAGCGGTAGCCACTGTACCTCAATCTTATTCGATTAATCAGAACAGAGTCATCCCGAATACCAAAGTGGGCATTAGTCTGTCTGTAGTTGTTCATAACAAATGAAACTGCAGCCGAAATCTGTACCTTAAAAGTCTTATATATTTTTGGCTGCACTGAGCTTTAATGCTTCTTACCGGGCTGCCAACTCGAACGTTGCTATATTGCACTGCTTGCTGCCAAACTGAGTCACTGATCTGCTTTGCACTGCTTGCCAAAGTACTCAGACAAAACGGTCACTCTGCAACTTTGCACTCAAGCATGAAGGGAGACAGACTCTGCACTTTAATTCTCGCGTTTTCTTATTTTTAACGGCAAAAAAGTTGCCAGATTGTGTTGATTTCTTCGCTTTGAAATCCCACAAAAATATTAATTAAAAAGGTTTCGTTTAAAAAAAAATATTGTGATATCTGTTTTACGTTTGGTTGTTTACTGAATATTCCTCATTTTGGTAGTTTCATTGTATCAAAAAAGGGTGAAAAAACGTATTTTACTTAAAACTAATTTATTTTTATACTATGATACCGAAGGTATATAGTATATTGAACTTGTGCAATGTCCGCCATACTGTCTGTCCGTCCGTCCGTCTGTCCGTCTGTATGAACGCGCGTTTCTCCGACACCCTTTGAGATAGAGACTTGAAACTTGGAACATATACTGGAAAGTACCCGCAAAAGTTAAAGTGTCAAGGATTCAGTCCTACGCCCACTAGGGAGCTAGGAACTTCGTCCCTAGAAATTTAAGATGCGCATCTCTTCCATAATTTGCAAGCTAGAGTCGGAAAATTTTGAAGGTATGTTACTGGTAACTCCCCCAAATATCGATAAAAAAAATTGGATGGCCACGCCCACTCCACCTACCTAAACCGATACACCTGTTGGTGTAAATCGATAAGCCCATATATCTCACGCAATTTAAAAAGTTAAGTCACCAAATTTTAAAGGAATATTGCTAGTAACACCCTTTGTGGTAAAAAAATTTTGGACCACGCCCACTCCCGCCCCCAAAACCGATAAATGCCCATATCCCCTGCAATTCAAATTAGTTAGTTACCAAACAGCGTAGGAAGATTATTAGGAAACTTCTCGATAATTTTTTTGGGCAACGCCTACTCCCGCCCCTAAAATCTCGAAAAGCCCATATTTCCGGAATTTAAGAGTGAAAGTAGCTTAAACAATTTTTTGTGTCTGCTCTCCCCGTGTAATTCTGCTCACCGTCTTTAAAAGCCACGCTCACTTATATGCAAATCATATACATATTTATTGGTAGAGAATTAACAGAATGTGTTTCCGTTCAAAAAGGCAAACTTGGAAAGTATTTCTTGACTGCACACAAATTATGGTATAATAGTATTTCGCTGTCGGTTACGTCCGACTGCAACGCTCTATCTTGTTTTATTTTTTTATCGATTTGGCGCATCTATGTATTGTCTGCTTAGCAGTGGGAGCCATGAATGCCATGTTAACAACTCTGGCCATTTTTTACTGCCATCAAATGTCAAATATTGACTTTGTTAAAAAATATGAATATGTCTTTAAATCTATTGTGTTAGCTATAAAAGCAAATTCACTCCCTCAGCAAGGCATTTATGGCCACATTCCACAAACAAATAACAGATGGCAGTAATTTTTACCAATTTCTGATAAAAAAAAAACAAAAAAAAAAGATAAAGCCAAATATTTGCGCGCAGGTGTTTCTTTTGTAAAAGCGTTGCCACATCTCTCTGACAGGGGTTCTGGTAGCACTTTTGGCGAATATTCGCCAATGTTGACAGCGATCTTAAACCCACCGTTTAACCACAACTGAACTGGGCAAAAAAATAAATTCACAATGATTTTGGAATGCAATATTAATTTTTATTCAAATTATTTCAATGGTGTTTCGCTTTATCTTTGCTTAAACTCTGACGATCCTGACGATCCCATTCCTGTTCCTTATTAAGTTCCTGTTCCTGTTAGCCAATCTCCTCCTGCTCATTCTTAGTCGTCGGTTACGTATTCTTAAAGCCCTTTGCCTCCTGCGAAGCATTCTCTGGCGTCTCCTCGCACGACGCAACCGGCGTCTCAGGCGCTTTAACTGTGCATTGGAACCCGAACCTGATCCATTACCCGGTGTTGCCGCCGTTGTTGCACCGGGTCCAGCTGCCGTTGTTTCGTTTGCATCGCTTACAGTTGTTTCTTCGGCTGCATCGCTTTCAGTTGTTACTTCTTCGGTGGTTGTGGTTTCTGCTGCGCAAGATGGATCTGATGCATTTGCCGTATCCTGGCACTCCTCTGCAGTACACTTTCCTGCCTCAACGCATGTCGCATTGCTGTTTCCAACAAGGCAAATGGCCAAAAGGGCACAGCCAAGGATCACCGTTTGGATTCTCATCTCGATGCCAGTAGTTTGGATTGAATGTCTTACTGCTTCAGCGGCAGCACCTTTTATAGCGAATTTTTGAAAGCAGCAGATCCTCATTTTGTTGTTTCTACTTTTTTTTTTAAGTATTATTGTTTTCTCTAATCATATTTACACAGCTGTGAGAAACTGAGTCTTGCTTCTAGATTTGACGTCATTTGAGATTTGAAAGTACGTCAAACACTCATTCAAAGGAAAGTTTTCATTTCATAATTAAGCAATTGCTTAACAAAATTCAACTTAAAATGATTGACATTTCCGAGTCAGTAACAAAACCAAATATTCCCTCTAAAGATTTTCAATGAATGGAACCCAAAGCAGATACTTTTATTAGAAGTATAAAGTGACTTTAGTTAGTTAGTAAATATTTCAATTTGAAATTGGTGTTGAGCAATAGAGACTTCTCAATAAAACTTGAGCACACCTCGATTCTGATTGTTATATTCTTAGAGTTACCAGGGATACTATGAAGATTAAAGTGTTTGAAAGAGGATACTCCTTTTGATCTGTATCAACAGATAAAAAACAGATAAATCTTTTTTGTTTGGTCTGTATATAAGTCAAAAGTGGATGGATTAGATTTAGAATGATCGGGAACATTTATATTTACAATTAAATTAAAACGGGGCGAATTTGAAAGCTTTTAATCCGATGTCTCATATTTAACAAGGGACTACACACAATTTTATCAATAATAATAAATTAAATATTAGATTATTGTAAAATTTATTAAAATGTATAACCGACACCAAAATACTCTGTTACCAGTTCATAACATGTGGCAAAGAACCAATAATTATCGGCAGCTGGTGACTTAAAAAAATGTATTGTATTTTCTTTTTAATTAAATGTTGGACCATCACATTTGAATACCTCCAGAATTAATATTATTATGTGATATTTTATTTATTTTTTGTATTTAATTTTAATTTAAATTTTCACATTCACTTTTCACTAATTGAATGTGAAACTTGAGTTTTATTTAAGCATTTTATTAATTAAAACGTTTTTTAAAAATTATAGTAAATGTATTCAGTACAAATAAATAAATATCATTTACTCCTTATATTGACTGACTGTACTGTATGTGACTGTAGTTTTTATCTTTCGAATTGTGGGGCATGTATTTGTGGAATATATTATGGTTTTGCTCACTTCATTTATATTTATACACATACATATGCATATATATTTGTATATATTATGGTCTTCTTTAGAGTGCTCGACTATTATTTAAACTATCCCGCTCTAAAGCTATCTACATCGACAAATGCTTCATTATTCGTTTCATTAGTCAAGATTTCAGAATTGTATTTCACTGTGAAGAACTATGAAAATAAACTATGCTTATTAAAATAACTACATACCCGAAAAGTTGAACTGTTTGCTAATTTGTTAGCTACTTTCCAGCAAAAATATATTAACAAAATGTAAGTTAGCAGATATTGCAAATACGTATTGCCAGATTGGTCTCAGGCTACAACGTTGCCACTAAAAAGGAAAAGAGCGATTTCTCGCTCCGCATTAACAAAATTAAAATATACATGAAATATATGGCAACACTGCCAGCGTGTGTAAACCAGTCTAAATTTAAGAGCCAGTCAATACTGTTTGGTTTGCTTAGCAGCCAATAAATATGCTACAATACTGGGACCTACATTTTGCTCAGTATGATCTATTTGCTGAGACTAACGCCTAAATATTTTATGAGACCATTCGTTGCCTTACAGTTGAGAGCGACAAACTGTGCGCCGAATAGCAGTCAAGTAGTCAAGACTTAATCTGCTTAAATTTCAATTTTTGTTTGAAGCTCCAATAGCAGATTTTCGTCCATGAAAAGACATATTCGTTTTAAAAAAATATCTATCAACCACAGCAAATGTTTCGCTTAAGATACATATTTTTCTTGTGATATCTTTTTCACGTTTGGTTGCTTACTCAATATTCCACATTCGATCGATTCTTCCTTTGGCAGATATCCTTCAAAAATCGGCATATGCGAAAAGCCCATAAGGGTTACTATCTTATATCTACCGCAATTTGAAAGGCAAACTTGGAAAGTATTTCTTGGCTGCACACACATTATGGTATCATAGTATTTCGCGGTCGGTTACGTCCGACTGCAAGGTTCTCTCTTGTTAATAATGAATATGTTGTATATATAAATATGGAAGATCGTTCCTTTCGGATTTAATTTAATAGTGGGAAATATCCTTCTTGCATGGAATTTCCGAGATTTTTGGGGGAAAAGTGGCATCGACCAAAATTTTTGTTTCCAGCTTTTTAAAAGGTTTTACTAGTAATATACCTTTAAAATTTTGTGATTTAACCTTTTAAATTGCGTGAGATATCGGTTATCGATTTCAGTATCGGTTTAGGTAGGCGGAGTGGGCGTGGCCATCCAATTTTTTTTATCGATATTTGAGGGAGTTACCAGTAACATACCTTCAAAATTTTCCGACTCTAGCTTGCAAATTATGGAAGAGATGCGCATTTTAAATTTCTAGGGATGAAGTTCCTAGCTCCCTAGTGGACGTAGGACTGAAACCTTGACACTTTAACTTTTGCGGGTACTTTCCAGTATATGTTCCAAGTTTCAAGTCTCTATCTCTACGGGTGTTGGAGAAACGCGCGTTCATACAGACCGAAAGACGGACAGCGTGACGAATATTGCACAAAACCAATATACTATTATACCTTCGGTATTATAGTATAAAAATCAATATAAATTGGAATCGGCAAGGTACAAAAATTAAAAATTAAATTTTTTACCAAAACCAATACGTAACACATGCAAAAGCTAATGAGAATATGAAAACTACTGAGAATTCAAAAATTCTACGGCGAAAAATCGCAAGTACAACTTTTGTTCAGCAGTGTCAATACAAGTCAAATATGTACAAAGATAAACAAACAAAACACAGGCTTGTTTTTTATGTATCAATTTGTATTGAATTTTTTTTTTTTGTTGCATATTTTCACTATTTTTGCAAACAGCTGATTAAATATTTCATAAAAAATTGGAGAAATTCTCAGTTATGCGGATTACTCAATGCCCTTGCCAAAATTTAATTTTTCCAAAAATACTACATTTCTACATATTAGAAGCGAATTAGAAGTTAATCAGATTAACAACATTTCAGATCAGTGGCATCAAAATACTATTAACATAATTATATTTGAAAATATGTTAATGAAAAATATATTCATTAAAATACTATTAACATAATTATACTTGAAAATATATTTATGAAAAATATATCATTTTTTTCTTTCAGAGTTGCATGTTGGGATATGAAATGCTTATACTCTCTAAATTTGGCAATGCTATTTTGATTATTATTATTGTTCAAAAGAATTCTATTAAAAGAATTAGAAAACTCAGTTGTCTTATTGTCTCCTTGTCACATTTGTTGACACAGTTGCGTTAAGTTGAATGCTAAGACTAAAGAGGACAAAAAGATAATTAAAATTGGCAAGCTCAAAACCGCTATAAAAGGTGTTGGCGAAACCACAGTAAGACATTCAATTCAGACCATTGGGATCAAGATGAGAATTCAAACGGTGATTCTTGGCTGCGCCTTTTTGGCCATTTGCCTTCTTAGAGGCGGCGATTGCCAAACTCCACCTGCAACTCCACCTGCAACTCCACCTGCAACTCCACCTGCAACTCCACCTGCAACTCCACCTGCAACTCCGCCAGCAACTCCACCTGCAACACCTCCAACCGCAGCAGCAACAACAACAACAACAACAACAACAACAACAGCAGCAACTGGAACCGATACAACAACGGTGGCGAGCAGCAACGGTTCCAGCTCCAGCGCAAACAGACGCCGGTTGCGTCGTCTGAGGAGACAGAGGAGAATGCTTCTCAGGAGACAAAGGCGTATGAGAAGGCGTAACCGAATTTTGGAACAAAGATTGAGGAGGAGACGTGGTAACAGAAACTTTGTTAATGCTAACAGAAATTGGAACACGAACAGGAACAGGATCGGGATCAGGAACAACAGGCTCATTAGGGTTAGGCAACGATAAAGCGAAACACCATTCAAATAATTTGATTAAAATTTTATATTGCATTCCAAAAACATGGATTTTTTATACTTTGATACACAGTAAGAAAGGCACAGGCAGCGGATATTTTTACTCACAATCCCGAACTTACCCCAACTGGCTGGCTACAAACACGTGCATATACACTCATACATACATACATTCATATATTCATACATGCATACATTCATACATACATTCACACATACATACATACATAAATACATGCATGCACACATACGTGCGGGAACTTATATTCCAAAGTTGAAGTCTCTAGCTCTTATAGTCTCTGATCCGCGTGCTCATACAGACGGACCGACGTATGGACAGACGGACAGGCAGACCGACATGGCTATATCGACTCGACTTAGGCCACTTTTTGGCCCATTTTGGTACCGTCGATCCTTGGCTCTTTCCAGTGACTCGTGAGGGCCTGAATCAGGTGAAACAGCCAGTTGCTATTATGAATTTTGCATTCTACCTCTTCTTCGTCTCTGCGGCTTCGGCAGTGACCAGAAATTGCCAGAATTACAGTGATTTAAGCTGCACCGTTCTTTACTGCGCTTGCTGTTAAAATTGGGCCAGTTTTGGCGGGCGATAAGACTACAGTTGGCATTTAGCCATTTGCCATTTGTATCTCTGTCTGTTTATTTCTTTTATTTTCACCTTACAGGTAGCTAGAGGCATACTCACACCTTTCTTATCAGTGAGCAGGTGTAATAGAGTGCTTTTCTAGCTAGCTCATCAGCCATACAGTTGCCTTCTATATATTGGTGCCCAGGTACCCAGATTAGGCTAATAACATCTCGTGTAGAGATTTGCGACAGAATGTCACTGATTGATTTTATAGCCGCTTGGCTATCTACGTAGATGTTTACGTTGGAATAACTATTTTTGGACCTTTTCAGGCAGTTTAGTGCCTCTTGTATGGCTATCACTTCAGCCTGGAATACACTACAGTGCTCCGAAAGACTGAAGGATAGCTGGGTAATAAGGTAAAGGGTAACCACTTTTAATGGCTTAAGGATATAAAAATAAGATACTACACAACAGGAAAACATTAAAAAAAAAAAAAAATAGGAAAACGCCTTTCTAACTTTAAGAATTGTTTCGTATGTTTAAATGTTATTTCTAGAAGTCCGAATTTTTTCTAGATTTTAGAAAGATATAACTGTTTCTTATTCGATCTTGAAGAAATTTCTTGGAATCCAATCCTAATAATCGACCTTCCCAGTTTGGTAACTGTAGCTCTTAAATTGCGGCAGATATGGGCTTTTATTATGCAAAAATTTGATTTCCGTATTTTTGAAGGGTATTACTAGCAATTTAACTTTCAAATTGTATGACCATAGCTTTCATATTGTGTGAGATACGTGGTTTTATCGATTTACACTAACAGGTGTATCGGTTTGGGGAGGTGGAGTGGGCGTGGCCATCCAATTTTGTATAAGTCTCTTCCAAATTTGGTGACTCTAGCTTACAAGTTGTGTAAGGTATGCCGATCCTTGGAGAAGGTTATACATTGAAGGAGATATGCGGATATATCGAATTAAGTTTTCCGCGTTGTGGGCATAGCCAAAAAAATTTGTTATCGGCTCTTAACGGTGGCTACAAGTAACACACCTACTTTGGAGGACTTTGCCAAAAACCTTCCAACCAAATTTGGCGACTGTTGTTGTGGGAAATATGTGGCCTTATCGATTTGTGAATATCGATATTATCGACCTGTATATGTTTCAAGTTTCAGCTTGACGGACATTGCACAAAACCTACTTGAAAATATATTTTTGAAAAATGTATTCTTTTTTTCTATTACGTGCCCCTTTATGATTTCTTAGCCTCATTCACACACAGACCTTAAGTCTAGAGCCAGCATACTAGATGTACACATCTCATCGATCTCCTAATCAGAGTTAAATGTTGCGGTACCCTCTAAATTTTGTAATGCTACTTGAGTATTATTATTATGTTGCCCGATCTATCAAAAGCAAACTGAGTTGTTTTATTGTTTCCGTGTCCCATTTGTTGACACAGTTGCGTTAAGCTAAATGCTAAGTCAAAAAGACAAGCGAAATTGGCTCAAAATCGCTATAAAAGGTGTTGGAGCAACCACATTAAGACATTCAATCCAAACCATTGGCATCGAGATGAAAATCCAAACGGTGATCCTTGGCTGTGCCCTTTTGGCCATTTGCCTTGTTGGAAACAGCAATGCGGCATGCGCAATTGCAGGTGCTTGTACTGCCTTGGAGTGCGCGGATGCGGCAAATTCCGCAGAAGCATCTTGCGCAACCACAACCACAACCACAACCACCACAGAAGCAACAACGGCTGGAAGCGTTACAACCACAGCAGCAACGACCCCTGGAAGCGATGGAAGTGAAACAACGGCCGCTGGAACCGGTTCAACAACGGCGGCAACACCGGGTAATGGACCAGGTTCAGGTCCGAGTTCCAATGCACAGTTGAGGCGCGTAAGACGCCTACTGCGTCGTGCGAGGAGACGCCAGAGAAGACTTCGCAGGAGGCAAAGGGCTTTAAGAAGACGTAACCGTATATTGCGACGAAGATTAAACAGTAGCAGAGGTTCAAAGGTTAAGAAAATATAAAGCGAAACACCATTCGAATAATTTGAATAAAATTTTATATTGCATTCCAAAAACAAGGCATTTTTTCTCCTTATTCATTTCTATTTTCTATTTAACTTCATTGGTCCCCGATAGCTATGGAAAAAGCAGCGCAGTAAATGGGACGCAATTCTAATACGGAAACTATGATTTTAAAAAATGTAAGGCTGTTGTAAAACGGTCAACAATCTGAAAAAGTATTGGTTTAGGCTTATGGCCTTTAAAGTGAGCTGCAAAAGCAAGTAAACATGGATTTTTTTCGTTGTAAGAATCGATATGATTTTTCTAAACAATTAAACGATATTTTTGTGTACCGTATGGTGTCACAGCTGTATAAATTTGAATATCACAAAAATACATACAGCGGCTCATACAAAATTGCTAGGTGCTGTCGCAGAGACAGTAAGACATTCAATCTAATCATTTGGCATCGAGATGAGAATCCATTTGGCATTCGCCTTCTTGGAAGCAGCAATGCGGCATGCGCAGATCCATTGTACTCCAACGGAGTGCGCAGATGCGGCAAATGCCGCAGAAGCAACTTGCACAGCAGCACCTGAAACACCAGAAACAAGTGAAACAATTGAAATGCCTGAAGCACCTACAGTCGACGAACCACCTTCAGGCGGCGATCCCCACCCACCCATCGCCGCCGGACACTGATAAGATTTTCCGATGCTCAGGTGAGGCGGATGAGGAGACGGCAGAGGGACGCTCGCAAGAGCCAACGACGATCGCAGATGAGGCGAAGAAGGAACAGAAGAAGAAACCCATTTAAATGATTTTAACGCAATTTCATATTGAGAAATGTATAATTATGTGTTGGGCTATAGATTCTATATAGATTCATCAGTATCAGCATCAGTTTCACTATCACTATCAGTATCAGTATCAGTATCAGTTGTGGTTTAACGGTTTAATCTTGAGAGTCATTGAATGCTGTTGATTTGATTTGAAATTTGATATAATTTTGATTATAACGATTGCTATGGAAACAGTTAGAAACTACAAACAGTGCTGCAAATGGTAACCAATCCCAGTACGGAAATTATTATTTTAAGCAAGTAAGAATGCTGTTGTGGAGTAAGCTCGTCTCATAGCCATAAAATTAAAAATATCTATGTGTTTGGCGACTAGTGTAACTCACCTTCTTTATTTCTCTGAATTTTTCTTTATGCCTTTTATCGTTTGATAATAAAAAATTAAAAAAACACTTGTCCTGGAACGCGAGGTGAAAGCATATTTCAATTATAACAAGTAAGAATGCTGTAGTCGAGTGGGCTCGACTACTAGTAACATTAACCCAGTTGTTAAATATATTCTAGTCTTATTGTCAAATTTCCCTTTAAGATGATTTGCACTCAAATGTTCAGTTCTGCAAGTGCATTTCTTTTATTACTTACAAGCCCAAACTGGCTGGCTACAAACACGTACGCATACATACATACATACCGACATACAGACGGACAGACAGACAGACGGACATGGCTATATCGACTCGGCTGTTGATTCTGATCAAGAATATATATACTTTATGGGGCGGAGATTCTTTCTTCTGCCTGTTACATAAATTTGCACTAAACCATTATACCCTTTTTACCTTTGGCCACAAACCCGTAACTATTTGGAGTTTAAATTAGGAGTACGTTGGTACGAGGCCTGACCGGAAGCTATCCTGCCGGTACCACGGGTAACCAGGAGGCTGCAGAACCTAGTTCTGTCTTGGTTTTTTGTTGCGGCGTGTTGTTGCGCTATACAACAAGGGTGCCGTGACCCATAGATTGGAAGTCGTTTAGATAGGCGGCGCTCCAAGCCAAGGGGAAAGTTCACGACCAAACAGAACTGACTTTAATTGGTACCTGCAGAATATAAGTTCCAATGGGGCAGTAATTAACGCTTAATTTAATTCCTGTGCTTGGCACCGTGAGATTAGGCTTCACGGCAGGTGCTCACGTTAAACTCATTGACTTCATACCTTTTTACCCATTTTTAATGGGTTAAGGGTATAAAAATAGGAAAACGCCTTTCTAATGTTAAGAATTGTTTCGTATGTTTAAATGTTATTTCTAGAAGTCCGAATTTTTTCTAGATTTTAGAAAGATATAACTGTTTCTCATTCGATCTTGAAGAAATTTCATGGAATTATATTTTAATAATCTACCTTCCCAGTTTGGTAACTGTGGCTTTTAAATTGCAGCAGATTATCAGCAATCTAACTTTCAAATTGTATGACCATAGCTTTCATATTGTGTGAGATACGTGGTTTTATCGATTTACACTAACAGGTGTATCGGTTTGGAGAGGTGGAGTGGGCGTGGCCATCCAATTTTGTATAAGTCTCTTCCAAATTTGGTGACTCTAGCTTACAAATTGTGTAAGTTATGCGCATTTCATATATCTAAGGCCGAAGTTCCTTGTCTAAAAAGTTATATGCCGATCCTTGGAGGTTATAAATTGTGAGAGAAATGCGGGTTTATCGAATTAAGTTTTGTGCCGTTGTGGGCATAGCCCTAAAATTTGTTATCGGTTCTTAAAGGTGGCTACCAGTAACATACTTACTTTGGGGGACTTTGCCAAAAACATTTCAACCAAATTTGGCGACTGTAGCTTTAAAGTTGTGGAAGATATGTGGCTTTATCGATTTGTGAATATCGATATTATCGACCTGTATATGTTTCAAGTTTCAGCTTGACGGACATTGCACAAAACCTACTTGAAAATATATTTTTGAAAAATGTATTCTTTTATTCTATTACCTGCTCTTTTATGATTTCTTAGCCTCATTCACACACAGACCTTAAGTCTAGAGCCAGCATACTAGATGTACACATCTCATCGATCTCCTAATCAGAGTTAAATGTTGCGGTACCCTCTAAATTTTGTAATGCTACTTGAGTATTATTATTATGTTGCCCGATCTATCAAAAGCAAACTGAGTTGTTTTATTGTTTCCGTGTCCCATTTGTTGACACAGTTGCGTTAAGCTAAATGCTAAGTCAAAAAGACAAGCGAAATTGGCTCAAAATCGCTATAAAAGGTGTTGGAGCAACCACATTAAGACATTCAATCCAAACCATTGGCATCGAGATGAGAATCCAAACGGTGATCCTTGGCTGTGCCCTTTTGGCCATTTGCCTTGTTGGAAACAGCAATGCGGCATGCGCAATTGCAGGTGCTTGTACTGCCTTGGAGTGCGCGGATGCGGCAAATTCCGCAGAAGCATCTTGCGCAACCACAACCACAACCACAACCACCACAGAAGCAACAACGGCTGGAAGCGTTACAACCACAGCAGCAACGACCCCTGGAAGCGATGGAAGTGAAACAACGGCCGCTGGAACCGGTTCAACAACGGCGGCAACACCGGGTAATGGACCAGGTTCAGGTCCGAGTTCCAATGCACAGTTGAGGCGCGTAAGACGCCTACTGCGTCGTGCGAGGAGACGCCAGAGAAGACTTCGCAGGAGGCAAAGGGCTTTAAGAAGACGTAACCGTATATTGCGACGAAGATTAAACAGTAGCAGAGGTTCAAAGGTTAAGAAAATATAAAGCGAAACACCATTCGAATAATTTGAATAAAATTTTATATTGCATTCCAAAAACAAGGCATTTTTTCTCCTTATTCATTTCTATTTTCTATTTAACTTCATTGGTCCCCGATAGCTATGGAAAAAGCAGCGCAGTAAATGGGACGCAATTCTAATACGGAAACTATGATTTTAAAAAATGTAAGGCTGTTGTAAAACGGTCAACAATCTGAAAAAGTATTGGTTTAGTCTTATGGCCTTTAAAGTGAGCTGCAAAAGCAAGTAAACATGGATTTTTTTCGTTGTAAGAATCGATATGATTTTTCTAAACAATTAAACGATATTTTTGTGTACCGTATGGTGTCACAGCTGTATAAATTTGAATATCACAAAAATACATACAGCGGCTCATACAAAATTGCTAGGTGCTGTCGCAGAGACAGTAAGACATTCAATCTAATCATTTGGCATCGAGATGAGAATCCATTTGGCATTCGCCTTCTTGGAAGCAGCAATGCGGCATGCGCAGATCCATTGTACTCCAACGGAGTGCGCAGATGCGGCAAATGCCGCAGAAGCAACTTGCACAGCAGCACCTGAAACACCAGAAACAAGTGAAACAATTGAAATGCCTGAAGCACCTACAGTCGACGAACCTTCAGGCGGCGATCCCCACCCACCCATCGCCGCCGGACACTGATAAGATTTTCCGATGCTCAGGTGAGGCGGATGAGGAGACGGCAGAGGGACGCTCGCAAGAGCCAACGACGATCGCAGATGAGGCGAAGAAGGAACAGAAGAAGAAACCCATTTAAATGATTTTAACGCAATTTCATATTGAGAAATGTATAATTATGTGTTGGGCTATAGATTCTATATAGATTCATCAGTATCAGCATCAGTTTCACTATCACTATCAGTATCAGTATCAGTATCAGTTGTGGTTTAACGGTTTAATCTTGAGAGTCATTGAATGCTGTTGATTTGATTTGAAATTTGATATAATTTTGATTATAACGATTGCTATGGAAACAGTTAGAAACTACAAACAGTGCTGCAAATGGTAACCAATCCCAGTACGGAAATTATTATTTTAAGCAAGTAAGAATGCTGTTGTGGAGTAAGCTCGTCTCATAGCCATAAAATTAAAAATATCTATGTGTTTGGCGACTAGTGTAACTCACCTTCTTTATTTCTCTGAATTTTTCTTTATGCCTTTTATCGTTTGATAATAAAAAATTAAAAAAACACTTGTCCTGGAACGCGAGGTGAAAGCATATTTCAATTATAACAAGTAAGAATGCTGTAGTCGAGTGGGCTCGACTACTAGTAACATTAACCCAGTTGTTAAATATATTCTAGTTTTATTGGCAAATTTCCCATTAAAATGATTTGCACTCAAATGTTCAGTTCTGCAAGTACATTTCTTACAGAGTATTTTTGCTCACAAGCATATACATACATACAGACATACTTACGTACACGAAATAGTAGTTATCGGGGCTCTGCAGAATACACACAAATAGTGTTGCAAATGTGATCCTATTACATGCAATGTAACAATCTAGCAACCCTTTATTCGAAGTTTTGCATTGCTCCCTCATTCCTATGTACTTAAGTTTGTATTTCACAATAGTATGTAACAGACACTCCGTTTTAGACTGCCGAATGAGTCGCGTTGTTGCACAATTAATAAACATTTGATTCCTGCAGTATATCGTGTTCTTTTTTATAAACGCTGTGAAACTGCGCGCTTGGATCTAATAAATCTAACAAATATATTGACGGTAGCATTGAATATCATGCCATCTCTTTCTCACACATGGGCTCGTCTATTTTTGCATACAGAAAATGCTTGCGGCTGCTGACAGCAAGAAGATCAATATGAAAATATATTTTCGATCATAACTTTGATGTTTTTTATCCGACCTTAATGCAAATTTAGCAACTGATCAATAATATGTATATGCATATTATGTATAAATTAAAAGCCTCTGCCTCTTAAATTGTAGAATTTAGTGCTATCGGAAATCGAAATGTGTCGATAATTCAGAAACTGATGCAGTTATCGATTAAATAAAGCAAACTTTATCTGCGCCTGGTACACGAGAACTTATATTCCAAATTTTTCTATCTCTACCTATCTCTACCTTCTTAAATTGCAGCAGATATGGGCTTTTATCGTTTTTTGAGATGGGAGTGTGCGTGGTACAAATTTGTTTTCCGGATTTTTGAAGGGTATTACTAGCAATCTAGCTTTAAAATTTTATAACCATAGCTTTCATATTGTGTGAGATCGATTTTCGTTGACTAATTGAAAATAGGAAATGGGACAACTAGTGTGGGCTAATTGTGTTCACAAATTAGAATGGCAGTCTTATAATTTAATTAAAATGATCATTAATATCCTTAAATTACACCAATAATTTCGGAAATGAATCGTAATGAATCGGTGGAACCCTAAGAATGACTCGAGAAGCATCGCTTGCAGCAGACAGTTAAAAATATCAGCAGGCTGGCCACAAAAAAGTTAACGTTTGAGTTGCTTGTTAAAAAAACAACCTGAAAAACAGAAATACTTTTTTTAATTTGAGAAAAATCTATCCTGAAATTAAAAAAAAAGAAAAACCCTGTTTCTTAAAAAAATATATATTCTGGCGGAGATTTGATGAGTGGTAATTTTGTCTGCTTATCAGAGTAATGTTGAATTTGACCGCAATATTGGCTAAGGTGCAAATTAATTCTTCACGTGGTTCCTTTAAGTCTCGATGTTTGTCCATGGCAAATTAACAAAAGGTGGTTTAACAATGGTTGTTTTTTGTCGTAGAATACACACCCAAGGCAACAATAGAAATACATATGACATGCTGCATGTGTTTCATTAAGTTGACTATGTTTATATGCATAACTGTTGTCAAATATTGTTGTTTAAATATTTTCGAAAAACAATATAAGAAACAGACGTCTGTCGTGTGCCGGATATGCTATATAATGCTATTTGATTTAATGACAATAGTGTTGCCCGTTAAAACAAAACTAAATTTCTTCATTGTGTAAACACATTTGCGTAAATATTAATTAAATAAATAAATGTTAAAAATAAAAAGCAACTGCGAAATTTCTATTTAATGGACAGGTGAGACACTTAAGCCAATTCATTCATAAAAAGTTTTGCAAACTCAAATTTAAGCAGTTGTTCTTATGGTCTTCACAGCTAATCGATATGTTTCGATTTTAGCGAAACGGGGATAGTTATCGATAACATAAAATTAACTTGATTTGATCGGGGTTTAAGAGAAGTCTGTAGCTGTCATAATCTCTAAGATCCACTTGCTCTTATAACACGGCCAGACTCAGCAGTTGATGCTGATCAAGAACATATATACTTTCCGGAGTCAGAGATGCTTTCTTCTGCCATTAAACCCCTTTTTGCCGTTTTATGGAGCTTAGGGTTTTGGATTTTGAACCATGAACCATTTGCCATTTTGGTCTCTGGCTGCAACATTGATGGCATTTAATTAATAAAATATATGGCAGCATTGACAGCGTTCCTACCGGACTTTAGCTTGAACAAAAATCGGACGCCTAGATTCTTGCTTTCAAAAATTGCATTCCGAACTCAAACATAAATGAAGACTATGTCAGTTGTATGACAGTTAGCTATTGCAAGAGCGTATGCCAGTTTTATAGCAGCCTTTGCCCATCTTGTTATACTTCGATACCGAGGGTATATAGAATATTGAGTTTGTGCACGACCCACCTCCGACTCTTGTTTTACTTGCGATCCGCAACAACTCAACCATTAATTCAGAAGATGTTGATTAAACGGATAATATGGAAATAGGTTGTGTATAATTGTACAATTTTTAAGAAATCTACACAATCCAAGATGATTTTGTGACTTTTTGGTTCAGAGTTACAAATCAGAAGTGTGGAATAACTTTTACAATTAAGCAGCACACGCCTTTCTCAATTAATGACTAGCAAACAAAATTTGTTCCTTTGCAGTAATAATAAAAACTGCAGTTCAACTTTTTAATCAATGAGCACAAAATCTCAATTTATATCGCTAAGCCATCAATTATTATACAAAAAATAAAATATAGCTAATATCTATATATATTCCACATAGAAACAAATAGACAGACGCACAGACAGAATCGACTAGTAATATGCTGATCATAGATATAGAATTGGGGGACGGCATGATAATCGAAGCGATCGTTAATATCTCTGTTTGTATTCGTTCTACATATGTAAATAAATGCAAGAAATTTGCAGACTGGTTTGCTGGTTTTTTCAGTGAAGTCGAATACGTTTGTATGCATAATTGGTCCAAATAATTTTATAGAACAGCTGCTTACATATTTAATAAAACAAAAAGAGGAATTGCCTGCAGCGCTGTGTCGCTAATTCAATGCCCTTACAAAAAAACAATTTGTCTTACTGCATTTCAGATTAGTGACAGTAAAATATTATTCAGTTGTTAAAATAATTGAAAAAAATGCAATTTTCTTTTTTCTTTTTTTTTTTAGAAAATTGCTTAGTTTTCTGAAAGAACTGACTTACTGAGTGGCATCTATAAGAACTTGTAGTTCGATCTGATAGCCTCACTGACAGAGTGAGTTATAACTCAAAGTACTCTTCTTGTCGATTTGCCTGATTGCAATATGATTGTTAATGACCTGGGTTGATAAATACGAATTCGATTATTTGCATTGTTCTGTTGATCTTTCAGAAGTATTAGAAAAGTGAATTATTTAATTGTTTTTATGCCTCATTTGTGGGCACAGCTATGTAAATTTAAATGCTAAAATGGCCAATTCAAAATTGATATAAAAGGTGCTACCGCAGAGGCAGAAAAACATTCAAACCTATCCGTTGGCATCGATATGAGAATCCAAGCGGTGATCCTTTTCTGGGTTATTTTGGCCACTTGCCTTTTTAGAAGCAGCAACGCTGCATGCAAAGATCCAGCCCAGTGTACTCGTACTCCAACGGAGTGCGCAGATGAGGCAAATGCCGCAGAACCAACTTGCATTACAACAACCACAGAGGCAGAGGAGACAACAGAGGCGACAATAGAGGTGACAGCAGAAGAGGAATCAGAGGAGCCAACGGCGTTGGATGACGGAGAAGCAACAATCACCGTTGCAGATGACAACACACTAAAATGGCGACAACAAGTTAGAAATAAAAATAGACAGCCGAGAAAGTTTCGGAAACAGAACAGGAAATTGAAACAAAAAATCAGGAGGATCATAAGCAGAAATGGAAACGGAAGGGGCAACAGACGTCGAAATGGGGGCGGAAACAGGCGAGTAATCGCGGGCGGCAACCGACGTGGAAACGGGAGCAGCAACAGACGTGGAAACGGGAGCGGCAACAGACGTCGAAATGGGGGCGGAAACAGGCGTATAATCGCGGGCGCCAATAGACGCGGAAAAGGGGGCCGAAACAGGCGCAGGAGCTGACTCGTGAACAGGCGATTAATAAACACATTAAAATTTCAATAAAGATATTAAAAAAGTAAAAATATTTCTTTGTTTTTGTATTTAAGATTGCATTTCATGCTTTAGAATCTGCTGAAATTCAACTACGCACCTAAAACTGTGCTATTCAAAATTCAGTTGCTTCCAATGAGTTTCATATCATTCAGCTTTTTGCATGGAAAAGGGAATTAGAGTGCGATAAAAGCTAAGTTAAGAAAACTTACATTTTAACTTTAAAATAAATTAATAATTTTAGATGAAATCAGGATATATATGAATATGTGCTTGTGCAAATTTTATTTCTTTCCTCGCGAAAATTGAAAACCTTTTAAATATGAAAACATTTTTCTTAAAATTAAAAAGACTTGTCTTAAGTTTTGTCAGACTTAAGCTATATAAATTAATAAATTATGTAAAATTATTGTATATGTTAAATCTTAAAATACTAATATATAAAATAATATAAGTTACTTATATGTAGCACATATGAAAAACATTCTGAAAATGAGAAAAAAAATTTTTTTTTCTTCTATTTTTTAGAAAAATGTACGCTGAAATTGGGGAAAAATAAACCCCGAACATTTATAAATATACACTCAAAACATTAAACTGAGTTAGACTTGGTGAATTTCCAAGTATTTGATGGAGACTGACCTGTTGCAGTGTGGGCGTGGCCATCCACTGTTGAAACAAATCGGATGTTACAGAGGGACGCTTGTGCAACGTCTTGCGGCTCTCAATGTAGTCGTGGAGGCGACTCAGTGCCTCGGGCGGTGCACGTTCCGTTAGCCATTTCTCAAAAGCCTCGGGCTTCTCCTCAAACAGCCGAGCGACCTCGTCCACATCGGACTTGCTGCAACTGGAACTGGAACTTGCCACGGGACTCGAAGCGTGAGTTGCCGAAGTCGGCGTTGTCTCCGTGGAGGGGACCCGTGGCAACAATTCTGCGGCTGCGTGTTGATTGTTGTTGCTCGGCAAGTGACGCTCCAATTTTGCTTGATTGCTTGTGGTTTCTGCTGTTGTTGCAGCTACTGTTGCAGCTGTTGCTGTTGCAACTACTGTTTCTGTCGGCGGCATCTTGTTGGCACCATTGGTTAGTGGTTTTGTTGACGACATTGCTGAAACTGCTGTTGCTCCCGTTGTTGTTGTTGCTGTTGCTGTTGTTGTTCTTATGGACGCCGGCTCAAGTGGCGGCTCAGTATTTTTTTTTCCGCCGGCGCCGTCTGTTGTAGCTGACGCATCGGTCATTCTTTTTTTTCGCTCAGTGCACTTGGATATATGTTTTAGCTACGTTTCGTGAGAGCTTTGCACACATCGCAAATGTCTGGCAAAATCGTTATTGCTCCTGTTATTGCTACTGATACTGCTGCTACTTTGCTACGGCTCCTCCTGCTGCTACTTGCTCTGGAACTACTGCTAATACAGCTTTTTCTGCTACTGTTACTGCTTCTGGCACTACACCTGCTTTTGCTGCTGCTGCTGGTGCTGCTCCTGTTACTGTTGTTACTGCCACTCTTGCTACTGCTGCTTTTGCTCCTCTTCCTGCTACTGCTCCTACTTCTGTTCCTGCTCCAGCTGCTTGTGCTGATTAAGTCACGTCGTTCGGCACTTATGTGGTATTTGCTCGCAAAACTTCTGGATACCTGTTGCTCTCCTCTGTCGTCTGTCGTCCGTCACCGTACGAGTTCTACTACTCCGGCTTAGCATTTAGTGGCCCACTTGCAAGGGTAATTGATGAGACTGAAACCAGCTCCATGTTAGATTCTCGATGTATCATCTGCAGCAGTTGTAGCTATCGCTGCCGCTGTTGCTTTTGGCTCGTTTCTTTCGTGCCTAGATCTGAGTTGAGTCACGTTCGCTTCAGTTGTATGGGCGGCTTTAAATAACCACTTGGCCTAATTCTTGACAGTCGTTTAACAGCAAACGCTTCTGTTTGATTTGTCGCCACGTCCTGTTATCCTAATATAATTTAAGCTTGCTCCGAGCCTGTAATGTAAAAGAAAGAAAAAAAGTTTGTATTTCTTGGCCGCTTAAATAACTACTTGAAAGCAAAAGAAGTATATATTTATCTATCTACACTTGACTCCAACGACTCGGGTTTAGCGAAGTGAATGGGATTTGCATAATCCTGGCAAAAGCTACAGTTACTTCAATTTGATTTATGTAGCATATAAATATAGAATTGAATGAATACCTACGAATATCTATAACAGCAATGTCATGCACATAAATCATTTCAATTCGGGAGAGTGTTAAGATTTCGTTTTAAAGTCTGCAAAACATAACGTAAATATATTATTTGATATAAATTCATCAATATCTAGCTCTGATCCCGTTCCTAGTGCTATTGCTACAACTACAGCGAGAGCACCATGGAGATTGATTTTGCTCTTGCTAATGTTATACAGCAGAGCGAAAGATCATTTACTTCAGTATTCTGTTATTGGCTCTTCTATTGCTCTGTTAAAGTTCTTAGCAATAGCAGCGGTTCTACGAAGTGGTAAATTTAATCCGAATATATGTATGTATCTGATACAATTTAGAACATTCAGTTAAAAGCCAGAAAAATATTTATTTAAAATTCAAATAGAAGGAAAAAACAATATCCAAATAGAAATGCAAATCCAGTTCAAATACAAAATTTGTTTAAAACTTACAAAAAATTAAAATTCGGAACTGAAGTTTTCTGATCTTCAAATTTTCTTAAATTATTGCCAAGTCTAACCACATTCATGAGGCTTCTTCGTACATCTAATATATCTAATGTAATATATCCATATATCTAATATATTTAATGAAATAAGCAGTTGGCGTTAAATTTATTGGCTTAGAGTGCATACATAATTCGAGTATCTGTCCAATATATTTAAATTCCTCTATTAAGCAAAAAATAAATGTATGACCACAAATTGCAATTCCGAAAAAAGCACAAGTTACACTCAGAAAAAAATATCTAACCGAGGAAGATTGCTCTAAATCGACAACTTTTTCTATTCTTAGACATTTTTTTTATTATTAAGAAATAAATTTCTAACAGATTTTTTAGATTTTAGAAAGATCCACTCTGAATTTAAAAAGTGCAAAACCTGTTTTTTAGAAAGTCAGAAATCTGAAATTTAGAAAATTCCTTTCTGAATAATAAGCTGTGGAACCCTTGACGTCTAAACTATAGCAAATTCAAACAGATTTATCGATAGAGGGGAGAGAGGGCGAGAGAGATACAGAGAAAGAGAGTGAGAGAAAGAGAGAGGGAGCGAGCGCTGCTGCATTAATGTCAAATGTAAGTTGCAGAGGAAAAACGAATAACCACTTGAAGTAGTCACAAAATATTCAAATGAAATTGTCTTGCGCTGCCACTAAAAGGAACGGGTAAAGGGTGTGTGTGTGTGTGTGTGTGTAAGGAAGGGGGTGGGGGGGAGGGGAATGAATGTTGGAGTAACTGTTGCCACTTATGCACATTTGCATTAAAATGGCTGTGGCATTTGCATAGAAAGGCTTTGGCGCATTTGCTGCACTCACCTTGACTTGAACTTTGACTAACTTTCGGGAGAGAAAGTCGCAGACAGTCTTTCATCATGCTTTATCGACCCCAATTTCCCCTTTGCCTTTAAGTCATTCGCATAGATTTTCGTTATTTTCACCAATTTCAGCAGTTTCCGTGTGTCGTGGCCATGTTTGACTTGCATTTGCATGCGACTCACCTCCTGCCTCCTCCTTTCTTTCCGCTTGTCATAAACAATGTTGTTTTGCATCAAGCACAATGGGCAAACAAAAAGTTAGAGTTGCAATGTTATGTTCCTTGATCGACTAATGTATACCCTGCACAAGATTTTGTTATTTTCTGAGCTACTAAACTAAATAATTGACCTTATTTTTGTGGAAACAATTTTTCACCATATTATGAAGAAAGTAATTTGTTTAAATTTAAGTTTGTGACTTTCTAAAAAACAGGCTTTTCGTTTATCAATTGATTCATGCAGTTTTCTTTATTCTTGAAAATATAAAATGTTTTTTTTTTAAATCGGGTTGAATTTTTACTTTTTAGAAATGGATTTTAATTGATAGAAAACAATTTTAAAATATAAAAGAAACAGCTTGTTTTTGGTATTGCCGATTTAGGACATGCCTTTTTAATTTTACGATAAATGTTTTCTTATATTTAAAAATTATTCCAGTAGCAAGAAAATCTTTTTAATTTGCAGTTCGAGTTTCTGAGTGTTTATGCAATCGCATTGCTTCGGGCAGAGGGTACAGGGTACAGGGTATGTATGACAACAAGACCTACCTCCAGGTTTATCACGCACTCGTTTGCAATTTCAAATTGGGTAATAAATTCTTGAACTCTGCATGGCTGTATCCTATCTCTCTCTCTCCCCCACTCTATCATCTTATGTGTGTGTGTGTGTGTGTGTGTGTGTGTGTGTGTGTGTGTGTATATGCACTTCACTTTACCATTCATGAGCGTGTGAAATTGCTTTGTTCTCGCCAAAGTTTTATGGGCTACTCTGTTGGGTGTGGCAATTGTGCGCCCGTCGACCATTTTGCTTGTAGATTTTATGTCCGCACTGAAGATTAAGATTTTAATGCGCTTTTTGACTAACAAATTTTGCTCTATAGCGAGCACATACTGTACTGAGCGGAGAGGCGTGGATTGCTGAATGACCACGAAATTGCAAAAATAATATTGTTGCACAAACTACTTCAAATGGTTGCTTTCGAAATTGCACTTAGGAGCTCTTCTAATTTATAGCCTTTGATTTTATCTTTGTAAGAAATTAAATACTTTGTCAGAAAATCTGTCTATCTAAATATAGAATAAGAAAAATTAATCTAAGCACAGGATTCTTGGAAGGGATTTCGATTAAGAAATTCTTCAATATATCTAAGCTTAACACTTTTAAGTTCACTCGAATTCATCATTCTTACTTGTTTAATATATAAGTTATACAAAATTAAATTTAGAAATGATGTATTGAAAAATGGATTTAGATTAAGACTTTCTTCAATAATTTTAAGCTTCATTTACTCGCATTTTTATTAACATTCGCATACACATTTTAAAACTTAACTGAAAGCGCTCCAATTTAAAAATTAAAATAAATAGATTATTCTAATTTCCTGTCGAACGTTTTTTGTTGCAGTGAATCAACTTAAAATTGCATATCGGCAAATGTGATTTAGCTGCAAGAATATGGTTAAAAAATTAAATAAATTCATTTTTATGCAGCTAAATTTACAAATTTGCCTAATTAAAACTATGCAAATGGACAGACAATGTTCACTCAGGCACTGGCAGTAACTATATCCTGTGTCCTGTATCCTGAGTCACGAGTCCCTTACTCTATTTTGTTTGACTTTCAGCAAACAAATCGTCGCTGCAAATTTGCATAACTTGGGACAGCTGGCAATGTGGCTGCCACAAATATGGGTAAATTATGCGAAGACTGCTGCACAATATAATTAGCAACAAAAAGCTGATCAAATTTTGCCGTGCAAAACTGGAAATGGTCAACAACGCAATTGGCACGCATCGATGCACTTCAATGTGGCCAGGCAGGCAAACAACAACAAAGCCAAACAAATTGGCCTTCAAGGTATTAGCCATAATTGTGGTTAACACACACGCACACACACAGACGCACACACACACTGTAAAATATACGCATAGGCAAATGAAGCTCTTTAAAACTAGCTCCGTTAATTAAAAAACGTTTTCTCAATACCCTGACATTGAAAGGTAACGGAGCTTATCACCTTACATATATATATTTATATATATATATCTGTTTCAGCACATTTTTATTACTCTCATTTTTTATCTAAAAAATAAGTGAGGAAATGGTTAATTGAAGAAAGCATTTAGATTACGATTTTATTTACTACTCTCTAAATTTCTTTGATCACTTTTTAATTAATATCTTTTAAGTCTATATAAAAGAATATATAAAACTGGGTGTTGACAAATCGATAGCACATCGATGTACCATATAGTATAAGTCGATAATCTGGGAATTGTAGTTAATAAACTTGGGACTTAGTTCACTAATAACCGACTGTCTCTCAAGATAGATAATATTTTCTCCTCTTTCCAGTTGGAAATCGATAATTATCGATAAGACTATAACAGACTCTAAACACGTTGAATTGTGAATACACTTCCAATAAGTTTATTTCGTTTTATCGATAAATAAGCCTGCTTGGCGAATGTCGATAGCGGTAATGGACACAATTGTACAGATATTTTCACTGTTCATCTTACGCCAAAATTTGAATATTCCACAAGATATACAGCAAAATATTAATAAAAATTATGATAATAATTATAATCTATTTATTTTTATTTTGTTGTTGGGTTAAGTGGTCTATATTTTCTTCATCTCTAAGAGAAAAATCCTATAATAATAAAAATTATCATTATAATTAATATTACTGACGGTAATTATTAAAATAATATAAGTATTAATAGTAGTAATATATATATTAATAATAATAAAAATATAACAAAAATATTATAACATTATTCTTGATGAATATTAATATATTTAAATGTAGGGTATCTCCCAGTCTATCAGTAGCGCCTTGAGATTGCTGCACCTGTTTCCTTTCTTCTTCATCACTGTTGGGCATTATTTTTAATTGAGAATTCGCAGCAAACATGTTGGCCTTAGCAGCCACCAGCCGACGTCATTAGTTGCAATTGCAAATGCTGATGGGGGGAGGGGGATGCTGATGCAAACGTGCCCCAAAAACAGTGTGCAACCATAAATGGCCATAAATAGTGCGCGCTTTGTTGTTGTGCATGTGCAGCTCGGAATTAGTGAATTAAGGGCGGAAAGTGCGGACGCCATTTTGCCAAAGGAAGTGCCCCATTATGAGTAAGTGACGTGCGTGCGTTGGCAACTCTGGCACGACGCAACTGGGCAACTCTGCCGCACGGCAACGTGAGACGCAAATGAACTTTGCGGCTACATTTTGAGCAGCGCTAACATTTTCGTGTTTTTAATTTAGCAAATTGCAACATTGCAACATTTTTGGTCTTGGCCATCAGCGGTGCTTAGCCGCTGCTGTTTTGAATTTGGTAAGCCAGACGCATTGGCAACACAGTCACGTAACAACAACACAGGCACACACACAGAATGATGCACTTGTCTATTTTGGCAGTGTCAAGTTAAATTTGTGGCCAAAATAATAGCACCACTCCTAAAAGAAATGTTTCCAAATGTGCACTTTTTAAATTTAAATGCGTTTTTAGAAGTGGAAAAAGACGCTTAACAAAAGTAACAAATAAAAAAAACATTATTATAGAAGTTGAAGTAAATATAATTGATGATTTTAACTTTATTAAAAGAAAACTAAAAAATTTACTTAAATTATAAATAAAGTACTGAACTTTATGAATATACAAAGTTGCAAAAATAGGTCGAAGTCTCTTTGAATTAAACAATTAAATTGTGTCCTTTTTTAAACACTTGTAAGTTTAAGGAATGTCTATGAATACGTTTTAAAAAGTGTAATAAGACTATTAGAAGAAACTAAGAAATAACAAAAAATAAACATTATTTTATTCACCGTTCTCAAATTATTTAGTGAAAATTAAAAAAAAAGCTATTGGTTTATTTTATATAAAAATGTTAAAGTGATGCTATTATTTTTTTCGCAACTATATGTGGTAAATGCGCTCACGAGAGGGAGCGACAAAGAGTGGTAGGGAAAGTCAATGCTGTATGCGGTATGTACAACAATGGTGTTGACATGCACCACTCATCGCTCATCGTGGCAGGCAGCAATGCCATATCTTCCCCTGTCTTTCCCCTGACTTCCCTCCTCTCATTGTCTAAGAGCATGTTTGTTTACGGGTTTCCACTGCTGCGGTAATTCTAATTTTGCATTCTGCCACACAGCGATTTCCCCACCCACAAGCACATGCATATATGCACGGCTTAAGCTGCTCGGCATTTTCCCTAGACAATACTTGTTGCATACAAATTGCAAACAAATTCTCTAGCGCGAAAATATTTCAAAAAAATTGTTCACTTTAAATTTAAAAATATGGCACTCGCAATGTAGGGGGCATCATTTTTTTATTTCATTTATAATTTTAGGGAATTTGCCGACAATTTTCTGTAAAAGCAAAGTAATATATTATTTCTAGTGCTGACCAAATTAAAATAAATGAAAATGTAGCACAGCATTTTCAATAAAAACAAATAGACATAAGTCTCTCTCTAAGGAATAATGTCCAATAATTCCAAAAAATATTCCACTTAAAATTTGAGAAGAATGAAATGAAATATATCATCGTATTTTGTGTATATATTATTCTATTTATTTTTGTATAATTTCTGGACAAATGTTATATTTTATATCAACAGAACAAATTATTACAAATGCCGACAAAATAAAACCCTTTCCATTTGTCGAATCTGCTTCCAGCTCGCATTATGAAAACCTTAGCATACTTTTGTGCGCAGCACTTTCAATAGAAAAAAAATTGAAATATTGTTGCTTTAACTGAATAATACCTGAATAAAAGAGAGTTAACAAAGGCAGAATAAGTAGTATTGTATAGTCACTGGTCGCAACATAAGATTCATCCTTGTCCTTTTGTCCCTTGAACAATTATTAATTTTGTCATTTCTTATTATACTTAGGTTAGGTTAGGTAAGACGGCTTCGACCTGAAAAGGTCAGCACACATAGACCAATTGAATGATCCCTGGTGATGCCGTGGATCTACGTTATTATACTTAAAAAATCATTTAAATACTTTCCAAAGAAACATATTAACAATTGTTAAACAGAATTTCGACTGTCATTTGTATTTATTTTTGCCAGTTTACCATTGAAATTCCAATTTTATATTATATGTTCTCTCTTTGCCAACAATTGGAATGGTGATTTGGTAAATTAAAATCTGAAATTAATTGGCATTCAACAATTTTATAAATAATTGGGGGTATTTTCTGTTTAAAATGTAAATTGGGGAAAATATCAAAATTTAAAATCCTTTAAATACCTGCTTCTTTAATTTCTCAAGCTGCCATTTGCTTTTATTTTTGCACATTTTACAATTGAAATTCAAAATATATTTTTGCGTTTTGTATTTGCTATTGTTTGGTCAACAATTGGAATTATTTTTGGTAAATTGAAAGCTGAAATTGATTGGCATTAAATATATTTAAAGATAATTGAGTGGAATACGAGTAAATATAATTGAATATTTAGGTTGCAATGAACTTAATTACAAGAAATCGAAAAATGTACTTAAATTATAAATCAAGTGCTGAATTCTTTGAGTAAAGAAAGTTTCAGAAATAGATCGAAGGTTATTTTAATTAAAATCAGCAGATGACAACACAATAAAAAAATATTTAGTGTGGAGAAAAGTGCTCAAAGTGCTTTCACAAATAATTCAATAATCCGAATGTCTGATGCAAGTCAACTTTGAAACTCAATTAGGTCAATTCAATAATTGCTCAATTTAAATGCCATTAACATTTGTCTTTTGCTCAAAATTTGCACTTTGGGCATCATAATGAAAACCGATGCTGTTTCCTTTTGGAAAGTTTGACAGAAACAAATAATTGAAAAACTTTGGGTGCCCTAGGCACACTCGGAAAAATAAATCTCATGAAATTTTAGAAATTCGCCATATTTATTTAGGAAATAAATTTCTAAATTTAAATGTTTGGCTTTTAAAAATCCGTGCATTTTGAATTCAATGTAGAATTTTTTTAAAATTTAGCAAAAATATGTTTATATCAATTTTGTAAATGTTTCTTAATTTTTTTTTAATTTTATATATTTGATTTTATTATAAATTTAATCTTTTGTATTTTATCTGTGTGGACTGACTTTAGTAAAAATTAAATAAATAATGTAAAAAAAAAAATTATGACTATGGGGATTTAAAACTGAGACCTGTCTGAACATTAGAAATGAAATCATGATTAGCATTTCTACTTTTGAGACAGGTATTGTGTTATATAAAGAAATAGAAATAATCACATTTTTTCGGATTGTCGCCTTCTTATCTTTATTTTTTATAATATTTATAAATTAATAAAACTAAGCATTAAAAACTTTCTAGGCCGAATTTCCAATTTTCAAAAATGGCAAAATTACCGGCAGACGCTGCAGGCGTTGATTGCATTAATTAAAACATTCACCAAGGATAAGTATAAGGAGCAGTGCACCGCGCGGCTTGAACTCCTACCCCTTTCAGTCTCCCTCCTTCCTCAAGCATAACACAAAATGTGGTACTCAAGACTCCATCTTTGTGGTGAGGTTATTTTGAGCTTAAGTCGGAGGCGTTGGCTTAATCCCGAATGACAGCGCCAAAGCACCAAAGAATGCTGACCGATGACTCCTGGCTGCGTGCAACAGACAGATGGCGCATAAATGTCAACAAAGTTGAGTCGCTGCCACATCACAATGTTGCAAGTGGCAGCGGGACACTCACTTTGCCAAGTGAATGCGACAGGCCGCACGGGATGCGGCACAGCCAAATGCTGCAAGACAAATAGAGCGTGAGAGAGAGAGAGAGTAGGAAAGAGATTGAGAGGCAGAGATATCGTAAGCTGTGGCATGCCTCTAGCATGCAATTTAAGGTTGAAACGGCAAATTTATGGGACCACCAATGAAACGAGCTGAAAGTAGCACTAAATCAAACAAATGTGATTGCTCGACAATTAACTATAATACTATATAGTATATATATATATATATATATATATATACAAAGCCAAGCAGAAAGTGACGATGTTTGAAATCTCTTAAGTTACTTTATACTTTGATCGACCTTTAAAGGACGGGCTGACGGACAGATATTGCATATTTTCATTTTTTAATTGTATTTTTTATTAACTATGCCTTCATAATTCCTCGTAAATGTAAAAGGGTAAACTATTTCACCCCTAGATTAATACTAAATTAAATTATTTTTAATACGATTCCAAACTTGAAACATTCTTATATTTATATATAAAGAATTAATGAATGGATTCACCTGTAGATTCAAACTAAATTAAATATTTGTTTTTTTAATATGATTTCAAATTTACTTCAAGACAACGCATTAACAGAAATATACTCGTTTGAAAAGATTGTTATATTTATAAACAAAAATAACGAAGAAAAGAATTTAATTATTATTCTTATTTAAATTCAATTCGCAATTTACGTTAAAAATGTCTGATGCACTATTTCAGCTGTTAACATTGGTATTCTCATCAGAGATCTTTGCATTTCTGATACTTTTGCTTTGGCATTTGCCAATTTGTCATTTGCATACAGAGGGATATGCATAAATGTGATTTCAGCAAATGGTATTTGTTGTGTGTTGAGTGTGTTTTGCTGGAGGCAGCGGCTTTTGTAGTCACAGCGTGAAGGAGCAATTTAATAACAATTTTCGCTGTGTGCGAGAAAATGTAACGACATTTCTTATTCAATTTGCGCGTATGAAATATTTGAGGGAACATGGCCACAATAATAATATTTCTGCATAATTTCATAAGTGTAAATGTGAGCACTTAGGCGGGGGAGGGGTAGGGGGAGGCGTGGCAAGTGTATATCAAAGTCAAAGTCTGTGTCGTCGATAAAGATGCCTCGTTTGGGGCACGTTGATGGCGTCGAGATTGTCGCCTGTCTGTTTGCACACGCCTCAGTGGCATTGGCATTGTCTGTCTGTCTGTCTGTCTGTGTATTGTATGTGTGCTCCATAGCAACTACAGCAAATAGAGCATGCCACATGCCACATGCCGCATGCCCCATGCCGTTTCCGCTTCCGCCCGGCATCGTTGCCTGGGCTCGCCCTATTGACAGTTGTTGTTAATGGCATCACAATATTTAGCCCGGTCTTTGTTTTAAGACAATTTATGCTTGATTGCATTGATTGATTAGCCGCACTTGTTGTTCACACTGCCACGCCCATTGTGCCTTTGTGTGTGTGTGCCCTATTTTATACATACACTCGGAAAAAAATCGCACTAAGATCGTAAAAATTAGAAATGTTTGCTTGTTTTTAGAAATAATTTGTAAATATAACAAGCATTTTTCTCACAACTAAAAAACTAAAATTGAGAATCCAAAATTTAAGGCTATCTATTTTTATTTTTTTTTTTAGAAATGTTTTCTATTTCTTAAGAAACACATTTTTTTAAAAGAAAAATGTAAATCCCAATTTTCAGATAAAATCATTTCAGAAGGGTCTGTGTTCTGAATCCCCGTAAAATCATAGATTTTTCTTAGATTATTTATTTATTTAATGTCAACTAATGTAAGTCGACGCAATTAAATTAAATAATATCAATTAATCAATTAAATGATGTGAGCATAACAAACAATATTTTCAAGATTTATTTAAGCTATATGAATTTTATGATCTATTTAAGTTAGAAAAGAAAGCAACAACCTTCAATATTATAAATTTACCTCAAATTCAGATCGATTACTTTTCTGGGTGTACATCAGCAAGTGGCATATAATAAATTTAGCTCTCTTAAGTCTGAGGATGAACATTTTCAATTTGAGGCAGAAAAATGTATTGTAAAACATTTCTACTTGATGATAAGCCGTAAAACATGAGTAACTTCGCTGGCAACTTTCTAATTAAAACTTTGAAGTATACAACTAAACTAATATTGAATAATAAATTGTTTTACGCTTGAATTAAAAGTTTACAGTTTTCAGTTTTTCGCCTTGGCGCGTGCTTTGAGTTCGAGTTAAGACTTACGGAAAATTGGCTAATTGAGTTTGTTGTGTGCCTCTTTGGCAGTTGCTAAAAGCTTTCAGTTAACGATTTTTGCAAATAGATTGCCTAAAAAAGAAAGAAAAGAAAATCAATTCGGCAAAGCAATGTCAACGTACGCCAGCATTATAAAAGCTGATGCGATATATCAACGTTACTGCAAAGGGCAAAGGTCAAGGGATTGCGCAGAAAGTTAACAGTTCTGGAGTTGGAGAGAGTTCAATCCATAGCTTAAGCCCCCATGTACATGTATGTATGACAAGCATAAAGGACATTAATTGCCTGACTTGCTGGAAAAAGAAGAAAAAAGATAGCTTGATGTCAGTGCGTGTTGAATGTGCTTGAGTTTATGTGAGGCATGCCACGCGCAGCTGAGGCACTAACTATAACTCATTACTATGCAGTGCACATACATATCTGCACATACATGTATATAGACATGATTTTTTTTTATATATAGATGTCTGTCAGAAAGCAAATCACAGCGCTGCTTCTCATTTTTCTCATAAAGCGATTTTCGCTTGAGTTTTATGCTTAAATACGCGCATTTTATTTGCAGCTTTGTTTTATATTTATGCCCTGCACTCAAAGCGCATCATAAATAACGCACAAAGTATTTATATATATGTATATATATGTATATACATATGTACATATGTATTTTTGTGCATAAATCAGATTTCTTATCGTTTTGCACATATTTTTAATACTCTTTTTTCAGCAATTGCAGAGAATTCTGTCGGTCGCGCTTTCATTTTTTGAGTCTTTTAAGCCATGTCTGAGCTGAGTCAGCAAAATATGAATACGAGCAGCCCTTTTACTTAAGCACTGACTGACATCCATTTCAGTAGCATACAACAGAATGTTGCTGTCATGTCTTTTAACCACAAATGACATCAGCTTTGGTTTACAATCTCAACCCCAAACAGACACTGAGCCATTGATGATGATACTGCAGAGACAGAGAGTTGAAGTAATTCCAGCCAAACATAAAAGATTTATTGACAATTGAATTATTCAATGAATGACTTGCAGCTGCAATAAACCAATTTTACATTTTTGCCATTTCAATGGTAGCTTAACTTATTATTCAGAAAGTTTTGTGTCTCGTAACCAGAGTTAATTATTTCTTTATTCCGGGGTAGATTTCTTTAAATTTAGAAAAAATACGTCTGGATTTCAAGTTGTCTTTCAGATGCTTACATAAGTTTTTTCTTACTTGAATTATTATTAAACATTAGTTTTTTAAGATTTCCAATATACAAATATTTTAGATATTCTCTAAGTTTATACAATTTATTAAAATTTAATATTTAAAACAAAATTAAAGTTGAAAATCAATGGGCCAATCCGGTGGTTAATTACATTTTCATAGTTGACTGCAGTTTAATCTTAGCTCTTTGTGCTTACCCAGTGAAATCTGAACTTTTTTGGCAGAGCAATTAGCAAAATTGAGAAGCGCCCTCGGCTAGATTACAGCAAATGTCAGGTGCATGTGGCATGTTGCATGCAGCATACCTTCCGCTATATTATCTCAACTCTTACTTAGATCAGTTAACCACAGCCCTTGTGCTGTGCGGGTCGTTCATTCGTGGAATGGACATTGAAAAGCCATTAGGATTAGCACACGCTGCGTTTGGTTAACCGCAACAGAACTGAACCCGTGACACCCCACAATGCGTAGGTACAGTAAAAACACAGTAAGTGGACCCTGCCTGCCTGCTTTGTGGTTGCCAAACAAGACAAACCTTTGCAGTTGACCGCAGTGTTGAAATTTAATTAAAGTGCTGCCCCGCCACAATCCCCTTTTTTTGTTGCAAGATTTTAGACACAGAAAAAATGGTGGCTGCATAAATTATTTCAACTAAATTTCATTTTTATAATTTATTAAATGTTATATTGAAAGCAAAATAGAAATGAGAAAGTGCTCCTTTTAAAATATAAATATAATTCAATTTAGCTTCTATGATTTATTATAATTTAATGTTAGGAGCAAAATATAAATGAAAGCGTTTTTAATTTTTAATTGGGTTGTGGCTCGCGTGTTTTATATTTTAATTAATTGACTTATTATTAGTTTCACATACATCAAAAAATATTAGCCGCTCAGCTGTTTTATATTAATTAAGCGATAATTATTAATTAATTTGAAAATTATCGAGCACTGCTGAACAGCTCTGTGAAATCTGGGAAAGTTCATAAGATGGCGGCCAACTAACTGGCCTTAATTCGCTTAACCATTTATAATATATGACATTAAATTAAGCATTACAATAAGTGAAGTGACACAGAAAGTGACCTTTCGACTATATCAAGGACAGTTCTTTGGGGCATTGCTACGTGCAACTCAAAAAACATAACACAAACAATATTTGCCAACATTGTTTTCGCACAATAAAATTATATATTTATACAATAACAATATGTTTGGCACATTGTTGCGTACATTGTTTGCCACTTTGTGTGGCACGCCCCTCAAAAAGTAGCTCTGTCTGACAAAAGGTCAAATTGCAAAGTTTTAAAAGCTTTTTACACCTGAGCTACTTATGAGAACTTTGCACTCGCAAAAACTGCCTCTTGATGCCAAATAAACAATAACAATAACAACAATAACTTTAACAACAATTTTTGCCTTTGAGCTAAAGAGTTCCGCTACCCATTTAAAAAGCTGCTGCAGTTTTCCTCAAAAGAGTTGGATGTTCCAGATGGTTTCTGCATACAGTGAGAAAAACAAATTTTGCCTGGCATTTTAGCAATCCCACATAGTTTCAGCGCCAAGCGAAACACATTTTATTATTCAGAATTTCTAAGATTTGCTAAGTTTGAAAATTGTGGAAAATCTAAAAACCAGCGATTGCATTTCTTGACTTGGAAGTAGATTTTGCTAAAATGTAAACAAAATATATCTAGTTTCCTGTGTGTTGTTTTCTTAAGAAAGATTGTGTTTTTTATATTAAATATATTTTAGATTTTTAGAAAGTTTATAAATTTATGATGACTTTAACTAGAGACTTGATTGTCGATTCAAATTTTAGGAAACCTGTTTTCTTATATTTACACAATATTTCTAAAAACAAGGGAAACCTTCTAGCTTCAAGGGCGAATTTTAAATTTAAAAGTATTTTATTATTAATTTAAAAGTATTCTATTTTCTGAGTGTATAGCTGATTAGTTGGCGGCGCTATCTGAAGTGCATTTGGGTGCTTGGTGAACTTCAAGTGATCCATGAATTGTTGATGATACTCAATTGAGCTGCTCGTCTGCTTCTCTGTCAAAAGTGCTGGCCTCGTTATCGATTAGTCTTCTCGTCTATATATACACATACTTATGGCCCTAATGACTGGGAATTGTCGCTGAAATGTTTGTCAAGTGTTGGCAGTTAATGTAAATTACGGTTACAGCGACTTAGACTCGCTCAGACCGGCAACCAAAAGAGTATTAAACTGTTTACACTGTCAACTTTATGCAAACAAACAAACAAAAATGAGGGAAGATACTTATATGAAATTATATACTTATGTGTGTTGTCAGATAAGCCGCTTGGCACAAACTGTGTCGACTCACGTTTTAATGGAACTTTTTTATTACTTCCTGATGTTCAGCCGAGATTTCAAATTGCCCTCATTCAAATGTAATGGATATTTTAAAGCCCTTACCATTCGCCAATCATAAAAGAGCCAAAGCTGATTATACAGATGCATATAAATATATAGATATAGTAATGCGTACAGCTTGCTGTAAGTTAATGATTGGCTTTGATAATATATATTTATATATATGTATTACAAATATGTATATATTTGATTTAAGTGCACACAAAAACTGCCAATCGATTGTTAGTTGTATTTAAAAATGTATTAAAATCAAGTTGTCAATTTTTTTTATGTGATTTGCTGATCAATCATTTGGTATTACTCTAATGTCAGAATATTCATAAGTTTTTCCTAATTTTTTAATCGGATGTATATTTAAAATCCATTAACCAATTCCATTTATTTATTATTTATTTTTTCTATTTATTATTATTTTTGTTTTATTCAATTATGCTTTACGTACCACAATCAAAATCGGAACCAAAATTCGTTTCGATTTTAAATGTTTTCTACAAATTTGTTGTTAGTTGTATTGAGTTACGCTTAAAAAAAAAATTTAAGATTATATACATATATCAATATATTTTTTGTACAACTAGCAGCTGCCAGTTGCAGCCGCCACAAAATCTGTATTCGGATTCAAGTCGCAAAAAACAGCAATTTTAAAAAAATGTTTACGACTTTATCAAGGAAAGCTGCTGCTACTTCTGCTGCTTCTGCTGCTGATGCTTTTGCTATTTATGTGATTGTAAAAGTTATGGTCTATACAAAAAACGACGCATGTGTCACAGCTTAAAATACAAAACACACACTCTCCCACACCCATATGGGTGTGTGTTAGATAACTATATGGCGCAATGTGCCCAAAGCCCCACCTCCCCAATTACAGGTAATGGGGAGCAGATGGGTTTCTTGCAAAAGCACCTTTTCATGTTGTTTCACGTACAACAGATAACAAGCAAATTAATTAATTAATTAAATGTTACTTAATTCGCATGTTCGAGTGTCGCAGCTGCCGCATCTAAATCTCATTAGTGTGGCAACCACCTCTCTGTGAGTGTGTGTCTTGGGAATAGTATTAAAAGTGAGCAGGCGGCAAAAAATAAATCAAAATCTCTATTGACAGCTGTGATTTATGCGTGTACGTATACACTGGAAAAAAAGTAGAAATGCAAGCCCTAATTTTTAGAAAGAAAAAACATTTCTGCAATTTATAAAAGATTAATTTGATCCCTCGATTGCTTGTAAGATTTTCCAAATTAATTTCAATGAATTTTAAAAGCAAATAAAATTGAATAAAAATTATAATTTAATTTAAACCTAATAACATAAATACATATTTACAGAAAAATCTGTGATTTAAAAAATTGAACCTGGATTTAAGAAAAAAAGAATAAAAAGTTGAGCTACCAAGTCTGCCTATTTTCTAAAAATGTGTTTCTATTTTCTGAGTGTATGTGTATGCTGAAGTTTATTTATCTGAAATGTTTTATATGTTCATCTATTTCTAGCTCACTTGTAGGTGTCCAGTTTGCCACATGTAAAGGCCAAGGAAGATGATATCTCGAAACCTGTGCAAAGCCACTGCTCCAACTAAGGGTCAATATTTGCTTGAAGCATGTATATGTTTGTGTGTTTATGGAGTATCTGTGTGTGCTTAAGTTCAAAATTTGCATCAATGCCAAAGTATTTTGCTTTTGTTCGCCAAATAACATGGGCTCTCAAAATTGTGTGCCATGATTGCTTCGTTTGTGCATGAAATCAAAGTCTAGACTAGAAGTTCAAAAAAAAAAACAAGAGAGAACGTTGCAGTCGGAAGTAACCGACACCGAAATACTATGTGTGCAGCCAAGAAACACTGTCGAAGTTTGTATTTCAGATTGAGGTAGATCAAAGATAGCAACCCATCTTCGAAGCTTACAAATTATTCATACGATTTCAAGTTTTTTTTAAGGCCGAAGTCGGCATCTGGGCGTAGGTCGAACCTTCAAAATGCCATAACTTCGTCAAAACTCAACGCATTTTCAAAAGCAAGGGCGTTTTAAACATAGTTTGGCCTCCAGATCAATCGTACAATTAAAGTTGAAAACGTGATTTTGAGTCGGAACATAAGTCAAAATTATAGTCCGAAAATCGGCATGTGAACATAGGTCGAACCTTCAAAATGCCATAACTTCGTCAAAACTCAACGCATTTTCAAAAGCAAGGGCGTTTTAATCATAGTTTGGCCTCTAGATCAATCGTACATTTAAAGTTGAAAACGTGATTTTAGGTCAAAACATAAGTCAAATTTATAGTCCGAAAATCGGCATGTGAACATAGGTCGAACCTTCAAAATGCCATAACTTCGTCAAAACTCAACGCATTTTCAAAAGCAAGGGCATTTTAATCATAGTTTGGCCTCTAGATCAATCGTACATTTAAAGTTGAAAACGTGATTTTGGGTCGGAACATAAGTCAAAATTATAGTCAGAAAATTGGCATTTGGTCATAGGTCGAACCTTCAAAATGCCATAACTTCGTCAAAACTCAACGCATTTTCAAAAGCAAGGGCTTTTTAATCATAGTTTGGCCTCTAGATCAATCGTACACTTAAAGTTGAAAACGTGATTTTGGGTCGGAACATAAGTGAAAATTATAGTCCGAAAATCGGCGTATGGGCATAGCTCGAACCTTCAAAATGCCATAACTTCATCAAAACTCAACGCATTTTCAAAAGCAAGGGCATTTAAATCATAGTTTGGGCATAAATCGAACCTTCAAAATGTCATATCTTCGTCAAAACAAAACTCAACCTTCAAAATGCTCAAAATAACTCCCAAGTGGATGTAGGACTTTAGCTTTTGAGGTTACTTTGAAGTATATGTTTCAGGTTTGAAGTCTCTATTTCTGAAGGTGAAGAAGAAACTTGCGTTCATACATTGCACAAACCCAATATACTATTATACCTTCGGTATCATAGTATAAAAAATTAAAAAAAATCGCAGTTGCCCTAAAAATGACACCGATACATTAATATTGAATGCCATTTGAGACAGTGTTTAAATAAATGGTAGTTATTAAGTGTTGCGTTATTTCCATGCCCAGAATTCATAGCAAATGGGTAAAAAGGATGTAACAAAGTTGAGCAAAAGTATTTAACAGGCAGAAATACGAACTGGTAATGATCATCAGTGGCGATTTATTGTCTGTACTTCTGTATGAAGCTAAAAACTATATATTTATATTTAATAAAATTCACAAAATATAAAAACAAAAATATTAATGGATTAAATTAAATTTAGTGTTTAATTTTGATTAAGAAAATAAGCAATATCTATAAGACATCAGTTTCAAGTTCTAGACACTAAAACGTTTTTTCATATTGAACAAACTTTTAGTTTCGGCTTTGTAAAAATAAAATAATTAATGTTAAATAATTAATACATTTCACAGCGTAGTTAGGGGTATCTGCCAGTCGAGCAATTCCGTCTTCGACCATTCCAGCTTGTTATATTGGTTATTAAAATAAATATTAAAATGCGCTCGAGTTTTTCAACAAAATTAGCATTTTGCAATTGGCTAAAAAATAAAATGTACATTAAAGCGTGAAATTGTGATTTAAAAAATGTTTGTTTTAACGAGCAAGTTTCATTATGTTTGCATTCATTTGGAAAATGACTTGTGGTTCACACACAAATTAGTTTTAATTAAATAAGAAGACAAATCAACTGTTAACTTGTTTAACATTTTGTTTATGTTTATATTTGAGAAGTTACACAAAAAGTCAAAGAATTGAACATTCATTATTTTCAGTAAACCAAACTCGACTCCCTTTTGTGGACTAAGTTGACAATGTTAAATTAGAGCACAGCCAATAAAAACAAAGCGCAACAGATTAACCAAAAGACCGCAAAATGTTGGCAACTCCATCAAGTCGGAAGCAAAAATCCAATAAGGTCAAAAGGAAACGAACAGAGAGCACAAAGAGAAGAGATGGAGAAGCAGAAGGAGACGAACTGCATGCGAAAAATCCAACTGAGACGACGGCAGTTTCATTAAACATTAAGCATTAATTTTCATTGAGATTAATAGCTGAGTAAATGCTAAAGATTATGATGGCAGTTAGCTGTTGATTCCCTGCTCCTCTCCCTCTACCTCTACCACTCCGTCTCCCTGTTCCCTTGTCTGAATTGACGCAAATTATCCTGCCGTGTTTCGCTCGGCGTTAATTTTATTTCTTGTTAGCAGCCAAATGCCTCCTACTGAGCCACTGAATGCAATTTTGGCTGGCATTCAAATTTGGTCATATAATTAATTGTGTGCGTTTGCCGCAACGTCTAATTAACATAAATCAGCCGACAACATATATACATATATACATATATATATATGTACATATATAAATATATAAGAGACTGTATTGACTAACTTGCCCGTAAACAATTGTGTAATTGCATATTTGACCAATTGACATTTGAAATTGATGTCTTGGGCAGCAACACAGAAATGTATATTAACTTGACTCCCAAATGTGCGCACACGCCATCCAAATGGGCTTGTGGCCACAAACATCACAGCCATAGTCCTGGCCATAGACATAGTCCTGGCCCAGCAGTCCGTTCGTCATTTGGCGTGTCCCCGTGGAACCCAGCCAAGGCGACATTGACTTGAGCTACGCGTGTTTTGCGCTTACAAAGTGTATTATAATTTTGCTCTTAATTGTGTAACGTCCAAACACACTTAGAAAAAATATCGTACTGAAATAGAACAACTTACTAGTTTTTTAAATTTTGTTTAATTCTTTCAGTAAGAAATCTCTCTCCAATTGTTAAGAAATAAAGTACGAAAAGCCGATCTTAGAAAAAATATTGTCAAAATTTTAGAAAGATCTATTAAGCTTTACTCCCTCGTCTGCTATATTTGAGTTTAGCTGTGAATTAAATTATGTTAATTTATAAGCTAATTGAAATGATTGTATATATGACATTTTTAAAATACTAATGTTTAAAAATAACATAATTAATACAAAAGCTAATACAATACTTAGTAAATATGTAAGAAAATTTATTCTCAATTATAGAAAAATCGATGCTGGTCTTAGGAAAAGAGGAAAGAGGCAAATGTGAAGTCGATTTTCTAAATTAAAAATTCAATTAAAGTGGGCATCTTGAAAATTCAAATCAAATAATAGAAAACATTTATAATTAAAAGTAAAAACATTTGTAGATTTGAGAATTTTATTTTCGTATAATTAGAAACTATTTCTGAAACCCAGAACATTTCCACGCGATATGCATTTTATGTCATGTATGGGATCTGTTAGCTAAATATACCTTTTAGAAATTCACATCCTAATAAAAGAAAACATTTTCAAAAAATAAAAAAGTCGCATCTTTCAGTTTCTTTGAATTCTAGTCTCTAGTCTACAAGAGTATACACTTTTCGATATGCTTTAATTTCTGAATTTGCTTCTCGCATTTGTTTGTTTGTTAGTTTGTGTGTTTGTATGTTTGTGTGTGCCTTGGCGCTATTTATCATGCGCCAAAAGCGCGTTTATCATTGCACGATAGCTAAATGGAACGGAACGGTGGGCGTGGCACAGCCCACAGCTCCCTTGGCGCATTAGCTGTGGCAGTTTAGTGCGCTCGTCTGGTGGCCCCAAAAGGCAGCGAAACAATTTTTGCGTACATAAATTTCATTTATGAAAATCATTTGCACACAACACGCCCTAAAAAGCAGGCAACAATATTCGACAAAGTGCGACAACAGTGCGTGTGAGCAGTATTTGGACAACTATTCACACATGCATGTGTGTGTGTATGTGTGTGTGTGTGTGTGTGTGACACACATGATTGATGTATGGCGGCGCACCAAAAATTTGACTTTGACATTTTACTTTTATGTTGCCAGTTTTTTGGGGCAACCAACAATGGAAACCTTATTTATTTTTTTACGATTTCAATCAAGTCAAGTGGATTTGCATCAAGTCTTCAAGTGTGTCAATGTTCTCATTTATTGCCTATAAATATAGAGTCAACCCTCGATTTTATTGTATCCAGGGAAAGTTCTTATCGAGGGACCGAAATCTATGTGGGTCAGCGGCAAAAGCAATGAAAACAACTTGACCAAAAAGTTGACAGCTACCTTACTCCCCCAGAGACTCAGCCGTATTATTAATTTTTTTTACAGGTCTTGGCCACGTTAGTTAATCTTGGCCAGTCTAGACAACTTACATTGGCAACTACCAGAAGGTAGACGTGACAGTTGATTAATTATAATAACATTAATTGCGCCTTACGAACCTCAACTCAAAAAATACAACTGGATTTGATTAAATAAATAAATAAAATATGATAAGAATAAATAATTGTTATTATGACTTACCTAAGCTCAAGCTTAATCTGAAAAGAAATGTAAAATAATGTTAGTTCAACACTCGAATAAATAAATAAATAAATACAGCCTCTTTAAAATACATGTTCAAAGTTGCCCAAAGCGTTTGCAGAGGATTCTTTGTAAAGTTTCGGTCTGGCAAAGTTCAAAAATCAAATATATGTATTTGAATTGCGAAATAAACAAGAGTCAAATTTAAGACCTCAAGGCCAAATATACACATATAAGGCGTACTGATTCTAATTCCATTTGAATTTATGGCTCTGGCACGCAGTGGCCATAATAAAATATTTTTTTATACCCTGAATCAATTAAGATATCTAAAAAGGGCATAATGGTTTTGTGCTAAGTTCTCTTTACACCGGGTATATAAAATTGATTCGATTTTATCGATAGCTGCATCCAAAATATCGATACGTATCGATTTCAGATAGCAATAGTTATTATTATTATTTATTGATTTTTGTTTTTATTTTATTTTAAGGCGATTTGGAAAGAAAACTAGAGTAAAAAATGTATAGCTCACTGACGAGTATATCCTAGTCCGGCTCACTCGACTACAACATTCTTACTTGACTTTTTTTTGGGGAAAAGTATTTTGTGTTCATGGCAACAGACCACCATCGCTCGTCTTTTTGCATTCGATGCGAGTTAATTGAGTCACAGCAGAAGAGTCTCATCTTAATTGCCGACAATTTGCAAAATTTCTTTTTCGTTCATTTTTATTCATACGCCGTTTCCGGATCCTTTTGAGCGGAAGTTGAATTGACATTGACAGCTAAATAACAAGGATTTATTTCTGCTTTCGCTCAATAAATTTTAATGTGCACATTGATAAGCGATGACTATATGCGAATATTGGAATATTGCTCAATGGCATCTGCTGAATGTGACATTAATGCAGCAAAAACATTTTAATTGGCTTAGCAGTGAAAATGTTGAGAATATTTAACAATTAAATTTTGATCAGAAACCTTAAGAAAAATCTAGAAACATAATTTTTGTGTTTTTAATTTGGTCTAAATTTGAGCGTAGCAGTGAAATTCGTTTAACAAAATATGGCGATGAGAAATTTGGATTTATTTTATTATTTTCGCCAGAAAACTTAATTTGTGAGAAGACTTAATTATTTTTCGCTAAGCTTAGCTGGCCAAAATCTGATAACTTAATATTTTTGTGAAAATTGAACAACAATTTTTATTCTAGCAAAACATGTTAAATTTCCACTTAGCAGTGAAATCCTAGTCCAAAGTTTCGAACTAATATTCATATTAAACTATGATAAATAAAAATAATATTAACATTTAAATTTCTTATTGGAACTTTTTATGTGATAAGTGGGTGACTCGAATAACATTTTTAAAGTTGAAAGAAAACTGAAACAAAAGTGAAATGTAAAATATTGCTAGATATCTGTGCAACTTTGTATCAAACTACCACATTGGGACTGGATAGATAAATTGTATCTATGAATGTATATGTGACTCTTGTGCAATGTTATTAAGCTGCCAATGTATGTGTTTGCTACACACACACACACACACACACAGCCACACAACAAAGTATTGCCGTTGAGGGAATCTTGAATTCAACGAGCATTTCCATGGACACGTAAATCGGGGAGTTCGGGGAGTTTGGGGAGTTCGGGGAGTCCTGGGTATATATATAAGCTGGCTGTTCTTATTGTGGATGGATGAACTGAGCCACCCGACTCCTTTTGCATTAAGCCGCATACACAAAGTTAATCAAACGGCGAGCAAATTTCACCTGAACAGTTGCACACGACTGCTTCACTTGTTCATCGTCCTTGTTGATGGATGTCCTTGGTTGAGGTCTTCTTTTGTTTCTCGGTTGTTAGGGACAACAAGTTGCACAGCCAAGTTTCAACTTTTTTTTATTTGACTAGCAATTGGATATTTTATCTTATAAAAGGTTGCTGGGACAAATGAAAATTCATTTTATTTCCATATTTATGTCTTTTGCAAATGGGGAAAACAGTCAACATGCTTCGAGGTTTTTCATTTCACTTAACAACTTGTTGAAAATCTCAATTGAATATCTGTTATTGCAATTATATGTATCTCAAGTTAGTGAATCAAAACGAATTGCATTTTTTAAGCCACTGCTCAAATGTAACGAAAACAAATAAAGAACTGTTTTTTTTTTTCAAGAAACTTAATTTTAAAAATAATATTATTTATATATTATGGTCTAGAATGTGCAACTAGACAATGTTCTAATTATGATAAAAATAATTGTAAATATTTTCAAGATAGTTGAAAATGTAGCAATATATACATAGCGCTTAGGATCAAACTCTCAGTAGAAATTCAAAGAATTTTAATGCCCATTGCTATTAATTGCTTAAATTGTTTTTGATTCTAACTCAAACTCCGTTTGTTTCAAGTTTATTATTTTATTATTATTATTGTTATTATTATTATAATGATTCTTACTATATGGTAATATTTTTATTGATCCAGCTTTGAACTACTTTAGACATTATTTTCATGCTCTAAGTGCATTCAATACTGTTTGACTATTCGGATAGGATGACAATATTCACAATTCGATAGTTACGTTCTCAATAAAAGTCTGCACTCGACGCTACCTCACATAGTGTGGCTTGAAATATGGGGAATTTCCCCTGGGGGTTCATGGCAAGAAATCCGAGGGCGCACAACTCCAAGGACATTCAATAGTGTGTGGTTTCATTGGGGAAACCTCATCAAATGGCTTTCATTCCCTCCTACTATTTATTTAAAGTGCGAAATGTTGCTAAAGCATATTTTGAGAATACTGAAATAAATAATCAATATGCAAATTAAATTATCAACATAAAACCAATACCAAAATATAATGTATAATACTAACTAATATTATTCTAGTTGAAGAACAGCTAACAATATAAAAAATGAAATTTAAATAAAAGTGACAATTGAAAATACTTCAGTTAAATTGAAAATGTATAAATTGCATAAAGGCAATGTTCAATGTTTAATGCCAGTGGCAAGTGGCATGTGGCGAGTGTTGCAGTTACATTTGCAACCGTGTTGCAAGCAATGTCAACAACACACACCACTTTTGTTTGTGCTATTTTCCAGTAGGTCGTCAATAAAAGTCAACATGTGGCACAATTGCAAAATGTGCAGTCTCCTTTCACATGCCCTGTGTACAAACTCACACAAACACACACACACACACACACAAACACACACACATAAAAGTACATTTGTGAGTCTGTCTTGAAGTAAAGCAAATCCAGCATTGCTGCTGAAAATATTTTAATGTGCCGCTTTAGTTGCTTAGATGATGTAATTTAAAAAAAAAAAATATATATATATATATATATATATATCAAACATAAAAATAAACTAAAATACAAAAATAAATAAAAACGTATCCGACTAAGTATCTGTGTAATGCATGAGCGAGCAATAAAAGGCCAAAATGCAGCACTTAAGGGCTAAATTAAGCTGAAAATCAACTGGCAGCAGGAGCAACACGAAGCAAAAAGGCGACGAGACTTGGGGAGGGCATCATTACTTTCATTATATTTGAAGGCAAGGCAAAAATAATAAATGTACTCGCATACGTCGTGAGGCATATAATTTTATAAGGCCATTAGCAGCATCGACCTTGCTGTCTTCCCAAACCTGTCGGTTATTTTACAACTTCCGTGCCCCGGGAATCTGTCCCGGACCCATTCTGTACGCCAAATTCGCCCGTCAAATTTAAACACTGATGTGTTAATAGCCCCCACTGCGAGTGGAACCCAGCACTCGTAAAGTTAAGAGCCACCAAATAACTGCAACCAAACAAGAAAAAAACCAAGCTTTACACACATTAACACACACACACACACATACACACAAAATTTGTTTGAGCCATTGTAAAACATCAAAGCAATTTGTGCCTGCCTGTCAGCCAAAATGGATAAAATAAATTGCCAAAATGTCACACAAATAAAATACATACTTTAAATGCAAGCGATTTGATTCAACACTCAGAGAAAATTGCATTAAAATGAAAACGTAAATGAAATTCTGGAACAGGTATACACTGGAAATTTTACCTAGTTTTAAGAAATAATAAGTATACGGAAAAAAAAGATCAATTGGAAAAACTGTTGCTATATTTTTCAGAATTAACTTATAATATTGCACATTATATTTAAAAAAAAATATATAAAAGAAAACCATTAGGAAAATATTAAAATTATATATATTTATATTTACAAACTATACACACAAAATTTGTATATGTGGAATCTTAAATTACTTATGTTTATAAATATTTTAAATAACAGAAATGAAAATTTAAAAGTTCAAATATAAAATAAGCCGAGGAAATTATCTATCTTTCTTATAGCTGAAAGCTGTTTTTTAAGAAAATACAATCTTGCATTTTATAAATAAGTTTTCTGGATAGTAAGCTGAGCTATCCTTGATAACAAATGTACAGTGATTTTGAAATTTTTTATAGATTTTTATCTGAGTAGATTTTTTAGAAATTCATATCTTAGTAATATATTTAATCAATGTCAATTTTTAAAATATCAAAGGATTTTTTCCGAGTGTTTACAGTAAGTATGCACTTATTTCTGTATATGTGCTGTTCAACAGATTTGGTGCATGGCTCATGTTGCCTCAAGTCTGGCAGATAAAAAGCTGGATAACAAGAGGCAAGGGTGGCAAATTGAGTTTTTGCATATGCATATTCATCTAATTGGTGGACTATTTAAAATCAAAATTTTCATATAAATCCTTATATTTATATATATGTAATAAAAGCTGATTCAGTTCACTTCAATTTGGGATACTTCAATGAACATTAAAGTAAATTGGTAAATAATAAATAAAAAAAAACCAATAACCGACAGCTGAAAAAAGCTACATCGCGTATTCGCCACGTGGCTATTAAATAATTGCATACGCTGCATATGCCTTTGACAGTTTGAACAATTAATAAATAATACAACTATGGTGTATATAAATCATTTAAAATAAAAATAAGCAGTTTTTAAATAATTCCAAAAGATTAATTTGAAAACACTAACGATTTTATGACGGTTTGAATAACTGTTTAAAAATGCATTTCTTAAAGGAATATCTTTTTAAATGTTTCTGAAAAAAAAATAAAAAAGGGTAATCACTTCTAAGTTTTCGGGGCGATGTTCTAAAATTCAGAATAGTCTTTGTTTTCTGAGTATACTTGAGCTTCCCTGGTCGGGCGCTCTCTCCCCATCTGATCTCAGCGATGTCACGCACATGCGGTTCATTTATAGATATAGACTTTAACGCAGGGCATTTAAGAGTCGAGCTGAATTTCTGTCCGCATATCTCTGTCCTTCTCTATATCTCTCTCTCTCTCTCTCTCTCTATCGATTTGAGCACTCTCACTTGATAGTGTTTTTGGCTGACGCTTTCATGTGACCACAACAAGTTATCAACTGAGTGTTGCGCGTGTTGCAAATCAGTAGAGCACTATTTAATAGAACCTATTTACTCTTCGCAGTCGACTACGAATACGGTAATTAGCACATCAACACATCTGAAGTGGCTCGTGTAAATCTCATTCAATGGAATCAACACTTTGAAGTCGAATGGCTGTGAGTGTGTGTGTGTATCTAATTGATGACGTTAGTAAGCCGTGGCACTGATCAGTTGTTGGCTTACATAATTTTGCATAAATTAAAACATCTTTGACATACAAAAGACAGGGAAAGTGGTTTGAAGTAGCTGCTGCTAAAACTGATGTGCTGCGGAAGTACTTATTTGAAGTAGTTCCTTTAACAGCATTTCAATTGCTGATTTTATCTTTCACATTGACATTTTAGTATTAATTCGTTACTTATATTTGTTTATACCCTGCAGAAATTTAAAATGTGTAGAAGAGAAACTATAGAACATGTATATTATATGTATTTTGAGAGTAAGTTTTCGCATACCCCGTTCCGATATCAATTTCCAATAAAGATTAATGACACAGTTTTACTGGCAGAAGCTAATAATTAATATACTCGTATATATTACACTCATATTTTATTATTTATCAATGGTCTTATTTCATTAAGATCAGATGCGAAACACCCAAGTTATAGCCTATACTCATATTAAACTCATAATTATCAGTTGGAAAAATCTTTTTTTTTGAATTTTCACACAATTACAAAGAAGCCATGAAATTTCGAACATACCCTTAAAATTTAAATATAGTTTCAAATAAGTTTTTGTAATTTTTAGAAATATTTTGTATTATTAAAAGATGCAACATGTAAATAAACAAATGCATTACATCAGTTTCTTTCAGGGCCTGTGTCTGCCATAAGAAATAAATGCATTTGCATGCTTACATTTGGGTGTGCAAGAGTAACTTGGCAATAAAATTGACATTGAACAGAATGGATACAGGGTATCTCATGGTCGAGCACACTCTAGAAAAGGATGCTTATTTGTTTTTTGCGCCATGTTACAAGCCACAGAACCAAGCAGAGCGAAGCGTCGCACTCTGCATATCAATCACATGCCAGGACGCTGTCAGTCTGATGTCACATTGTGGGGCGTGTGAGAATTTTGTGGCAAGTCGAGCGGCACAACGCTCGCCCGGACAAAGACACACACACACACATACATACGCATTGCATAGATACGAATAGAATGCATTTGAAAAATATCAAATGTTCGTATTTTGCATATTTATTGTGTGTTCTATGCTCGTCACAGTTTGACTTTGTTCGCTTAAAAAAAAAAAGAAGAAAAAAAACCACCTCCCCTTCCGCCTTGCCACGCCCATCGTTCACCCGTCCTCTTCATCCGGCACTCAATCATTCATATTGAAATTCTATGCGCGTCCTCTGATAACAGAAATTCAATTAAAATGCGTTACGTGTCGCAAATCAGTTGACTATCTTTTTGAATTGATTGTGGCATAAATTTTTATTTCGCTTTGTTTTCGAACTCTCATTGATTTTCATTTTTCAAATGTTATTTGAAAAGCTTTTAGCGATTGTTACAAATAAATATGACTGTGATCTGACAAGTAACGATTTATCTTAGCCACAAATAAATTACTGCTTATGCCGCATTCTATGCTTTTTATTTATGTTGTTATTTTACATATTCTGTATATCACATAAATTTTATGTAATTTATATATTTTATATCTTTTACATATTTTTATATTAATACCATAACAAGCTTTAGCGACTTGCTAGTTCTATTAATCACAATTAGCTAAATTCTGATAATAAGTCAACATCAATTATTTCTTCTCACGGGTTACACAAATCAATTACCATAAACTAATTTATTAGCTGTCATTTAACAATAAGAAAGCTTCTTAATAAAATGTTTACACTCAGCTTAAAATAGTTTTAATTAGTTCTGTACTCCCATACTGTTTTTATGTCCACTTTGAAATTGCTGTATACCATAAGCCCATTGAAAATGTTTAAGTAGGATATAATGCTTTTATGCCAAAGTAAAAAATCTTAAAGACTTTAAGAGTCAGAACCTTTAAGTTTGGAATAGAACAGATTTCTAGTTGACATATAAAACACATTGATATATTTTTTATCAACTGGACAAATTTCGTCGAGATCAGCCAAGTTATTGTGCTAAGCTTATTATCATATTTATCTTATTTCTATCAGGACCAATCATTTTCTGTATGCACTTTTGTAAGTAATTCTACGCTACATTTGGTTATGCAACACATTACATAGGTGAAATTTGACAATAAGTCGTAGTCAACCTCAATCAATTACGATATGTTTACTTGTTTCCATATCTTTGATATTTATGAAACGGCTGCGGTTGCAAATAAAAACATAGCATGCACCAATCAATTTTGGACTGAACCAATAATTTTGCCTGCCTCCAACTCCGAATCGAAAACTTTTCATGCGTATGCGGTTTGTGACTGTACTAAGAAAATCTGCCCATAAACATGAGCAGTAGAGATATTTGTATATATATATATATACATATATACGAGTATGTATTTAAGGTCAAACGAACAGATGCGTATCGATGACGTTATCAACTACAATTGAAATTGCGCTCCGAGAAGCAAGTGAATGGATTTAAGGACATGAATGGAATATTGAATGTGATGCTTATATGGAAACAGAATATTATTCGCTTTTTATTCATTTGAATATGATGTGCCGCAAACAAAGCTTTGTTCAACTTGTTTGGGTCTAATAAAATAACTGATGTGTAAACAGTTTACAGAATGCCAAATATGAAGATATTTATATGGAACATTTTTAATCCATTTATCTGATTATATTTGGAAAATTTTAACAACTTGCAATTGTCAAATATTGATTACAATTTAATCACAATTTTCAACCAGCAAACATGAAGATATTTATATGAAATCCTTTTATCTGATTAAATATGATAAAATATAACAATAACAACACATTAGAAACGTTTAAACACATGCAACTTTCAAGGCAGTCAATTAAATAGCAATCAATTCGGACAAATATTTTAAATTATTCTGGTTAAATAAATATTAAATATTATAATTGTCAATTGTCAAATAATCAAATAAATACCTCATTGGAATTTCACCTTTACATATACCTCTAATAGCAAACAATTCATTTAAAGTCCTTCTGTCTGAATAAATATTAAAACAAGTGGGTATCGTGGGAATTTTACATTGTATTAAAGGTAATCAATGAAATATTTTTAACCCTTTCGTCTGATTAAATACAATTGTCAAAAGTCAGAAATCCCATTGGAATTTTAAATTTCAATTAGAGTAAATATCCAAATTGCCTGGATACATTTACCCGTCTTACCGGGTAGTCAGTAAAATAGCATACAAGGGCAAGTAACAGCTGGAACTTGCCACAACTCATCTAAGTGACTGCCGCATACGCACATTGTGGTCAAATATTTGCTGTTATCTATCCATTTTGTTGCCTAACTTAGTGGCCGTCTGCCAATTGGCAAATTTACATACCAAGAACCTATTAGCAGCTAAAAGATTAATGCCTTGTTTGGTTTGTCCAAACGAACCACAAGGCAAATAAATAATATGCATATATTATTTTTGGTCATTCAACCAGAGAATCAAACATAATTATATATATATATATATATATAAGGCGCAACTTAAATGTTTAAAGTGGGGCAAGTGGGGCAAGATCAAAGCTAAATATATGGCACTCGGCTCTGTTGCCGTGCAAAACATGTTGTCGGGCTGCAAGAAAGATTGATTGAATCCAGAAGTGGCGATAACAAGCACAAAGTGAAATGGTAAATGGAAAAGCAAACAGTTGAAACGAATTGAATGGCAACGGGCCAACGTGTGGCACGTTAGCAAGAATATACAACATGCACATATACAACTATTTGCCTTGCCACACGCACATGCGTGCTATTCAAATGTGGACGACGCCATTTGAACATTTCGTGGCCCGCCCATCAAATTTATACACGGGTTTATTACACAGCGTGTGTGTGTGTGTGTTTGCGTGTGTGCGTGTGTGCGTGCACTCCTACAAAGTAAAAATAAATAAATTTCGTTTCTTATTTGCTTCTGGTGTTTATTCCACCAAAAAAGTCTTTACTCAGTTTAACTATTTTCCTGAACTTTTCGATTTGCGTTAAAAAAAAAACTTGTAGCACACGTTGGGCGCCATTTTATTTATGTGTGTGTGTGTGTGTGTGTCTCTGCGTGTGTAGGTGTACAATTTTTGGTATGCCTGGTGTAGTTCACCAGCTCTGTGACGCAAAGGTAATTAATTTCATTTTTATCGCATATTGCTAACCTTCGCCTCTGGCAAAATATCCGTTTACGAACGCTTCGCCCTTTATTCATATTTCTTCTCTTTCTCTTTCTCTCACTCTCCTTCTCTACTTTTTCTCCATACTTTCTTTGAGCGATTCCCTGGTCCATTTAAATGTGGGCGCGCATCATTTCCTGTGTCCACTGAGACCATAACGAAAAACTGTAATTAAACACGAAAACTAGTGTCACATGGCGGATACGTGACGTTGGCCGCTTTCCCGTTTAATTGTCAGTTCGCATTGCTCATACGCAGTGGATGCCATTAGTTCACAAGGAAAGACAACTATTTTCGAGTGGCAAACCCATTCGAAGCATTTTTAATTGAGCTGCCACTTTATATCATTGATTTTTCACGTCTTCTTTCCTCCATAGCTTTACTCTTTTTTTAAGCACTGTCAAACACGCTATTCATTTAAAATTGTTTGCTTTTATTATACTGCTTGGTTTCCTATAAATATTTTGCTAAACTTCTTGAGTTGTATTCATGTGCAATCGATAATTTTGTGGCAAACTGTTCTGAAAAACATTAATAATAGGGAGTTTATTAAGACAACCGAAGGTTTTTAACAGCACTGTTTGCTTCTTAGATTAATCTTAACACTTCAAAATATTTATTCTACTCGTAGACTCGTAGATAATTTTCCGAGCAATATTTTGTAATCGACAAGTTGCAAAAGCAAATTAAGTATATTTATTTAACGTGCATTAAAGTTTCAGGTTATTAAATACGTTTTTAATTTTTTTTATAATGTATTCAATTTTTTGTTAGACTGTCAAACATAACCGAACCGATTTTCAACAGCAAATACACGGTTCGCTCTCTAGATTAATATTAAGCTTATGTCGCTTAGATACACGTACTTATATTCAAAGGACAAGTTTGGCTTGTTACAGCACAAACTAAATCTGATTAGACTATGGCTATTTGCTGGTTATTAATTAGCTTAAGCGCTTGTTAGTGCATTTTCATGGCATTATTGCAGAGCAACACAGCTATTAACTATTTGCCGGCGACAAACTTTACCTAGCAGCTGCAGGCGGCACTGCAGCAGCATTTGAGCCTGTTGAGCCGCAAGGATTCTGTGGCTTAACAATGGGGGCCAGGAGTCAAGAGTCCTGGCAAACGCTGAGTTGACAGCAGCTCAGGCATAACTACACGAACGTTGTTCAAGTTGTTGTTGTTGCTGGCAAAATGTTTATGGCTCTTTTTACCCACATTTTGTGCTCTTGATGCCTGTTGTTGTCTGTGTGCTTGTCACGGTTAGGCCAGCACATGAACAACATCATGTTTGTCTGGCAGTCAGTCTAACTGGCTGCTGCCAGCATGCCAGCCTGTCAGTCACTTCGACTATCTACTGCTGCTGCTTCTTGCCTGGCAACCTCAACTCAAGCACTGCCACTTCGGCGGCACACAATGCCCAACGAACAAACACGAAGCGAACAAAAGCGCATCACCCTTAAAACATACAAAATACTCGCTCACACAGACGTATATACATGTATTAGTATATATAAATAGAATTGCATATACACTCAGAAAAAAAAACCATCCCAAGTTTTAGTTAGTAAAGTTTTTCCTGTTCTTAGAAATCATTCCTTAATATTAGTCTTCTTAATAATAATAAAATAAATTTCTAAAAAATTAGAAATACCATAAAATTTGCACCAAATCGATAACACAAAATATCAAGCGATTTTTCCTATTTTTAATTTTTTCCTTATAACTAATAAATAACGCTTAGTGCCAAAAGAATGGTGATTTTTTTCCAGAGTGTAAAAAAGAACACCGGCAACTATAGTGCTTAAAGCTAACGAACTAATGTTACGTAGATTTTTATATGGCATAAGGAGCTCAAACCGTTGATGACTTGCACAGACACAAAAAAAAAATCACACATACATGTGCACACACGTGCACACACAGATACGCATTAAGATAAAAGCTACGCAAGGATTCAGCACATTCTCAGTTGAGCGCGGGCACTTAAGCAGCCCAACAGAGCAACAGTCGCGTCTAAGGACAACTGCGGAAAGAGGAGCAGATAAACAGAGTGAGCGCGAGAGACAGAGAGAGAAGAATAGGGAGGAGAGGAGCGGGGGAGCATGCGAGCCTCATGAGCCCCTTGAACTGTGAAGTCACATCTTGAATTGGAAAACCGCAAACACACACCCACCCTGACACTTTACATATGTCCATTTGGCAGATTTGGAACTGTGTGTGTGTGTGTGTGCACAGATTTATCCCAGCTGGGCCCAGTCATATGTTTGTGTGCATTTTGGAATCTAGCAAACAGAATATTATTCCTATTATTTATTTTTTTAACTGATTTCTCATTTTGCATATTTTTATCTCAGCATAATTTTATGCCAGGCATGGTTTGGAATGAATCTTGAATCTAAGGAAAAAAAATATTCATATTTTTAAATTAAAATAATAATATTCCTATTCTTCTATAAATTAAATGTATTAATACTAATTCTAATACGCAGTTCTATTTGTAATGGTGTCATAAGGTATGCGTCTGGCATGCCATTTGTCTGATTGGGTCTGCAAAAGTGGAAGGCTTTTAAAGATGGATATGTATGTGTGTGTTTACAGTTACATTTGGTGCATAAAATATTCATACAATCATGAGCATTTATTTCCAAAGTGAGTACTTTTGTCGCGCACTGTTGCTTCTTTAGGAGGAGCACAGATATGTATGTACATAACATATATACATTTCTAAGCATCCAGCCCGGAAATTTACATTCTCTGAGTTTTGCACAGCTTTCTTCCTGCCCCTTTTCAACATCAGCAGCTACGCGTGACAAAAATTTGCTTACATTTCACAAAAAATTTCAACAAGCCCGGATTTTGTTGGCCACACTCCAAAATATTTTTTTCTTTTTTTTTTTTTGGTTAAAAGTTTGCAGCGTTTGACGGTGATCAGCAGTTTGTAAAACCGCCTGCAAGTTTTACGAGCATAAAAAATATGTGGGGTACTTAAAATATTTCTAAATAAATGCATAATAGATTGAAAATATTTGTGGCCACTTACGTTTAAAAAATATAGAGCAAAGAACAATCTTTAATATTAATTTTCGACAACTGTTCAGCTTTAAGCTACAGCAAATGATTTAAGGAAATATTTCAAAGCTTAAATAAATTTAATATTAGAATATATAAATTCAAATTAATTAAGCATTTTTATTAAGCACACTTTTAAATATTTTAATTATGATGAGCATTCATCAAAAAAATAAGCTTCATTTCTAAGTCCATTTTAGAGCATAAATATAAACACTTTATAAGAGATGAATTTAAACGCATAAATGCAATTGCTGTAACTTCTCAACTGGTCTAATATTCACTGATTTAATTAGAGACCAACGAAAGTGTATTAGAAATTGGGTCAAACTTTTAACAACTTGTCAGCCTGAATTAGATTCAATTAAGTTACAAAACTTTGAAATTAACAAAAAATATAAAAATACCACCGAGAAGTATTCTTAGCAATTTTTTGAACGTGTATTCATTTAAACAAAAAAAAGCAAAAAGCGAGCTGAAAACGGAAGTGCACAAATCAAATTATGTTAATTAAAGGCAGCAAAAAGCGAAGCTGAGCCAAGTTGAAATTTTTGTTGGCTTGACTCTTTATTGCCGCACGATTTAACTAACGGAGCGGAAGCCACGAGGGGGTGGGGCGGGGGCGTGGTGTTGCCCAGGTAAGTGTTATTTATTTTTCGTAGATCAACGGGGACTGCGGCAGCAGCAGCAGAAATAGCAATCCTTTTCCCTAAATAAAGGGGGGCAGCAGAGTCAACACAAAAGCGCAGACGTCGCTGCTTCAACGCAGTCACAAATTGTCGCAAATTAACTGAATGAGTTCTGGGGGCCACAATTCTGACGAAATAATTTAATTATGTTGGCCAACTTGGCCAACTCTAGGGTGCATCACAGAAAAAAATTTGTCCAAACTATGTAAAGTGTTTATGTGAAATCTTAAGATACAAAAATGTAGTAATAATAATATAAATAACAACGCAGATAAAAATAAGAATTTTTTCTTCGGTAATCACACATAGAAATACGTCAAAATGCAATGTCACCAAATTTTAAAAATAAAAATTTTAGATTATACTTAAGCAGGGCACAAATTTAAAAAATTCTGAAATAATGTAGATTTAAATTCAAGCTACAAATTAAATGACATATAAACAGTCCTAAAATGAAAATTAAAGATACATATGAAATGTATAATAAAACCACAAATCTAAAAAAAAAAAACAAATGGAGACTTAAATTTAAGCATTCCACATATTTAAAATAAAATGAGCTACAAATACCTAAATACTTTTTTATACATCTTTTTTTTTTAATATTTACAAATTATATATAAAATCTTAAATCTAGAAAAGCATTCTATTCTATAGAATGATTTTCAGTTCTGGTCGACTTATTAAAATTAAGGACGGTTTTTTTTCTGAGTGTATGGTGTAAAGGGTAGCTTTAAGTAGACCAGTTTTCTGGGCCACTCAGCGTATACGTGATGTTATTTGCTCGTTACTGTGCAGGGGTAAAATATGTATATATAATTATATGGCATGTCCACGTGCCAGCGTCAATGATTATATAATCGATATGAAAACACGATACTTGTCTTCTTGTCTTCGTCCTTTTGCTTTTCTCATGCAAAACAAAAGAAAACAATTCGAAGCGAATGCTTTCAATTCGAATCCATTCGATGTAAACAGTTCGCATTTTGTTTTTCACCAAGACCAGGGGTCAACTTTATGTGGCAAATTACCCAACAATAACAACAACAACAGAAACGAGACAAAAAACCAACAGCGACCAAAATAAATGTCGGCCACTAAAAATAGCACCCAAATATAATCAGCAAAACCAACGACCAAAACAACTACAGCATAATGAATAGTGGGCAGGATGTGTCTGAAAATACAGAAAAGAAAAACAGGACAGATGAAAATAGAAAACAAAAGTTGCTGCAAAAAGATCAACTATTGTTTTACACTTTTGGGGTAAAACAAATTGAAGTTTTATAAGTTGCTCTTTAATGCAATTATTCTCGAGGATAGAACTAAGATCTGATTAAAGCCACATTTTTTACTCTATTCAACACAAGTCAAAAAAATATTTAACTTTGTTACAAATAAATGTTTGCCATGAGCAGTGAATAAATTTTGTATTGTACACTTTTCGGGTAAATCAAATTAGTAACTGAAATTGTGTCAGTTTCAATTTCAGGAATTATTCTCGCGATATTAAATTTAAAAATTGTACTAAAATCGTCTTTAAGTCATATAATTGACTCTGTATAATTCAAATATAAAAAAAATAACATACAAAAAAATTACATTTTGCTGCAAAAATATTATGCGATGAGTAGTTTTCTATAAAAATTATTTGATAAATGTAACTTTAATTCCAAACTTATTTTATCTGAAAATGATTTATAATTTTCGAATTTATTCAACGCCTCTGAATTTATTTATTTTTATGTTCAAGCAATTATTCTTCAGGCGTTTTATAGATATTATTGAAATCTCCCTTAAGCCACATACTTGACTCACTATATAACTCAAATATATAGATTTTGCATCAAACCAATCAAGTGAAGACTTATGTGGTCCGCTTTTTTAGTTGTAGATATATTATATATGGAAGGGCTTTACCTTTGTTATCCTCGCCCAGCACGACCAACATCAACATCAACAACAACTAAATCCAGTCGGAGCACAAAATGCACAAAGGGTTAAAAAGCACGAGCAGCAGCTCCTTTTGCAAAAATAAATCGAGAAGGTAGTTTGGCGAGAAAAACACGGCTAAAAATGAGGGTTAGATGGATAATCGCCGCATAAAAACGGCAGCGGATAAAGTTTCTCAATGGCGTCTCAGCCAAATGGAATAACACGATGCTAAAAACTAGACGAACAAGAAAAAGGAGACAAGAAAACGAAATGAACATAAAAATGTGGCAGCTAAAAGTCAGACAACGGCGGCTGCTGCAGAGTCCAACTTTAGAAGGTATTCGAAATGGCGACAGCCTGTGTTTTTCATAACAATTGCAAACTGGCAAAGTTTTCTCTCAAATCTTGGCTCAATTTTGATAGTAATTTCGCCTAAGGATCAAATCCTATGAGCCATACTAGATGAAGACTACCGCATTTATTGCAGTTTATTTAATTCATTAAGAATTTAAGGATAAAATGGAAGGCAATCTTACAATTTCTCTTTTATAATTTTTTATTTTTATTACCACAATAATTAGAATTTAGCATAAATCAACGAGTTTTATAAATTCATTCAGTTAATGTCCAATGTGCACGAGAAGTGCAATTAATAGCTTTAGATTTATGTTGGGCATTAATTTGGTAACACGACAATTGAATCAATAAAGCCCCAAAAAGCAAAGGACTCCAAGGTCAATCAAAATAGGCACAGCACCGAAAGAAATATAGAGACGTTCTAATAAATGAAATTCTGATTAAGTTGGAGTTGGTCAAAGAGAAAATGAAAAAAGTAGGCCAAATATCGTAACACAAAAAAAAAACACTGCGCAGACCAAAAAATTGCGAAACAGTATAAAAAATTGACAAAATGTGCTTCGTATGTGTGTGTGTGTGTGCGTGTAGAAGTGTATGTGTTAAACCGGCACAGGGACTTAAGTGTGTGTGTGTATGTGTGTCATAAAATCAAGCAACGTAAAGTGCCTCTGCCGGGGATAGAGCGAGCTCGACTAGCAGATACCCAGTAGTCAACCAATTAGCTACAAATATTTCTTTAATTCATTTATTTATTTAAAAACTGTTAACAATGATACAACAAAATTTATTATTAAAATTAAACAGTGCTCTATTTTACAAGAATAAAAATTTAAAACTTTAAGTTGCAAAGTTAAAGTTGCGCAATTAATGATATTAAAATATAAATTAAAGTTTACAAAAAAAAAAAGATTCAAAAATAAATTTAAGCTGGACACAAATTTTAAAAAATGCAAATGTGGAATTAAACAATTTAAATAAAAATTAAGGATACAAATATAAAGTGAATAGTTACATTTAAATTAAAATAAAATACATAATAATAAATTTTGGTAAATAAAATTTTAAAATGGTAAACTATAATTGATAGATTAATTGAAAAAACAAAATCAGACCTGAAATGGTGAAATGTTGATAAGGAATAAGTAAAAAGGACTGTTACGATTTGATTTTCATCGACTCCGACTTAATAGTATATATATATTTATATATTATATATATATATATGTATATATATATTTTTTATATTACATTTTTTTATTTTGTTAGGGTCTAAGTTCCTTCCGTCTGCGTCCAAGTTGAGGGTATAACTAGGCAAATGACTGTCACAGATGTGCACGCGACCAGCGAAATGTGCGCAGAGACACCATTTTATGGCCGATGATGAAACACATGCCGAGCATCAGGACGAGGGGGGGTTGATGCTGCGGCAAGGACAAATACAGGGCCAAGGACAGAGGCAGAGGCAGAGACAAAGACGCAAGTCAAGGCTGTGAATGAAGGAACAATAACAAAAACCAAGTATCCGACTGTGGACCCCACAGAAAGCCAATGAACGTCCATTCTTTACCCCGTATTCGTTGCTCTCTCAATCATGGACTAGGGATAGCCACATTTATAACTTTGTGAGGGGGAGAGAGAGCAGGGGAAGGCACCATGAATTGTAGTAACAAAAGAGAATAGCATAAATGCGTAAAAAAGAAATCGACGAGGACTATTTAAGCCCTGCACAAAGGCGCGACCCGAGCACAAATTGAAAAGTGGCAAAAACTCCAGTTAGTTACACTTAGAAAAAAATAGCACAACAAAATCAAAAATATAATATTAAGAAAACTTGAAATATAAAATTAAAGTTACAAGTAATATTATAAAATGAAAACCGAATTTTTAAATTAAAATGGTCTGGTTATTTTTAGAGATAATTAAAACATATTCTGAAAACCAGATAGGTGTTTTTCCTATTTATACAAATAAATCTATAAAATATAAAAATCTATACTTATATTAAGAAAAAAAATATCCCAGCTTGTTAAAAAGACACATTGGAATTTTTTTTTTTAATAATAAGGTGAATTATTTCTTCAAGCATAAGGCGATTATCTAAAATCAAGTCCGATTTTTTCTCAATGTAATAAAGGTACACGTCAATAGCTGAAATCACTTTTAAGTGCTAATTCACTTAGCGACATGTATTTGGAACTAACCCAAACAGGGATAGTTCGAAATAGACATATGGCTTTGGTTGAGTTTTAAAAACTAAATTATGGCATTTGAGTCACTTAAAATCTAAGGGATTTGATCAAATCAATTCACACAGTCTGCGAAAAATATCATTTACATTTGGTATGAATGTTTGAAGAATAATAGTTGCCTGTTATTTCCATTATCAAAAATATTTCAAATATATTTGCACTTAAAAAGTGTAACAATTTCTAAAAAAAAAAAAAAAAAAAACTTAATTTATAATAATTATAAAACACTTTCTCTTAATAACTTTCAAATAAAACCCCACTAAAGCAGCCTTCATATTGATTTGCAGTTTTATAACACAATAACAGATAAATGCAAATAAAACATTATTGAATAAACGATTTCCTCGACTTTATTGAAAACTGCGAAAATAAAGCCAAAACGAACTGAGAATAAGCCAACAGATATAGTATTTTAGTATTAGACCCAGACAGATGAGTTTCAAGCAAATCGTTGACGAGGAGGCGTAAAAAAAGAAAACAAAAACTTAATGGATTTGACTCACGCAACGCGAGGATAGGCATAATTTAGGGGTAGAGGGGGATTGGTGGAAGTGGAAAACTGTTGTTTGGCGGGTCTCCAAAAGGGCAAGAAGAAAATTGCGCGCGCGAGCGAGAAAAATACCCAAAAAGAAAACGCTGCGTGAAAAGCAATTTTTAAAGTATTTTGCATTACACGTGAGATGAAACAAAAGAAAAAAGAGAAACAAAAAAGTCGTTTGCTTTTTATTTTATTTTTTATGAAATTTGAGGCAACAAAAAACTGCTCAAAAGTAAAGTGCTTTTAGGCAAAATCACCCACGCTCCCCTGGAGACCCTCCACACATCCGTTAACACACAACATTTGCATTCAAGGGTAAAAATATTGTCAATTTGGTTGTGCGGGTGTTTTATTTTTTCTTCTCCTCTACTAATTTGTGAGTATGAATTTGTAGTTAACCATAAAGTAGTGGGTATATCACTTATTTGAAGCATAATACATATGCTATTTACTCATTTAATTATTTATTGAATTTGAATTAATTACTTTATCTTTATTATTCATTTAATTATGCAAACTAGTCTCTTATTTTTGAATTTGAAGATGGAACCCGGAATTGTCCAAATATAATCGCTTAACATATATTTGTTGTAATCCGATCTTTGAAGCAGGTTTCTAAATTGCTAAATTTTGCTCTTTAATTTAGGCAGATATAGACTTTTCCGATTCTTCTCTTTGCCAATTTTATTTCTTGATTTAAGTATTAAGTAAGTATGAAGTATATAATACAATTAATTCAAGTTATGCACAATGCGATTTAAACTTTAATAAATGTGCCAAAGAACTGTTTTCTTAAAATAGAAGAGTATTCATTTTTTGAGTAGAATTTATTAGATGAATTATTATTACTGAGTGCAGTAAAAGTTCCAGTCAATTTATTGGCAGAATCGGCAGAATCGGACCTCTTATATGATATGATAACTTAAATAAGGAGTTAATAGTTTTTTAAAAAAATTATGAACTGGAATTAACACAATGTTATATTTAGCATACACGCTTGCATCTCGCGCAACAGCGAGATCGATAACAGAGATCGACAGCTGTAATTAACATAAGCTTAACCTAAAAGAGCAACCTAAATAATCGATAACAACTGCAATTAACATAAACCCAACATAAAAGACAATTAAGAACATGAAGGCATAAGGAACTTGAGATAAACTGTGCTTATAAAATATCGCAATCAATTTTAAGAGAGATGAATGCATGTATATTAATTCAATAATTCCCACGGGCATAAATTCGATGTGAGAATCCAATGAGCTCTCTGCAAAGGGTATATAAATTTCGAGTTAACTGTTTTTTGGCATCTGTTTAGTGTTTGTATTGCTTTAGCTACAGCTGAGCTGAGCTTAGCTGCAGAACAAACACATACACGCACACGTGTGCACTCAAAAGATACTCACTTATAATAACAAAACACACACACACATACATACAGAAATGCAGTATTTATGTGTCTCTCTTTGTTGTTATTATTCACGCTTCTGTTTTTGTTTTCGTTGTTGTTGTGATAACAGTCTGGCAACGATTGCGTTTAACTGGAAATTAGAATTAGATAATAAAAAAATACGACACTGAATTTGTCTATAGTTTTCGTTGTTGTTTTTATTTATTTTTATTTTTAATATTTTATGACAACACTAAAAACTGTTGATTAGATTTATTTTTGTATTTATATTTGCCATACATATTATGCAAAAAATTGTTTGCTCTTCGGTTTTACAACCGGCGGCGGCAAATTTCGCAGCTTTTGCTGTCCCAAGAGTAGGGCAAAGGGGGCGGTGGGCACTGAGCTCTGTCCGAGTTTCCGTTAAACGCGTTTCGCACAGCACGACGGCAAGTTGAGCACTGAGCACTGCCAACACAGAGAGAGCCCAAATAAAAAAAGTTCTGTGCGGGACTTTTAGCTAAATTACAAAACGTACCCAAAATATAATCACTCTCACTCCCTTACACTGCTGCTGCGTGTGACATGAAAGCGTTCTCTCTCTCTCTCGCTAGCTCGCTCTGGCTCCCACTCATTGCTGGCTGTGCAGCTTGTGCTCTGCAGCTCTCTTCATCGCTGCTGCTGCTGCAGCGTTGCTCCAGTTCGCTCTGGCGCCAGACATCAACTGATATGGCAACTGCGAAGCTAGCAGCAGAAGCAGCACCAGCAGCTTCAACGCTGGCGTCGGCATGTGCTTTGTTTACTGTTATTTGGCACACGCAGCTGCTGCTCCAGTTTTGCTTCTCCAGCTGCGTCTCTCTTTCTAAAGGGCAGGCGTTCGCTCTCACTCTTCCAGGTGACAAAAATGCGGCAACAGTGTTGCCATGTAATTAATATTATTGGCAAATATACAATTAAGAACATTTCGAGATTAATAGACTTTTTAAAATATATTTATATTTTCTGCATTAACAGAATTAAGAAAATTACGAATATGCTAAACTATTTGTATATACTTTATTTAAAAGATATTTTAGAAATTTGTAAATATAATGTTTGCTGACAAATAATAACAATAATAATATAATAGCCTTTCTAAAATATATTAATGTTTTCTGCAGACATGCAAATAACAAAATTACGAGTTTGCTTATCTAATTTGAGGTATTTCATCTTATTTCTTTTCATATAGTAGATATATATATATATATATGTATATAATTTTAAGTTTTTCGCTTCTAAATATTTTCACATCTGAATTCTTGCTTACGTTCTCATTTTATACTTAAGATTAAAGCAGCAATTATATGTATATAAAATAATTGAAATATCACTATAAGTATTCTTTACTTGTGTGGATTTGGTTTTCCACTTCAATCTCTCATTCATAGCTCGCCTTTTCAATATATTTCAGTACACTGTGCGCTGCTCTCTCTCTCTCTCTCTCTCTTTCTCTCTCTCTCTCTCTCTCTTTCTTTCTCTCTCTCTACCTTTCTCTCTCTTCGCATATGTGAGCAGCGCAGTCTCCATACATATTTTTCGTGGCTCACCGTTTGTTGAGCTTCAAGGCGTTAAATTGATTTCTCTTATTTAAGAGCAGCTTAAGACAAATTAAGAGCGGCTTAGGCAAATGTGTTTTAAATTGTTACAAGTTATGCTTAAAATTAATAATAATAATAATAAGAAACTTTAAAGCCCATGGAAAAAATGATTCAACTTTTAAAATGCTGTAGCATAATTTTGGGCTTGCTTATTTGCAAGCTTTGCAGAAACTGAGTTTTGCTAAGCTTTAATCGGCCGACTAGATGAGCTCACTGTTGCTGGTCGCAACGTTTTCCGGCGAAGAAGTTGCCAACTCCTCCTTGGCCACCTGCTCAGTGTCCTCGTTTGCATCCGGTTCGGCGACGACTTCCTCTTCCACTTCCGCCTCACGCACCACGCCATCCTCGCAGACAGTCAACGGCTTCCGCTCCAACAGCGGACGCGGTGTTCGACCCAAAAAAGTATTGCACACGGTCACAATAGACTCGCACCCATTGGCAGCACTTGTGGCGGTGGTCACAATAAACACGCAGCTCTGGATGACATCGTGCGGCGTATTGTCCAACAGCTGGAAGACAATGTGCTGCTCCTCGGTGTTGCCATGCGTGACAAGTTTGCCCCGCAATCTGCACTCCAGCAAAAAAAAAAAAAAAAACAAACGGAAAAACAAAAAAAAAACAAGTGAGTAAAATTTGCAGTAGAGCGTAACTGACTTCGTAATCCGCTGGAAACCAATAAGTAATGACAGCTAATAGGAGGTGACAAAGAACACAGGTTCGGTTCAGTCAAGATATACCAAATCTTTGATGTACTAATCCTAGTAATATATTCTCCAAGTTTCTGAATTTTGCGTGATATATGGTTTTTGGGGCGGTGGGTATAGGCGTGGAATAAATTTAGGTTAAATTTGGTGACGTAGTGGTGGTGTAGTCGATTTGTGGCTTTATCGACTTGAGATTACCGATTTTATCGATTTCCTAGCCTCCTAGGGGACGTTGTACTAACATTTTTAGACTTACCCAAGGGGTTCACCGATGATTTTCATTTCCAACTCAGCGTATTTGGACAGTACATAGGCGTAACGTTCCTTCACATCGCTATATTCCATCTGGGCAAAAGTTAAACTTGACAACGACTACACTCAGCAAAAGACTTTCTAAATTTTAGTAAATCGCCATAATATTGGAAATTAAATTGCTAGAACTTGTGTTTGTGGCCTTCTTAATATCAATTCGGAATTTTCCAAAAAATTTCATTATTATTTAATATAAGTATTTTATGATTTCACATAAGTAATAAAAACTTTTTATATTTTTGGGCGAATTACAAAAATTTAAATAAATTTTTTATGAGTGTACGGAATTCCACTACAGTTGAACTATCCCTACTTACGTCCTCGATGCAATGGTTGGGCGGTATGCAAATCGATAACTGCACAATTAAATGATTTATGTTAATAAAAATACGATTTATATGTATATATTTAATATATAAATATTGTACAAGTATACAGGTGCAAACAAAATAATATAACCACTTCGGCATTTTCCCTTACGAATTAAACCATAGTTTTGAAAATTTTAATTTCTTATTTGTAGTAATATATATTTTTATATATATGTATATTTAATATAAAAACACTGTGGTGCTATTATTTTTTTCACAACTGAATATATATATTATACATATTTATTTGATTTTCTCACCGATGGCGGCACAAATAGCATGCAAATCAGGTAAAAGCAAATTATTCGAGTATAATCCATAGTTAAACCGCTCAGAGATCGGCTCCAACTCCAACTGAATCGCGTGAATTTTATGCAGTGCGGTTTTCTTGCCACTCGCTCTTGAAACAGTTGACGTCATCATAATTAAAACTATGGAGATACAAAAGCTCATTGACTAAAAACTCTCACGAAAAATTTCAAAGTTAATTGGCTGGAAATTTAATTTTTTACTTTTTTTTGTTGAAATTTTTTAGTGGACTTTAAAGCTAAAAAAATAAATTTAAAATCTCTACTTGTAAAGATATCTGGTGCTGATAATGTCAATTTAATTTACTACAAAAATTAATTTGCATCTATTAATGAGTGTTCACATCAGTCGCAGAATTTTGCTTTGGAAACTTTGAATAATTTCAATATTTAATATATACTTTAAATCTGTATGGCATAAATAAGAAAAGAGTTGCAGAACTGAACATTTGGCTGCAAATCATATTAAAGGGAAATTAAATAAATAAAACTAGAATATATTTAACAACTTGGAAAGGTATATCGTAGTCGAGCTCACTCGACTACAGCATTATTACTTGATTTATATAATTATATGATAGTTTGTATCTATCTACTAAAGATCGAGGATTTTGGGCTGTGCTTCAAAGCATTAAAAGCTGAGTAACTCAGGACATTTTTGTATATTCTTAATTGTTGGAGTGAGTAACTCATTGAAGGTGATAACTAACTAATAACTTTAACTTTAACTCTTTCTTCATACCTTCATATGCAAAAGGCAGAAGGAAGCAAATCCGACCACATAAATTATATGTATTCTTGACCTTAAAATAAATAAATTCCCAAAGTAGATCAAGTTTCGAAAAGTTGATATTTCGCTGTGTCGACTTAAACTTCGCTTATAGTTGAAGGGCAACCAATGCGAAATTGTCTATGGCAGAACAGCTGTACAAATATGGCACTTAGATATTTTAAGGTACAAAGAAAATGCAAATAAATGGTTTTTACTATTTTTTACTATAAAAACCAAAGTCATTTGGCTAAACGATATCAGAAACCGCAAGCAATTTCCTGAGAAATCAACCAACAAATAAAATATTAATAATGAGAGCCGGAATCATTGTAAGGATTGGTGTCGTCATCTTGGCCACGTTTCTCCATGTGAGGATGACCGATGCTGTGGCCTGTTCGACAACCGTCCTGACCAACTGCACTGATTGTACGGATGGGGCCAATGCTGACCATGAGGACTGTGCCACCACCACCACAACCACAACAACAACGGAACGTTCCACAGTTCGCACCATTGTACGCATAAATAATTTGAGGTATACTGCTACGCGTCGCATTCGTGTCAATCCTAATGGCGGTGGCGGAACAAATACTGGAATCGGTTCGGGTGTGGGTACCGCTACAGGCTCGGGTACTGGAACAACCAACACAAGGAACAGCAGGCGGAATAGAAGGAATACCAGGAACAGTCGGAACGGCAACGTAAGGAACTTGAGCAACGGCATATCTGTCATAAGCCTCAGGAACGGCAGGAACGGCAGAAACGGCAGGAACTGGAGTCGTCGAAATGGCAATGTGCGTTCCGGTTAAATTATATGACTTAAAATTGTTATCGTATATTAAATACACTAAGAAAAAATATCGTACTGGTGTGGTCACTTTCTTCAGGCAAAAATTTTTTTAAAACAAGAAAAAATATGTTTATTTTTCAGCGTTATTAATAAACATTAAAATTTTGGGATTTCACACTTACAAAATTTTAAGGTAGGTTATAAATTCATATAATTATCGGCGAGAGAGCAAATTCTATTACTTCTTTCTGAATCTTGGAAAGTTTACTTTTTCCAAAACAAATTTTTTTAATTTGTAGTTCTTGGAAATGATTAATTGTTTGTGTGGTCCTTTTGTAATTTGAATATATTATTCTTTAAGCTGTTTTTAAACTGAGCTTACGATATAGACGAGATTTGAATCCGCGACAATAGTTCTGCAGCTTTTTATTTTTTTCTGAATTTCAGAAAGCATGTTTTGTATAAATCAAAGTTTTGCATTCCTTCTTTAGAGCAGTGCATCTTTTAACAGTAGATAATATTGTGGCAAGCCTTTGTAATTTTTAGAAGATGTATTCTTATTTAAAACCAGAAAAACTTTCTAATTTTTTGGCCGATTTACTAAAACTCATAGCGATTTTTATTCAGGGTGTATATAATTCGAATATACATTAAATTTTTATATATTTTCATGTGTGGATTACGCTTAAGTCCAATACAAAAAATCACACAGAGCGACATCTGGCGGGGAGAAGGGGAATTTTTGAAAGATCCAAGACAGCTTGTGATAATTAGGCAACTTCAGCATCAACATCAACTGTTAGTTAATATGCAAACTATAAAAATTAAGTTTAAATTGAATAGGAATTTCGATGTTGTCGTTGCTTTATTTAGTAATCTGCAATGTTTTCAAAGATAAAAAAAAAATTCAGAAAAATTCACACTGAAATTGAGGAATGCAACCCCCGATTTTTAGAAAGCCGACCTTAGAAATTTTCTTTCTGAATAATAAGGCGAGTAACCCTTATTCAGAAAAAATATGGTGGTTTACTAAAGTTTATGGCAATTGTATTTACTATTATTAAGTTTACTTATTGAGGTATGTACGATAATAATTGTAGGTCATATCATTTAACCGAAACACGCATTGCGGACTGAGTATTAAACTCCGCGTATAGTTGAAGGGCAACCAATGCGAAATTGCCCATAGTAAGCAGATCTTCAGAACAGCTGTATAAACATGGCTATTAGATATTTTTAGGTACAAAGAAAATGCAAATAAATGGTTTTTACTATTTTTACTATAAAAACCAAAGTCATTTGGCTAAACGATATCAGAAACCGCAAGCAATTTCCTGTGAAATCAACCAAAAAATAAAATATTAATAATGAGATCCGGATTCATTGTATGCTTTGGTGTCGTCATCTTGGCCACGTTTCTCCATGTGAGGATGACCGATGCTGTGGCCTGTTCCACAACCGTCCTGACCAACTGCACTGACTGTACGGATGGGGCCAATGCTGACCATGAAGACTGTGCCACCACCACCACAACCACAACAACAACGGAACGTTCCACAGTTCGCACCATTGTACGCATAAATAATTTGAGGTATACTGCTACGCGTCGCATTCGTGTCAATCCTAATGGCGGTGGCGGAACAAATACTGGAATCGGTTCGGGTGTGGGTACCGCTACAGGCTCGGGTACTGGAACAACCAACACAAGGAACAGCAGGCGGAATAGAAGGAATACCAGGAACAGTCGGAACGGCATATCTGTCATAAGCCTCAGGAACGGGAGTCGCAGAAACAGCAATGTGCGTTCCGGTTAAATTATATGACTTAAAATTGTTATCGTATATAAAATACACTAAGAAAAAAAATGGTACTGGTGTGGTCACTTTCTTAGGCATATTTAAAAAACATAATTTTTCTTTTCATAATTTCAGGGAAAAATTTTTAAAATTTAGAAAAAATATGTTTATTTTTCAGCATTATTTATAAACAGTAAGATTTTGGGATTTCACACTTACAAAATTTTTAGGTAGGTTATATATTCATATAATTTTCGGCGAGAGAGCAAATTGTATTACTTCTTTCTGAATCTTGGAAATAGATTTTTTCCTAAAAAAATTATTTTTCATTTGTAGTTCTTGGAAATAGTTAATTGTTTGTGTGATCCTTTTATAATTTGAATATGTTATTTGTGTTCATTATTTTATTTTTAATTATTTAGTTTTTGTACATATTTTTAAAAAACTATATTTTTTTAACCTGAGCTTACGATATAGCGGCGATTTGAATCCGCGACAATAGTTCTGTAGCTTTTTATTTTTTTCTGAATTTCAGAAAGCATGTTTTGTATAAATTGAAATTTTGCGTTTCTACTTTTGAGCAGTGCATCTTTTAACAGTAGGTAATATTGTGGCAAGCCTTTGTAATTTTTGGAAAATGTATTCTTATTTAAAACAAGAAAAACAATTAATTTTCAGGCTGATTTACTAAAACTCGATTCTTATTCAGAGTGTATATAAATCGAATATACATTGAATATACAAGCAAATCGCACAGAGCGACATCTGGCGGGGAGAAGGGGAATTTTTGAAAGATCCAAGACAGCTTGTGATAATTAGGCAACTTCAGCATCAACATCAACTGTTAGTTAATATGCAAACTATAAAAATTAAGTTAGGAATTTCGATGTTGTCGTTGCTTTATTTAATAATCTGCAATGTTTTCCAAGATCAGGGCAAGTATGCAAGAATTCTGTGAACGCCCATATTTTTCTACATTTTAGAAAAATTCACACTGAAATTAGAAATTTAGAATTTAGAAATGTTCTTTCTGAATAATAAGGCGAGCAACCCTTACTCAGAAAAAATATGTCGAACTACTAATGTTTATGGCAATTGTATTTATTATTATTAGTAAGGTATGTACGATAATAATTGTAGATCATATCATTTAACCAGAACGCATGTTGCCATTTCTGCGACTCCCATTCCTACCATTCCTGCCATTTCTGCCGGTCCGGGCGTTCCTGCCGGTCCTGCCGCGTCTCATGTTTCTGAGGTTTATGACACTTACGCCGTTTGCCAAGTTTCGGACGTTTCTAACGTTTCGGCCGTTGTTCCTGGTGTTCCTAGTGTTCCCTCTGTTCCGGTTGTTCCTTGTACCTGTACTCGTACCGACACTTGTACCGCTACCGCCATTAGAATTGACACGAATGCGACGCGTAGCAGTATACCTCAAATTACTTAGGCGTACAATGGTGCGAACTGTGGAACGTTCCGTTGTTGTTGTGGTTGTGGTTGTGGTGGCACAGTCCTCATGGTCAGCATTGGCCCCATCCGTACAGTCAGTGCAGTTGGTCAGGACGGTTGTGGAACAGGCCACAGCATCGGTCATCCTCACATGGAGAAAGGTGGCCAAGATGACGACACCAATCCTTACAATGATTCCGGCTCTCATTATTAATATTTTATTTTTTGGTTAATTTCACAGAAAATTGCTTAAGGTTTCTGATATCGTTTACCAACTAATTTTGCTTTTTATAGTAAATAATAGTAAAAATAATTTATGTGCATATTCTTTGTACCTTAAAATATCTAATTGCCATATTTGTACAGCTGTTTTGAAGAACTCTTTGCCATAAACAATTTCGCATTGGTTGCCCTTCAACTATACGCGAAGTTTAATGCTCAGTCGACAAGGCTAAGTTTGATCTTTTCATTCAGTTTTTGCTTCCTATGACGACATATTTGTCTTTGACTTTGTATTTAACCCACATTAAAGCAATGCTGAAAAGTGGGAAAGTCAGCTCGGCTATGATATAAATAAATTAAAAATTAAGTTCAGCCGATATTGATGAAATTTGTGCAATTGAACAATAATATGCAAAAGCATATTATGCATTGATTAGATACCATAACTTTTTTGTTATTTATTAATTGATTTATTTTTCTTATTATTATTAGATATTAAAGGGCTAAGCTCTAATTTAGCAGTTGAGAGATCAGATTTAAAAGCTATTTTCCGAATTTTATATAGGAGTTTTTCAAATAATGATGGATTGCACTTTTACTTTTAAGAAAAGCATTTCTAAAATATATAAGAAAATAAATCAGCTTATTATTGGGATTGTCGATTTAGGAGAAGCCTTTTTAATTTATACTTTTTTATTTCTATTAAAAAACACCATCTATCTTTTTAATTTTAAGAAAACGAGTTCCTATTTTTACATATTTTTTCTAATAACAAGAAAAATCTTTTATATTTAGGAAGATTTTCTAAATTTCAGGGTGATTTTAATTCATACACTCAGAAAAAATCGAAAATACATTAAATATTTATATAGCATGTGCATTAGGCTGAAATCCAATATAGGCTATAACCACGCAGAGCGCCATCTGGCGGAAAGAATAGGCAAAGATCAACATCAACATGAGCATCAGTCACAGTTGTTAGTTGATAAACAAACTAGTTGTTTTTTGTTGATATTTTAAATGGCTTCAATTCAAACAAAAAATTAAAAAAAAAATAATTTTAACGCTTTCATTCATGGGTTATATTTAAGAAATTAGATTAATGTGTCTCCCATAAATTGGTTTGGATACCTTTTACTTTAGTTGAATTTCTTTTAGTGATTTTTTGAAAGCCGGAGTTAAGTCAATATTACTGATTATTGCCTTAAATACGGTCAAGAACTTGTGCATCAAAAATGATATATTTAAGATTTTTGAAGTTACTAAACATACCAGAATATTTACCAGAATTTGCATAACTGCAACATCTTGCGATGAACACTAAAAATGCCTAAAATCATGCTGCAAATACTTGTCTCGATGTGTTTTATTATTATTTCTTATTAATTTATTTATATGTTAATATATATACATACTTTTTTTAATATTCCTATAATTCAAGTTCAACACATATTTTTTTTTTTATAAATATTTTGATATAGCTGACATTGAAACGAACTCGATTTAAGCAATTGTTGGCACATCTGATTACATGTGGAACATTTTGAAGAACACTTGTGTGTGCTCAATTCTGCAACTGCAAGACATATGTCGAAATCCGAACTAGTAACAAATAAACACAACACTACAGATATTCAAATAATATGTTTTAAAAATTGCTATAAATAGACAGTGTCGCGCTGTAGTTTGGCACACGAAACCAATCATTGGATTAACAATGAAGTTTCAAACGATTCTCTTCGGCTTTGCCATATTGGCCATTTGCTGTATTAGAAGTAGCGATTGCCAAATAATAACCACTCCAGCAACAACTACCCCAGCACCAGCCACCACAACCACAGTCACCCCAGCACCAGCCACCACAACCACAGTCACCCCACCCAGCAATGGAGGTGGTGCTGCAGCTGCAAGACGCCGTCTCCGGCGACGCATTCGACTATTGAATCGCCGCCTCTACCGTTGCCGGAGGAATGCCAGACGCCAGAGAATCATACTGTTGAAAAAGATCAAGGACCTCGGTGGTGCTATAAATTAAAGTTTGTATTGCTAATGGAATTCCTTTCGAATTTCGATCTTGCGAAAAAAATAAAAAAAACCATTTATGAGAAGTGCTTTTATTGTTTTATTGTAATCGTCCGGTTTCTTTCATCTTTCTTAAACTTTAATTTTGAAATTGTAATAAGTTGAAAACCGTAAAAAAAAGAATTATGGTCTTCTTCATTCTCACTATGTTCCTAAGTTCCGAAAACTTGACACTTTCAAAAAAGAAATTAAAATTGTACATAGATCAAATACATAACCAAGTATATTTTAAATATTATTTGATGATAGTAGTTTTTCTAAGACGTCACACATATAAACATAGTTTATAAATTTGAATAATTCAACTAAAAAAAAAACAGATAATTAAAGTGAACTGAATTAAATAATAATCAATCAAATCACATACAAATTCTGGTTGAACGACAGTTTAACTTTGCTTAGGAACTGTGCTCTTTCTGAATTTTTCCGTCGGGGCAATCAAAGGTGACTCGGGTGCCGTTTTCGAGCCAGGGCCGTGACAAAATCTCCACATTGCAGACCTTCGAGTTGGTCTCATCGGAGAGTTCTGCCACATAAACATATTTACTGCCCCCAACAAGCTGATGACTAGCCGAGATTATTTTAATCAATCTACAGGAAACACATAAATAAACAATTTGAATTTTATTAATAACGATCAGAACTCACTGATAGTTTGGGCCATCGCCTTCAGCCAATTTAGCCAGAGATATGTTTAAAGTGTCCTCGGCCTTCTGCAGCTCTTCTCCGCTGAGTTCTTTTCGTTTCCCTCGAATCTGAGCAGGTGACGAAAAGAATTGAATACAATTTCAGCTTGTAGCCAGATCAATTACAAATCGTTACTAACGCGGAGAGAATCCACAGCTGTCATGACCAGGCCCACAATAAAAAGAAGTTTCAGTGGGGACATTCTCCGAAAACGTTTCCATACGATTCAAAACACAAAATCAGACAGAATATTAAACAGCCAGATTTAGCGACTTTTATAGCCGTAGATGCATCCTCAAGCGGAATATGCAGTTAACACTATGAATTAGCATATTCCAAAGTAAGAGCAAAGGTGTCAAACCACAAATACGAGTATTATCAACAAATTGTTTTATACTTATACATACACTCAGAAAAATACAATTATTCTGAAATTTAATAGATGACACATAAATGAAAAATTACCTGAAACAAGACAAATTATCTGTTTTATAAAAAACGCTTCTAAATATGCGAAAAACAAAGTGTTAAAATTATAAAGGGATTTTTTGATCATTTGTAACAATGTTTTCCATTACTGAGAATAATTTAATGAAATAACTCCGTATTATATAATTATAAAAAAAAACATCCTTCAAAACACCCTTTTTTATAAATTTTGGAAAAATCGACTCTGGAATTAGGAAAATATAAATCCTGGTTTTTATAAAAAATCTAATTAGCTTTTTAATAATATTCGTTTTTTGAGCAAAATAAGCAAAACTTCCCTCATTGATATTTTAAATATTTATGAAATTTTTTCGAGTGTGTAAATTACCTGTCATTATTTGCTAATTTGATATGAAACGTGAATATTTCGAAATAATTAAGCGAATTGTGTTTAGTTTGTAGATATAAATTATAATAATTATTGTTATTGCAATTTTTAAATGATATTAATTATATGTTATGACAAACACTTTCGATTAGTACCGGTTGGGATCCAAAACAAATTACAATGTATTTTATGCCTGTTTAGGAAATGAGGCAACTTTAATTGTGATCTTAATACTCTGTTAATCTGTAAGGTATCCAGAGTATATTGGTTTTTAGCAATGTACTTCAACATTGAAACTACATCGATTAGGGTGCTAGAAAATCGATAAGATCGTGTAACGAACAATCGATAAGCACTTTAATGAATTGTTTAATCTGCGTAAATTGTAAATTTCTAAAATTACGGTCGAAATTGGTTTCGAGTGCTGCATTATTAGCATAACAATAATAATAATAATAATATATATATACAGTTGTATTTAACAAATAAAACACAATAAATGAGAGGTCGCTGGCCTGGAGGTGATTTAATCTTGGTGTTTGACCCAATAAGCAAACACAAAAGAAACTTTAAAAAATATGGCTAATATACAAATATATTGAATGCTGAATTTGGAATAACTTCAAAATAATACAAACATTAATTAAACAAAAATTGTTGCTTTCATTTTATGAATCATTTAATATAACCTTCAGCGAACCGAAATCATTTTAGAATACTGATTATAATTTGTGTATTTCTTATCAATTTGAATTGTAAGAAAAAAAAAAATTGGTATTATTATATATATACACATATGGTACTGTCGAATAACGGTCGTAAGTAGGGGGCGTATATAGAAGCATCTATTCAGTTACCCACAAAATTGACTCGTCTCAACAAATAAATCACTGAAAGCCAATTAAAAGGCTTAACTGACTAACAAAGGCAGGTCGTCTCCAGCAGTGATTGTGGAGCAGCTAAATTTATAGTGCCCACAATGGCGATTGCTGTGTGTGTGTGTTTGTGTGTGTGTGTGTGTGTGTGTGTGTGTGTGTCTGTCTGTGTGTGTGTGTGTGTGTGTGTGTGTGTGTGTAGGGGGCAAATGTTCTTTTTTTTGTCTGCCACAAAAGAGATCGTGCTGCAAATAGAAAACAATTGTAATTTGCATTTTTAACACAATGAAAAAAAAACCGTTTTAAAAAACCCTTTAAAAAAAATAAACGATTCTGGTCTACTTTTAGATAAACAGATATTATTACTTACTTATAAACATTTATTTTTTTGAATTTAAATATAACTTATTATCTTGTTGTATATTTATATAATCCTCTTCACTTTTTTGCGATGTAATCGACATTAAATAAATAAATAAATCAAGAAGATCTCGATTAATTGTTTAATTTATTCAATATATCATATTTTACTACATCTATTATACTATTGACTTATTATTATATATTATTTATTATATTATCTATTAGTTCACCAGGTGCGATCCAATTTGGCATCATCGCCCTCGCAGGTAATTTGGATGTTGGTGGCGTTCTCTTTGAGCCATGGCTGGGACCAGATCTTAATAATGCACTGTTGGTTGATGGTCTCCGTGTTCTCCTTGGTCAGTTCAGCAATGTAGGTGACTAGGGTGCCGGCAACCACCTGGGTCGTCACCTTTGTCACTTTGGATGCCCTATATAATTTTTAATATAATATAATTTGTATTTCATCAAGTGAAATTTGCTTGAAACCTCACCTGAAATTGGGTCCATCACTGGCGGCCATTTCATAGAGAGTTGTGTGTAAATTATCAATAGCCTGCTCCAGTTCAACGCCACTCAATTCTCTGTGGCCACCAGGTGTAATCTTTGCAGGCTCTTCTTCACTGGCCACCAACACCACAGTGCAAACGAGTGCGAACACTGTCAAATAATAGAATTTATTGCCCATCTTTTTAGCTCAAAACTTATCCATCAACTGAACAATCTAGCGCTGTAATTGCCCTTTTATGTTTGTGGCACTCCACAAGTGCTTCTGTGGCAGCGTTTTTCCGAGCTGGGCTCGATGCGAGGCCTTTGTTACTAATTCTTTGACATCAAGTGGATTCACATATACATTGGGTATATACAGCTGTATATATACATAGCTATACACTAGTGAAGGAATGTATTATTATTATTATGTATTATTACATAATTATTTGATATTTCTATAAAATTTAAATCATTTAAAGCACATCAAATTAAGATAATCCTTTTTATATGCACATATTCATATATTTTATAATATACACCATTTTCATTATTGATATCAACAAAAGACGAGTGAATATATTTTTGTCTAACCTCATTTATTTATATCTTTATCCTCCTCCAGGCGAGATAAATAAATATTTTAGCTTGCTATTAAGCTTAAATATTTGAAACACAATCATATTTACATTATTATGGTTCGGATTCCTTTCTTTCTTGTTGGAACTTGAAATATATCTTTATTTTTATTGTATGCAGATTAAATAAATATTTTATAATGCTATACAAATGTAATTAATTTAAACAAAAAGAATAACAAGTCAAATTGCCAAACATTCATTTATTTACACAAATGCAAATTATTTTTTTTATACTTTTCCTATCCAGAAAATGAATATCAGAACTACAAAACATTTGTGATAAGAACCGGTTTGGATTTGAATTGCTTAAAACTTTGTTAAAAATAAGAGTAAACTAGTATACAAGCTTAGTCGAGTGAGCCCAACTTCGATATACCCTGTACACACCGTGTTAAATGTATGCTAGTTTTATTGTCAAATGTAAGCATGCTGGAATAGCATTAATTTCTTCTGATAGTAATGAGATTAATATTGGAAAAGGTTTTCAACTTGTGTGTTTTTGTTGTTTTTAATGTTATAGCAAATCGATATTCGCAAAACTGAAAAGTTATCGATAAAATGAAGCAAACACGATCTGCGCGGGGTATTTGAGAATTTGTATTCAAAATTTAAAGTCTGTAGGCCTCTGAGATCCGCTAAAGACGGACGGACGGACGGAAATGGCTATATCAACTCGTCTGTTGACCCTGATTAAGAATTCTGCAATCTGCATTTTACATACTACGTCGACATTAAAATCGGTATTCTCTTTTTACCCATTTTGAATGTATTCAGGGTATTAAAATATGCCAATATTATTTATAGCTACTTACTTACAAAAATAATCACAAATTTACATTTTGTAGCTATTAAAAATAATTCACAATAATCAACCACAAGATTGTTTACGGAATAGTAAAAGCTTGATATACGATTCGGGGTGTTTTGGAAGCCCAATCAGCTAATTCTCCCGTCCAAATAATTCCAATAAAATTGGATATATAAAAAAAATATATATAATGCTATTTTTAAGAAGTGCTACTTTATTTGAATCTTATCAGAGCTCCGCATCTGCTGTGCAACTCACTTATTATAAACTTTTTATATCTTTTTGTGATCTCTTGATATTTACATACATTCAAATCAGATTATTAAACCGGAAATGAAATCGGAACCGCATTCTCAGCGATTAAAATTCAGAATTGAGATCCGAATGAGATACCAAATTCATGTTTACCCTATCATATATAAGACCATATCGCCCAAAATCATTGATCGATTCGTTATTTAAGTGTGGTTTAGAAACTGTATTCCAAATTTGAAGTCTCTAAATAATAATATAATGAATATTTACAAAATAAATTATCATCTTTGTGGCAAACGAAAGTGTCTAAAATGTATTTATAAACATAATTTTTGGGGCAGAACTATATTGAGAAAATAAACAAATTTTAACAAAACTATAGCCAATATTTAATGGAGTTATCCAAAATTGATTTAATATAGAAAGTTTAAAAAAAGCAACTTGCGTTCTGATTTAGATTTTAAATTTCAATTCCGATTCCCATAACCAGTTTTGAGCTAAAGTTAATTATTTATCTATCAGCTTTGCTCAGCTGTCTGACGTCAACTAATTAGGCTAACAACTAAAAAAAAGATGTTTATAAGTCAAGTCAACAACAACCATTGAGAATTTAGCTAAAAAGATGTAATCACAAAACTTGTATTGCCACTTAGAGAGCGTATTTTATTGCAAATCGGATAATCTTCATTTCAGTAATAGATTGAGAATCGTAGAAAAAAGTCGATTACCAGGTGGAGTCCACCTTGGTATCATCGCCCTCGCAGCTAACCTTCACATTGGTGCCGTTCTTCTCGAGCCACGGCTGCGTCCAGATGGACACCGTGCACTGTTTGACGGCATCATCCTTCGAGAGCTCAACGGTGTAGGTCTTGTTTGTACCAGCCACAACTTGGGTTGTCACCTTCGTCACCTTGATAGCTCTACAGAGAAGTGATTATGCTTACTAATTATCCAAATTGGAAATGCAAATTTATAGAGACTTACTTATAGCTGGGTCCGTCACCGGTTGCCAATTTGGCCAGCGTTGCGTCCAATTCAGCAATGGCCTGCTGCAAGTCCTCGCCGCTCAGCTCCCGATGACCCCCAACAACATGTACATCTCCAGCTGCCGCACAGCAAACCAAAGCCAACAATGTTAAATAGAAGAATTTATTCATTTTGTAGAATTCTCGTTTAGTCAAACGCTGACAAACAACTAAATTCTCTGGCGATGTGCGAGCTCTTTTATAGCCGTGCCAGCTGCTCCGAGAACGCAACTGATAGTAAAGTATATGAATATATATATATATATATATATATATATATATATGTGTGTATATTTGTATATGTACTTGTTGCTGCATTTGTTAGCATTTGGTTAGATTTCAAAAGTGCTGGCAACTGATTTCTACAGTGGCGCTAAAAATAATAGCATCACTCTCACAAGAAAGTTTTGTCTGTTTTTAACTTTCAGGTGAGGTAGAAAAGAAAACATAATTATTTATCACCGTTTACAATTTATTTAAATAAAATTTTTATTTAATTATCTACACTTTATGAAACAGAAAGCAATTCAAACAAATCTCTTTTAAATTTGTAAGTTTAATTAACATTATTGAAGAAGAATGTTATAAAAAAGAAAGAAAGAAAATACTACATAATTTTATTACATTTACAACTTATTTAAATTTAATTCAAATTAGTATTGCAAAATTAAGTTTTATAAAAAGAAGAAATAAAAATAAAATAATAAAAGAATGTTGTACGAAATTAAGAATACGTTTAAAAAATAAGAGAGAAAGATTAAAAAAAACAAGGCAATTTTCCAAATATGCACTTCTAATTTTGAAATTTGTAAATTAAAGGAGCTGTACTAAATGTTATTACTATTAAACATTATATTAAAATCAACATTTGCAAGACTAATACTTTGTTTTAAGTGGTGCTGTTATTTTGTTCTCAGCTGTTCTTATGTATGTGTGTTTTTTTGCATCTGAGAGCTGTTGATTTGGCCAGCATCGTCGTCGTGACAACTGATTTGAATGTTTGTGTTGTGTTTGTGTTCCCAAATTTTGATAACGCATTGTCGAGTTACAATTCCATCCGTTAATTTTCCATTGTAAACAAATAGAAGACCCGAAACGAAGGCAACTCTTGCGGCAATCACTTTAATTGTGCTACTCAAATCAAAACAACATATTTAATTGTTTTAGTAATATTAACCCAGAAAGAGCAGCTTACCTCGAGATAGCAGCATTTGTTTCGTAAACCCGAGCAACCATCAACAAATTGTATCGCTTCCAGTCCTCTTTCCCCGCTCAACTCTTCGTCGTCTTCCAGGGCCAGAATTTTATTTCCAGCTATATCCGCAATGCAGCCCAGCAGCAGCAACAAAAATAATGCCACATATCTAAAATTGTACATTTTATGACTGTGATTTTATAGAAAAAAATATCTCATTTTGTTAGTCGCTGCAAGTTTTAATTAAACAAATAAATACAACAAAACTTTGATAGATATAGATAAAGTTATGGATATATAGAATAATCTTTAATGTATTTTAAACATGCATGGGCTGAAATCATATTTGTTTATTTAATTAATAAGGCCTCAAATAAAAAAGTTGTATAATATAATAATAATATTTTAAATTAAAATTTCTGTATATATTTAAAAATATTAAACATCATTCCCTTGCAGTCGGACGTAACCGACAGTGAAATACTTTGATACCATAATTTGTGTGTAGCCAGGAAATACTGTCCAAGTTTGCATTTCAAATTGAGGTAGATATAAGATAGTAACCCTTTACACCAACAGGTGTATCAGTTTAGGTAGGCGGAGTGGGCGTGGCCATCCAAATTTTAATCATCCAAATTTAATCGAAGTCGGCATCTGGGCATAGGTCGAACCTTCAAAATGCCATAACTTCGTCAAAACTCAACGCATTTTCAAAAGCTAGGGCGTTTTAATCATAGTTTGGCCTCTAGATCAATCGTACATTTAAAGTTGAAAACGTGATTTTGAGTCGGAACATAAGTCAAAATTATAGTCCGAAAATCGGCATGTGAACATAGGTCGAACCTTCAAAATGCCATAACTTCGTCAAAACTCAACGCATTTTCAAAAGCAAGGGCGTTTTAGCCAGAGCTTGGCCTCTAGATCAATCGTACATTTAAAGTTGAAAACGTGATTTTGAGTCGGAACATAAGTCAAAATTATAGTCCGAAAATCGGCATGTGAACATAGGTCGAACCTTCAAAATGCCATAACTTCGTCAAAACTCAACGCATTTTCAAAAGCAAGGGCGTTTTAATCATAGTTTGGCCTCTAGATCAATCGTACATTTAAAGTTGAAAACGTGATTTTGAGTCGGAACATAAGTCAAAATTATAGTCCGAAAATCGGCATGTGAACATAGGTCGAACCTTCAAAATGCCATAACTTCGTCAAAACTCAACGCATTTTCAAAAGCAAGGGCGTTTTAATCATAGTTTGGCCTCTAGATCAATCGTACATTTAAAGTTGAAAACGTGATTTTGAGTCGGAACATAAGTCAAAATTATAGTCCGAAAATCGGCATGTGAACATAGGTCGAACCTTCAAAACGCCATAACTTCGTCAAAACTCAACGCATTTTCAAAAGCAAGGGCGTTTTAATCATAGTTTGGCCTCTAGATTAATCGTACATTTAAAGTTGAAAACGTGATTTTAGGTCAAAACATACGGCAAAATTATAGTCCGAAAATCGGCATCTGAGGTGGGCTTGGCATACCTACCAACCAAAATTGGTGACGATATCCATAAAATTGTGGGAGATATGTTGCTTTATCAATTTGCGAACATCGATTTTGTCAATTTTCTAACTCCCTGGTGGACGTAGAACTCCAACCTTGACACTTTAACTTTTGAGGGTACTTTCAACTATATGTTCCAAGTTTCAAGTCTCCATCTCTAAGGGTGTCGATGAAACTTGCGTTCAAACAGACGGGCAGACGGATAGACAGCATGACGGACATTGCAACAACCCAATATACTATTATATCTTCGGTATCATAGTATAAAAATACTCTCGTTTTTAGTATCTTTATTCTCGCACAGCATTTGAAAATCGATGCCACCGAAACTGAGCCAAGCCTGGTGCCAAATTCTCGTAATGCATAATTTGCTGGTATTTTTTTCAGTCAGATGCAACCGGTAACTCATTTTCTTGGCCGACACCTTTTGGCCCGTTGCCATTGAGATGTTAACGACTCTAAAGTTGACCAAAATATTTATTAAAAAAACATGCAAAATTAGGTTGACAATCTCTACGAATAGTTGGGAGTATAAGCTGTATTTATGGCCAATTTAGCAAGTGTTGCATCCAGAAATTCGAGAGCTGCCTGCTCCTCGCCAGTCAGCTCCTCTAATTTCATTATGGGGTAACTGACTGGTGGAGAAAATGCCACACAACTTGCTGCAACAATTGCCAAAAGATACAATAACCGAACACAGTGCATTATTCCGATCAACCTGATTTGACTGGCAAACAGATGTGATTATTTATAGACGAGCGTACACTTTGAGAAAACTCCGGCTTCAAAACCAAATTTTTATTAAAAATCCTTTATAAAAAAAAATTAAAATATTAAGCTAGGAAATACAATCAATATTTTTTGTTTATAATTTAAAAAAATTCACATAAAATCAGATAAATTAAAAAACATTTGGGACGCTAAAAATAAGATTTTTTAACTCTAGAAAAATAAAAGAAAAGCGCAGATTTGTAGAAATATACTTTCTGCATATTAAGGTGGCGAGCTTATGAAGCTTAGGTCCACTTTTCTGACTTTTACTAATACGAGTTAATAATTAATACTAATATTAAGTAAACAACAGTGTGCAAAATACTAAAATAATTTTTTTTAAAGCTAATTAGCGAATAAAATCTGAATTAAAAATTTAAAATAATTTCAAAAATGCAGGTAGATTTTTCTTGAGTGTATTTTAACGCTTTAATATTAATTTAACAACATTGTGAAAGTTATACAAAATAAAGTTATTAAATGCTAATGTGCTCTTAACACGCAGAGAGTGGATTATTTAAATTTAAAATGTTTTTTCAATCACATTACTATCGCCCTCGCATTTGATTGTTATGTTAATGCCTTTCTCCTTCAGCCAGGGGCGGGACCAGATCTCCACAGAACTATCCTTGACTGCTTGCCCCTGCGACAACTGCACCTTGTAGCGATAGAGTTGACCAGCAACCACCTGCGAAGTAGCCGATTGCACTTTAACAACACTGCGGATAGAAAACAAATATTTGTATTATTTTATTAAATAAATTTAACGCAAGAAAAGGGGCTAATTTCTTATGGGATCGGTTTAAAGCGGGGATAGTTTTATTATTATGTTAAATATCAAATTCAAACTGACTTAAAAATGGGTCCGTTTTTATTACTATTTTACTACGTTAAAAAATCACTAAAAGTCGGGTCAATATTTATTACTATATTACTATTTTTAATAGTAATATAAAACAAATGCGCCAAGCTCACTGATGACTGAATTCATTTTTATTACTATGTCGTTTTATTACTATATTTTTATATATTGTATTAAATTAAATTATTAAATATTAAATTAAAAACTCACCGAAAACTGGGTCCATCACCAGTGGCCAAAGTTTCCAGTGTTGTTTCCAACAGTTCCAAGGCCTGCTGGAAAGCGTCGCCGGTCAGCTGTGAAATGCCGCCGCAAACAACTTCGCTCTGTTCCGCCATATTAATATTCTAATCAAATTCACCTCAAAATAACAAAATCAAATAAACAAAACTGATTTCACTAACTTAAAATACGAATTTTAAAATCGCTTTGCTTGGATCACTCGGCGTTGAGCAACTGGAACTCGAATTGGAACTGGAAGCTTGTAATATCGTCTGGCTTCCCATTGAGATCGCTTTGTGTGCGACAAAGACAAAGAAATTGAGCACAGATATGTATATTTTTAGCTTTGTTCTCACTGAGAGAATGTACATTAGTATATCTCTTTATGTATACATATACACATATATCTATATGTATTTCCCATATGTAAGCACTTATTTATGACTCATAAGCAATGCTGTTGTTGATATTATTGAAAATAAACAGTGACAACTGGCAGATGATGGCAGCAACTAACGATAACAATAACGATTGCAATTGTTTGTCGTAGATAATTTCAATATCGTTTCTGTTGTGTTAATTACTTATCATTCATTTTTAGTATGCAATTAAGATTAGTTCCAATAGCAAAACACATTTTTTTATCATTTATTTTTAACATAATTTTTACTTGGAGTAAAAAGCATTTCCAATAACAGATCCAGCAGCTGCGTGCAATCTGAAAATTGTGGAAGAGCACCTTTGCCAAAGAAATTAAATTTGAAAACTATCGCATTTAAAGAAAAAAAAAAACCTTTCTGGTATTATTTAGTTCAGCTTAGGTTATTTTTTAACATTAATTTTTAGAACTGTTTTAATTATGAAGTCACAAAGCAGTTCCCACTTTTCACATTCCGCTGCTCTGCTATATTCCAGCAGCTGGAAATTTCGGAACCGTAGATGCCAAAAAATTCCAGCTCTTCGCATTTAATGGAATGGTAAATATATATTTTTAGTTCATTTAGGTCAGCACATATCAAATAATTTTGGTATCGTTTATTTTTAGTATTGAGTCACAAAGCACTTTCAAATAAAAATCCCTTCTCATTGCTCTTCCAGCATCGTTCCAGCTGTGCGCAGTCTGGAAAATTGGAAACGCCCATTGCCAAAGAATTTCAAGTTCCAACTCTTCACATTTAGTGAAATAGAAAATCATTATGAATTTATTTAGTTCAGCATATCAAATTCTTCAAAAAGAAAAACAAAAGTGAGGTACAAATTTAAAAAGCCTTACAGCTAAGCTCTCTCTCTCTCTCTCTCTTCCTGTCTTTCTCTATATATATATATTCAATTTAAATAACGCATTAATTAACGATCTTTCGATGTTATGTCGACATTAGCATATGTATTAGGTGTATATACTATATAGATGTTTATATATATACTGTTTATATATATACTTCTCCCGCAACAGTTATTTCAATTTGTAATTGAAATTCGTGTTAGGTAAATATTTCAAAAAATACGTTTACCCCAAACGGCGAGCAACTTAAGCCAAAACTTACACAATTAGTTTTTATAACTGCTTTTTTGTTGTTTTTTTTATCAATCATTTTTATTGTATAGTTTTTAGCATGGAAAGGTATTTGTTACTGGAACCAGATCCAATAATAAATTCCCACTTTCCACTGCTCTGCTAGATGTATACCTGGAAAATTGGAAGCACACAGCTCACACTTATAGCAACAGCACTTCCAATACGAAATACCCACTTTCCGCTGCACTACTAGATATCTATATGTATATGTTCCAGCAGCTGGAAGCTCATCTCGCTCCATTTCCAATAACTCATTTCCACTTTCTACGGATCTTACTAGATGTTTATATGCTAAAGCACTTCCAATAACAAATAACCCTTTCCAGTTTCAGAAGCTTTTCACACCATTTCCATTTCCCCCGGCTATTCTAGATGTGTATATGCATAAGCGTAATATGGAAAATTGGAAGCACATTTCTCGCACAGATTTAGAAGCTTCCAATCAAATCTTCCATTCCACTTTCCAGTACTCTTCCAGTGAATGCAAATGCACAGCATTCATTCCAGCAGCTGGAAGCGCACATTTCACAGTCAAAGCAACAGCGAGTTCCTCTCGCTCCATTTCCAATAAATAAATCCACACTTTCACATTTCCACTTTCCAGTCTCCACACCTAGATGTGTATATGCATGTGTTCCAGCAGCTGAGCACGATCTGGAAAATTGTAGGAGCACATTTCACACTCAAAGCAGCGCGTTCTTCGCTCCGTTTTGCAGGCTGCTGCCGCCGCCGCCTTCGCAGCTGCATCGGCTGCATCCGCCGCCGAGACGACCTCGGAAATTGAGAAGAAACCGGAACTAACATCCGAGGAGCTATTGGCACTGGCTGCCACGCCCACATTATAGGAGTCGACGCCATAGCTGAGATAAGACGTTGAGGAGTTGCCCTTGTTGCTATTTGAAGTGGATTTCTTGGAAAGTTGTTTGCTTGCATTCCGCTTGGAAGCGGCTCGCGTACTGGAAGCGGCACTGGAACTGGAAGTGGAAATGGAACTGGGGGGACCATTGGCAGTCAGCTGTCGCAGGTGGCGGGAAGTGCGTGCCGCCGTTGAGCAGACGGAGGAGGATGTGGGCAGTGTGGCTGGCTGCTGGCTCTCGACCATTTCCCGGAGATCCGGCGATGTGGGCTCGATCTTGATGAGATGCTGTTCCTCCTCCTCTCCGGGCAGAAATTGTGGCGTCGTCGACGATTCGCTGGTGAAGCGCAGCCGTCGATCGTTCCGCTCATGCTTCGGGGGACTACGCAAAATCTCCTCGAGATCTTGAACAATGCTGGGATTATATTTCTCGTAGGTCTTCTCACGCAACAGGCCCGATTCGATGAGCAGATGGCTGTCATCGAAGAGCAGTTGGACTCGCTGCTGCTGCTGATGCTGCTGCTGCTGTTGATGGTGATGATGATGATGCTGTTGATGTTCCTGCTCCTGTTTGATGTGCAGCGGACTGGAACTGATCTGATTGGGTGGCTGTGTGGCCGGTGAGATAATCTCATAGTCATCAACAATGCGGGATTTGATGAGGCTTCCTCCACTTGCTCCTCCACCCTGCTGCTGCTCATTGGTGCTGGTGCGTGTGATATAACTCCTTGTGCGGGACTTCCTTGACGTTGTCTGCTTCGACTTGGCCGTGTGTATCATGCGGGGACGTGGAGGAGCAGCAGTTCCTCCTGATGCTCCTCCGCCTGCTGTTCCTCCTCCGGCTGCTCCTTCTGCGCTAACTTTGCCTGCCCTTCTTTTGCTGCTACGATTGCCTGTCTTCAGCGTTTGCTCCTGAATCTCCGCCTGCTGCAACTTGGTCGCGGCAACACCAGCATCAACGGGTTGCAGCGCTTGATCATTGACCACGACCAGCGAGTCCATTTGAAAGAAACTCTTGTAGGCCTCATCGCTATTCCCATTGTTCGCCTGCTGCAGAAATTTCTCGTCCCACAATCTTTGCTCATCGCCGCTTTTAATTGGCGCTTTGCGTTTGCGTTTCGCTTTTTTGGTGGGTGGTGGTGGCGGCTCTGAGGTTGCCTCCTGCAGCAACTCATCCACATTCTCCACATCCAAATCGCAGTAGTCCAAGTCGCTGCCATAATCCTCCTCCTCGCCAGCCTCGCCATCGCCGCCGCCACCAGCCTTGTGCTCGGCACGCATGTGCGCAATCTCATGCGGCTGCAGTTTCCGGCGTCGTTTGTATTTACGTGGACCAGTCTACAAAAGGAAAAGAGGCGAAGTTTAATTAAGGTTTAGATTTGTATCTCAAAATTACGGCTTAGATTAGACGGCATGCCTCACTTCATATAGATCAGATTAAATTAGAATTTCTTAGTCATATTTAATAGCTTAATTCAAAAAATAAATTGTTAAATAATTTAGGGATCGTCGCTTAATGTTTCCTCTGCGTCTCTTTGACTCCATCCTCAAGATATAACAAATTTTAGCTTCATCTGGAATTCATATCCTGAATACTTTTATACTGAATATTAAAATTAAAAAGTAAATATAAATAAAATTTAAATATCAAATTATATTTTTATTTATTTCAATTTATTTTCTACTTTTTGTATTTTTATCTATCGACTGATTTTAAACGACATTAAATAAAGAAATAAAAATATTTATATATAAAATAAATAAAGATCTACTCACAATTGGCTGTCGCTGTTTGGCTGTATTCGTATCACTGTGCTGGATGAGGTGCTGGATGAGGTCATTCGATGAGCTCAAATCCGCGGAGCAGACCGTGCAATGGTACGTGCCACGCGCCGCATCCAGACCGGAGTGATGCGAGCGGATGTGTTCCCGCAAGACGACACGCTGGTTGAAAGCACGCGGACAGACGGAGCAGGCATAGGGCTTCTCGCCCGTGTGGATGCGTTCGTGTTTGCGGAGAGTGCCGCCATCGGCGAAGGCCTTCCAGCAGTAGCGACAACCGTAGGGCCTTTCGCCCGTGTGGATGCGCACATGAATCTGCTGCGAGCTGCGCGACCCAAAAGTCTTGCCGCACTCGTGGCATGGGAATAGTTTGCCCGGCGACGTTGTGCTGTGGGAATGCCGATGATTGGACAAGGTGCGTCCATCAGGGAACTCCTCGTGGCACACTTCGCACACGACGGACTTGTCGCGATGCGATGCCATGTGTCGCTTCAGGCGCGCCTTGTTGTGGAAATTCTTGCCACACTTGGAGCACGAGTGGCACTTCTCCCGCGAATGATCCCACGCATGTTTGATCAGCGCCTTCCGATCGCGACACTCCTTGCCACACAACACACACGAATTGGGCTTCAGCTCGTGCGGATGCCGCGTGTTCAGGTGCCGCTTTATCGCCTGCTCATCGTAGAAGCTGACTCCGCACAGGACACATCTGCAAGTGGCAACAATTAGTTGACTAAGACTAATAATATAATATTTAACCTATGTCGACTAAGGTATCTGATATCTAATATAAGAAATCTCACAGGTTTCTGATCGATTGACAGACACTCACTTGAATGGCGGGAAGCGTTTGTGGATTTCGGCATGGGCGAGCAGTTTGAGTACGCTGGGAAATGATTTGCCGCACGTGTGGCAACAATGTGGCGCATCTTTGGCATCATTAGCATCAGCATCGGCATCTGCATCAGTTGCAGCTGCAGCTGCAGCACCTACTGCATCCGTTGCTGTTGCAGTTGCCACACTGTTGTTGTTGTTGTTGTTGCTGCCACCAGTCGTTGCTGCAGCCAGCTGCTTGCTGTGCTGCTGTTTGCTGTGGCGCCGCAACAAATCCTGCCGGTGAAAGGAGATGCCGCATTCGCCGCAGTAGAAAACACCGTAAAGCTGTTCCGCTTCCGATTCACTCGCCGTATCCTCCTCGCCCGCCGATGCCGGATCGTATTCCGAATTGCTCTCCTCGAACTGATGCGTCTTCTGATGCTCCTGCAGACTGTAATTGTCCCAGAACATCTCCTGGCACTGATTGCATTCAAACGGCGAATCCACCCGATGATTCTGCGAAGAATTGAAATAATATTCAAGTCATTCTTAAAGTACTGATTAGATATAAATTAAGGTAGTTTTTAGATATAGATAAACCATTTCTAGATACAATTTAAAAGTACTTCTAAATAGATGAAAAACTTTTAAAGGCTTAGAACGATTTTCTGAAGTGTATGCATTTCTACTTTTTAGAAGTTTTCTTGGTTTTTAAAATTATTTCCGAAATCAGAAAAAATATTTTCTCAAATTAGCAAGTAGAAATTATTTCCAAAAACAGGAAAAACTTTTTCAATATTTAACAACTATTTTCAAAAAGACGAAAAAACAAAGCAACTTTTCAGTTAAGTTTTTTGCAGAGTGTAGATATTTCTAAGTGGGATTCCTCTCAGGGCATACCTTGATGTGGGAGACGAGCGCCTTCTCGCGGGCAAAGGCCAATCCGCACTGCTGACAGACGAAGGGTTTGCTCTCGTCGAGCACGGGAAAGCGCAGTGTTGCGTGCCCCTGTGCCCCATCGGCAGCAGCAGCAGCAGCCGCAGCAGTTGCAGCATCATCGGATGACGTTGATTGGAGTTGGTTGTTGTTGGTGGAAAGCGATTGATCGCAATTCGCCTCGCTATGCATGTATTGAGGCAACTCCGTCTCCGGATTATCGGAGGCAATCACAATGTATTGCGAGCTCTCCTCCTTGAGCTTTAAGCGACTGATGCGTCCTCGGGCAGCGGTTGGTGGTGCAACCGATTGTTGCAACAGCTGCTGATGGTGCTCCAGTTGCTGCTGTTGCTGTTTCTCGATCTGCTCCAGCTGCTCCTCGACCTGTTCCAGCTCCTGCGCCTGCTCTTGTTCCTGATACAGCGGCCATTCATGCTCATAGAAGTGATCCTCGATTTGTCGCTGTTGCTGCTGTTGCAGCTGCTGTTGCGGCTCAAATTTAATGGCTGCCGCAGCTGCCTCTTCATCGGCGGCCACCTGGGCCTCCGCATGCGCCTTGAAGTGACTGATGAGCTCCGCGCGTCGCGAGAAACGGGCCCCGCACAGCTTGCAAAGATGCGGACGATCATTCTGATGCGCAAGCATATGATTGTTGAGGCTGGCCTTCTTGCGAAAGCGTCGACTGCAAAAGTCGCAGGGATATGGACGCATCGCCATATATTCATTCTGTTGCATGTCCAACAGCTCCTGGGAGCTGCCGCTGCCAGCGATTTGCTCAGCGGCAATTTCCACACTGCAAAATAAAATATGCTAGTTAAATTTAAATTCCTTTTCTTTAGTCGAGTTTTAAGCTGTATCCTTTTTTATTAAATTTAAATTTACTTTATTTATTATTAAGTTTTACGTTATTAAATTTAAATTTATTTATTTCTTTTTTGAGCCACTACACTCTTAAGAATTTAGTAAATCGCCTTAGTTTTATTTTAAAATTTTATTTTTGTATCATTTGCACTTCGTAACTTTAAGACTTTGGTGATTTTCCTAATATTGAAAATTTATTTGAAAAAAAAAGAAAAGAACTCGAGTGTTTAAATTAATTTTAATTTTACATTTAAATCTAATCTTTATATCACTCGACTGATAACATTTAATTTAAATTCTTTCTTTTCCTTCCCATTCAGCACTTACCGCTCTGCGCCCTGATGCTGGACCCAATCATCTGTGATAATCTCCTCGGTGACGACCTGCGCATCATCGTCAAAGGACTCGGCGTATTCCACACCGTTATTTCCGTCGCTCTCCGCGATTAGCACTGTGCTGCTGCCGCCATTTGCCTCATTTGCGGCGATGATTTCGCTCAGTTGGCCGTCGCGTGCCATAAAGATGAGATTCTCGGCTGCCATATGATCGAGATCGTCATCGTTGGAAATGCTTCCATTCGCGGCAGCGTTGACCAAATAGGCTGCTGTCATCTCTGTTTCGCTGTCGTCGACGACGGCGCTGCTTTCATGCTGTATCCACTGGATGCCGCCATAGTCCGGATTGTTCATAACTCAACACTGGCCTGGAAGTGTTGTTATTGCAATTATTGTAAATTTGAATAATAATAATAATTAACGCAGTGCAACAATTGGCTTGGAAGGCACATGTGCTCTGTGCTTAAAATTGTCAGCGGGAGAGGAAGAGCTGGAGAGAGAGAGACCAGAGCGCAGCGCAGCGTTGCCAGATAGTCGACACAATAATCAACAACAAAAAATATTTACATTTCGCACTTAAAAATCAATTTTTTAGCGTGTAAATACAAAACGTAATCACCAAAAATTATTAAACACACATTTTTCTATTATTTGCACAATACAAACAACTTTTAATTAATTTTATTTTTCAAATACTTTGCGCTTTTAATTGATCTGGCGACGCTGCGCACGCTTCCAGCGAGCACACACTATCCATCTCGCTCTCGCGCACGTGTCGCGCGCACAACGTTTGCACTTGTCAAATGTTAAAATGACCAAAATATTTTTCCCTAAGACAATAAGTCTCTTTTTTATTTATATTCCAGACTGTTGTTGCACATAACCTCAAGTTTAAAATAATAAACAAATCTAAAGCCGGCTGTTAAAGCTTTATTTTCCATATAGAAATTTATATGCAATGGGTGACACGTCTAGACAATAGATGGCGCTGGCGTGGCACTCACGATTACATCACGCCCAAAAATTCTGATTTCTCACTTGATATATAATTTAATGTCTTTAATTTAAAATCACACAGCACTCGCACCGGCCATTAAATAATTACCTTCTTGCTACTTTCAACTTTACACAGTTGTCATTATTTTAAACGCAAACCGGCCGTCTTTTTTAATTTTTTTCTAAATGCAGCGAATTGCTTCCATACGTCGTCAAAAAAATTCCGTAGCAAAACTCATTCGCTGTTTGCTTTTTTTTCTTTTCTTTTTCTTGTCACAGCTGTTGCTGCGCCTTCAGGGCGTCTATGCGTGTGTGTGTGTATGTATGAGATATGTTATCACACACACACTAAGCCAGGAGCTCAACTTTCACTTGACTGTTAAATAACAGAGTGCAAAAAGCTTGTCACATTTAATACAAAATAAATTCACTTATGTAAAATATAGTCAACCGCTAACTTGAAATCAACATTTTAATAAATATACAATAAATTGAATTAGAGAGCCATCTACGAGTATTTTATCGTTACCTTGTACCAAATCATATTTATGAATGGAGATTGAAAGTAAAGTAACTGTGACATAAGCAATACATATTAATGCTGCAAACGTGTGATTGGCAAGTACAGTGTTGGTTAATGCAATGCAAATTTCAAACTTGACAGTTTAATTGTGTAAATATTTAAGTGATTAGCCTAATCTATGTTATAATATTTATTATAATATATATTTTTATTATCTGCGATATTGTTAATACTATTTTTATTATTATCATTATGATTATTTTTCTTATTATAATTATCATTATTATTATTATTATTACATTATAACAAGCCAAAAAACAGATTTTTCTTTCCATTGCCATGGAAGTCCTTGAACAGTTAATATATGTATGTATTTCCAAAAAAATAGAAGAAAATAAATGCAGCCAAAAGATAACAATTATGTAATTTAATATTTTATTGCATTTAATAATTATAATAATTTTATTATAATTAATCAATTACTTTTTTAATATTTGCAGTAAATCATGACTTTCCAACTATTCCAGTAAAGTTTTAAGTCCGTTTGGCAATACTTCCAATTTCCAATTTCCACTACACAACAAAAACAACAGCAAAACAAAACGCACGATTCTCTTCCGATCTGCGTGCTTCTCTTTCGCTCTTCAAGCGAGGAAGAGAAACAAACTACGAAAATGCAAAACGCGCCAAACTTTTTTTGTTGCCTTTGCTCTGCTTTTATTTTTTTGTTGCTGTTGCTTTTTGTGTTTGTGTTTTGTGTTGGGGCTTTGGGGCTTTGTCAGTCGAGCGACTATTTAATTTTCGTTTTGCCGTGGAACCGTTTGGCCGCCCGCAAGCGAAGAGCGCGCTCTCAATATTTTCTTGTTTTGTTTTCTTTTTTGAAAAATGTCGAATAATAACGCTTTGTGATACCAATTTTTTTTACACGTCTTTCCAAGACACACACACAAGCACACACTAATATGTACGTTAACAGCTGCTGCGCCATCTATCGTTGACTTTGGGAACTGGCGTTCAACAGTAAGTTCTAAAATTTTGTAAACAAATATGCACAACAACAACGACAATAAAAACTTGTAAAAATAAAAATAAATATATGAACAGAAAAAAATAACCGCCATCCTTTGACAGTTGGCGACGACATAAAATGTCAAACTGTCGATCAGCGATCAAGGCGAAAAATGCAAGAAGCGTGTCTGAAATGCAAAAGAGGGCGCTCTTGTCTGTATGTGTGCGCGTGTGCGTGTGCAGCCATTTATGTAATGCTTCCCTCACACGCACACATAAACAAACATACAGCTTCAGTCAAAATAATAATAGTATTGTAGTGAAATCTGTTTAAAAAAATACTTAAAATATTGTTACAAAATTATGAAAATTAATACTAAAGATAAGTTAATATTGAATATCGGTCAATGGTAACAGTCATAGAATAAAAGTGTAGCTTTCATGATCAAATTATTAAGAATAAAGATTAAATTGCTTTAATACATAAAAAAAATGGCATCTGAATGCAAGCAAAATGTAAAATGAATACGTACAATCAACACTGAAAATTAGTAAACATTAATAGTTGGGATAGATCTAAGATTATTAACGAAAAGTTATAGTCTTTTAATTTATCACAAGTCATCAGGTCAAAATAATTGTAGTCAATATTTTGAAATTATTAAAATATAGTTGAAAAACTATGAAAATTTTAATCGGAATACAACAATTGAGTTCTTTGTATTTAATACATATGAGTTTACCAAAACAATATTAGTGAAGCTTTCTCAGCTTTCCCTGGAGCAAAATATTAAAAAAAAAACTAAATGTGATGTGTCGATTTGAATACGTTTAGTATTTAAATACATATTTTATGATTATCAATTTCTTCAATAACGCACTCAATTCTCCTTTAAACCTTAATCTTTTTGTATTATGTTTTTTTTTAAGATGTATCGAAGATTAAAGTAGTCCAAGAAATAGAAGGGATTGCTTCGAATTTTTAGAAATGCATTTGGAAGTTTTGCGTATTTTCATTGCATGAGGCAGTGCTCCTATTATTTTGACCGCAACTGTACTTACTGCTCCCTAACACACACATACTCACACACACTCGCATATTTACTCCTTCGGCACTTTTAATCTGGTTGCTGATCTTTTCTCGCTTTTCGCTACGCGTTTGGCATGCCTTCCAGTGAGTTCCAGTGTACTCTTCTCATCTGGAATGCGTTTAATTTCGTATTTGGAATTTTTGTATTTTTTTTACTATTTGTTTTTGGAGCGTCGTTCGCTTGTTTTTACAACGCAAAAACACTTGTTGTCTTGGAAACCAAACTAAGCGCAATCTTTAATTAATATTCCAATCGCGATTTCTCTCCCTCACTCTCTCGTCTTCTCTCTCTCTAACGCACATACTCGCCAGCACACTGTGAACAATGTTGTTGCTTGTTTTGAATATTTGTTTGTGGGCTGCTGGAATTTGGCGCTTGCTCAATATGTAAATTTTTTTCCCTTGCTGCAGGTAAAAGGTAACATTTCAGCTTTGTCACTGGAACTGATCATTGGAATTGAGCCTTGCTTCTCTCTCTTTCGCACTCACTCTCGCTATTTACAGAATTGCAAATTGTTATTGTTGTTGTGGAAATTGATTAGATAAGTACTCAATTCAAATGAAATGTAATAAAGTAATTGCTGAAATTAAAAATGACAATCTAAATACAAAAATTAATTCATTATTTATAAATGTAATTTAAGAATTGCTAAAATTTAAAAACCAACATAAAAATAAATATGTATGTACATATATAAAACATTAAATACTTCAATGACTTTAATTTTTTCGAGCCCTTAGGTCAGATTCAATTTATTTATAAATTCTTGCAAACGTTTTTTAAGACGTTGAAATAATTTGGTAAATGATTTTTGAGGACGATGTCTTGAAATTTTTTGCGTAGTTGTATCAGGTGCAGAAACCATTGCTGTTGTTGTTGTTGCTGGTGTTGTTGTTGTAGTTGTTGTTGTTGTAATGCACTCGGCGTGTGTGGGAGTGAGCAGGCAGTTGATACAGTTAGGTTCCAATGGAGCCAAATCACAAGTAACGGCCGCAACATCTTCCATTTGGAAATACAAAATGGCGACCAACAAGATCAGAATTTTGGCACATCTCATCTTGGGGCTTTACAATTAAGAACTGACTTTCACTATCAGGAAATCGTTTGACTTTATTCAACGCAATTCTAATTTGGCATATGACAAACCTAAACAAACTTTATTCAGGTGTTAATTAGCCTCCATAATAAAAGCTCCCGTTAAACACTGGAACTCTCCCGTTATGCACTGGAACTTATTAATTTAACTTCACAGAATTGAAAAAAATTTCGAACGCATTTGTACTCTATTGTGAAGTTTAACTTTTTCTTATATTAAATATTTAAGACAACAAATTAATATTTAAGTTGTTGGGAAAATCCTAAAAAATCGAAATATATTCAATATTTTTATAGCTAATGATGCAAATTAGAAAGAAAACACAACTTAATATCTAGAATATAACTTATCTTTATTTAAATGTTTTTTATTACTCTAAATGTTGACATTTTAAAATAATTAATATTTAAGAAGTTGGTAAAAACATAAAAAGTTTGAAACATATTTAATATTCTTCTAATGAGCCAAAAAAAACAAAATCAAAACCAAATATAAAGAATATTTTATTTATTTAAGACAATTTACTCTGTTAAGAAGTTGAAAATGCTTAAAAAAACTAATTAATTAAATAGTTGGAAATAACTTATATAGTTAATACATACATACATATTTATTTTCTGCAGGTAATAAAGAAAAGAAAGAAAGAAAAGTGTAAGCTTAATTCAAGTGCACATTTTATCTGCATTGTTCTTGTTTTATTAAATTTATTAAAAACTTTGAATAATTTGGCGTTTTCCCATAATCCAATCAACTTATAAATGACGCCAAAGACAAAGTTGCTGACTTTATTAAACAAAGTAGCAGAATTATTACTAAAAACAGATTTCTGCGTCGCATTTGAATAAAGTTTACACAAGTGTTCGATAACGGGAATTACGTAAATCATGCAAAAGCCTTCAAGATAAAGGTGTACCAAAAGAAAAAAGGAAAAAACCCAAAATACTTTGGATACCAATGCTTTGAAAACAAATAGCTTGATATCTGTTAGGCAAGCAGAAATACCACAAGAATTTCATTAGTTATACACTTAGAAAAAATACAACTGAAATGAAGAAGAAAAATAGAAAACATTTCTGGTAATAAATATTTAGCTACATATAGATAGATATATAGATGGGTAGATAGAGAGGCAAGAAGAAGAAGAAGTATAAATGAATGAAAATATGTGATATTTTTTTTGAAGCTATAATATGAACTGTCTATCGGTTTCTGTAGATTATTAGATAAATAGAAAAACAGATAAACATATGGATAGATAAATAGACGAGAAAGCAAATTGCAAATGGCAAAATAAATCAGTTTGAAAATAGTATAAGTGAAGTGTCTTATTTAAAAGAAGAAACTGTCTGAAATTCGATAATATAAATTTCGATAAATTCTTTTTTCGGAGTGTAGTTATTTCTATCAGTTTGTGTGGATAGATAGAAAAGAAAGCCACTCAGAGAGCCAAATGCAAATGGCCAATTGAGCAGGTTGCGAATGAGGAGACGTTGACAAAATTGTGACAATGACAACAATTGAACATCATTTTAATTGCTGGCCATTTGCATAGAAAAACACTTTTCCAATGTTGTTGTCTTTGTTATTTTTATTGTTGTTGTTGTTGTGGTTGTGGTTGTTGTTGCTGTGCAAAGACCTACAAATTCAACAACTTGACGATCTCATTGATGTTTTTATGCGCTTGTCAGACATTATTTATGCATGTATGTATTTATGTATCTCTATATATATTTATATAGGTATGTTTATTTGTACACTCAAAAAATAAATGGCCTTAGATTTCTAAAAATTAAGGTTTGCATTTCTAAATTTCAAAGTGGATTTCTCTAAAATTCAGAAAGAATATGTTTGTTTTCTAAGTGTGGCGATATATTTGAGATCTTCCATTTAGGGCAAGCTTTTCTGCATTATGGAAATTCTTTGTAAAGGAGAAAATCTTTTACATTTTAAGTAGATTTTTTCTCTGAGTGTATGTAGAAGATCGGTGGGCGCAATGTAAAACGTGTCTGGCTACTGTGTGCCACTGTGGTACGATGTGGTGCGATGTGGTGCTCTGTGTTGTGTTGCGTTGTTTTCTTGTTGCACCCACATAAAACATTTTTTGGCACAAATACCAACATTAAATTGCGGTCACTCATCGATCGCGATAAGCGGCAAAAAAAACAAAAAAGCAAAAAAAGAATCAAAAAAGAAAAAAAAAACATGTGAAAGTCGCAAAGACTGACACACAAATGCCAGTCTCACATCGAATAGCGAATACCAAAAATCAAAAATATCACAAAAAACAATAAAGAACAACAAAAAAGAACAAGAAATTGCAGTTATCTTGGGCACATCGAAGATTAGATACCCTTTGATAGAGATAATTCTTAGTAGAGCTTTATCTGCTGACAGCTTAACAACAACATAAAAGTGAAAAACATTAATGATTATTATTTTGCAACATTTTAAGAGCAGAATATTGGAAAAATTGGAAAACAAAAGTATTTTTAATACAAAATCCCAACTTATCTTTTTATTGATTGTTCCTTAGAAAGATTTATGATATAAGAGTCAAAACGGGATGATTTAAAGTAAAAATGTTAGCAGCTAAAAGATCTAAAATATCTTCTGTATATATACTTGAATATGTACAACTATATAGTAAAATAATTGCTCTAAAACTACATAATTGCCATACAGATTACTTAATTTTGAATGTTGTTTTAAGTTTTTGCTCTGTTCAAAATAATAGTTTTCATTTCAAAATTTTTAGGAATTTATATCTTCATAATAGCAAAACATTTGCCTTTTGCCTTTGACTCCAAGTGGCTTTCTGTCTATTTATTCATATATCTATTCACACTGCCAGAAGATACATATGCAATCAGAAAAAAAACTATCCCGAAAGTGAGAAAATCGAGAATTAGAAATACATTTTTAAAAAATAAAAATGAAAACTCTTATTTATAAAAAATACTTTATAAAGTTCAGAATTTACTGCTACTTTCTGAACTTTTGAAAGTATATTTTAAGAGTTTTCATTTTTGACGATACAGAGTATAAAAATGTCATTCTGATATCCATCAGAATCAGGCAGACAACAAATAGAAAATTCTCACGAGCTGGTGCCATGATTAATTACATTTTAAATTAAATGGAAAAGCCAAGCAAGAAAAGGCTAGACGAGTGTGTATTAGTGTGTGTGTGTGTAAGTGTGTGTGGGCGATATTCTGGACCAAAAACGGTGCAACATTGCGTATGAGTGTTGAGATGTTGTTTACTTGCCAGCTGCTCTAGCTTGTCTCGTGTCTCCCTTTCTCTCTCTCTCACACTGTCTGTCTGTCTCACTCTGCTGCTCAGCTGTTTGCTGTGCTACATTTTTCTCTTTTTGTTGTTGCCCCAATTTTCCTAAATGAAAATATTCGCATTCTCATTCTCACACAACAAATTCATTTAAAACAGTTTTTGTTTTTATTGTTTTTATTTATAAATAAATTAGCAAGCGAATGTTTTCTCTCTTTGGCACGCTCTTTACTGTCTCTCTCGCTCTTTTCCCTTCTCTGCCTCTCTTTCTCTCTCTATTTATTTCTCTCTTTGTGCTTTGGACAAATTTATTTTAATTGTTTACATTCAACGAATCTTTTGCTTTACGGCTCATTTTAGTTGCTTCTCCTCCGTTGTTTCAACGTCAACTGCGTTTTTTTGATTGAACAAATTTATTGTTATCAATTTTATTGGCAACTCGCAAACGTGCGTCAATTTTTCGATATAAGTTTTAAGGCCGTTAGACAAATTTCAAAGAAAAAAATAACTATTCAATTGATTTAGTTGATTTGTTTTCGCGCTCAATTGCCAAACAAATTGTGCTGTGTGTAAGTTTGTGTGTATTTAGAGATTGTGTGTGTGTGTGTTTTTGTTGTGCAACAAAACAATCTTCTTAATCGCATTTATAAATTTGAATTAAATTTTTACGTGAAACGCTTCGATTGCATTTTGGACGTTTGCAAGTGCAAATTGTATGCGAATTTTACGTGCCGATTACAGAAAATGTTTGCCATAAGCCAATAAATAAGACATATTTGTATATAAATATATATAGCCATACATATATGGCTCGATCAATCGATAAATTCTTATGTTATTTCTTGTTATGTATGCCATAAAATGAACCAATTTCGGCACTTGCAATTAGAGATTGTTAAACAAAAATACCAATGAATAAATTCTCCTTGATTTATCTAAAAATTTTAAGTGAAAATAAAAGAAAGACTACAAATGCATAAATAGTGGAATATATTTTAAAAATTGGCAGTCTTCTATATTAAATTAAATTACATAAAAATAAATTATTTTAGAGCTATCAAGTTATTTAACTATCTTTTATTTAAATTACAAAAAACGGCTTCTTTCTGTGATTCTGAAAAGTTCCAAATCTATTTCTATTAAGAAAACTAACTTGAAGCATGTCTAAAAATAAATAAATAAATTTCGGTTAAAAAGTAAGTCATATTTTTGACTGCTCATTTTTCGAGTGAAATGTGTGCGAATTTGTTATTTAATCTGATTTGAGTTATCAGCGAATTTCTAATCTTTGTGTACTCAAGAAGAAGGAGCCATAAATATTTTATATATATTTTTATTTCTTATACATTTATTCATTTATCCTTATTTTTGTTCGTCCTTCTATGTCAAGTTTTAAGTAGAAGCTCTGATATTTCATAAACAAATCTATTCATTTTCAATTCAATCGATAACATCTAATATTGATTGTAGTTTTAAAATTATTTATCCTTAATGCAATTGTCGCCATGCATACATTATTATTATATTATATTATTTATTATTTTGCATTTTATTTGTATCTTAATTTTATTTAACTCAGTTGTGACTTTTGCTAGACAAGTTTGTTTTTATAGGTATCAAAATTGTTTAATAAACAAATAGGTAAATATATCTAAGACAGCTGAGTTATTTCGCATCTAGTCGAGCTTTCTATCCCTCGTCTATAGATATTTTATTAGTTTTTGCTTGGAATTGTTTACTTTCCACTAAGATTAAATTTATTGACATCTGCCATAAAAAATGCTTAGTCAGACATTTGTCAGATGCCACTCAGGTGTTTTAGACATTTCTTATTATATTCGCAGAAGAGTTTAAAATTAGTCAGCCTTTTAGTTTTTGCTCTCTTATTTTATTGTTTTTTTTTTATTTTGGATAAGCCGCCATAAAACTGAAGTCTTCCCCCATTCCCCCGAAACATGCCAATTGTGTGCAAGGCCCGCATGCTCCACTTGATCTTGTCGCTGTCACCAGGGGTATATATATATATATATATATATATATATAATACGTATACATATATATTTACATACATTAATCCCGTTTCGTGCCGGCTGCTGTGCCTGTTGCTAATGTTTTTGTTGTTGCTGTTGTTGCAGTCAACGGCGCATTTACCTAAATTGGAATTTCCGGTAAACCGTAATGAAAATCGTAGCAATCAAACCGAAAAAAAAAACAAACACACACAGCAACACGAAAAAGCACTGAGCGAAATTCGTAAAAAATAAACACTCAAAATAAAAAATGTTTAAATGTCTGAGAAAAATACTAACTTACCCCAAACAAAAATAAAAAACTACAATAAAATTAAATCACGATAGAAATTTGGGCAATGTCAAGCTTTAAGCCTTAATTGAGCTCTAATATTAAATTCTTCCAATTTAAAGCTTTCATATCCCAACATATAAATTACAATGGATCTAAAAATGGATCAGTTTCGAAAACTGAAACTTAGGCGACGAATCAAGCTTTTAGCTTTAGGGGAGCTTCAATTCCGATTTGTTTCCACTTAAAGCTTTTATGTGCTTTTAAAGTGACTAGCAAGGCTTCTGTTCCTTTCAAGTTCAGTCTATCTATACCTATAAATTAAAATTTATTTATTTTCTTTTAAAGAGGATATTTCTTATTTTTTAACTTATTTAATGTCAACTAAAGTCAATTGACAAAATGAAACTTAACTTATTTGATTTCTGTGGGTCTTCAACCTGTTTTCCATCGTCCACTGCTCAAATATAGATCAAATATATAAATGTAAATATAAATATAGATATCGAAATTTATATTAATATTGATATTCACATTTATATTGCATAGATATAGATATGGAAATAGATTAAAAAAGTCCGCCTAACATTAAAGATTTATTGAAGATCTGATATGGGATTTTCAATATTAACTTAAGCAATTAAGCAAAAAGGCCGAAAACTACCCTTCGGGTAGTGCGCACATTTCAAGGCACTGACTCGCATATACCCTATAGATACCCTGTCCGGTCGCATTGATATGCAAATGAATGTCAACGTCTTAAATGAAATAATCGTCTTAAACGAGCTCCGTGCCGGCTGCCTCGCTAAATCGCTCGACTTAATTGCTTTTCTCCAACTACACTTAGAGAAAGGGAGAAACAGCGAGACAGTGAGAGATTGAGAGAGAGAGAGAGAGAGAGAGAGAGAGATGGGTGAGGGTCGAAACATTTCAAAAGATTATATATAAATTTTGATGAGCGCCTTTTAATGACTTATTTACTTAATAATTTTTAATTGCATATCACAAAAACAGTTCTCAAACACTTTCAATGTCATTCACTGAGTGTTCAGCGTCGAAATAAAACAATTTAGAAATTCTTTTCCAAATTTAGATATCTTAGTGTAAACATTGAGTTGAAAATGCTGCCACAACTTAAAGAACTCGTTGTAATTCTAGAAAAACTTTTCTTTTTCTCGAAATTGGGTTACACTCCACACGGCTATTTGTAAACAATAAAAACTTTGTTTCATTTTCCCCAAAAGTTCAGCATAAATTCTGTAAAAATTGTACCACAATTTCTTTTAGCTTTTGATCAGTTTTCAAACGTCAAAGTAATCAAGAAAATATCTGAAAATTCTGTTGCGCAAAAACTCAATTTATTTACTTGAGGCAAATAAATCAATCATTGTTCGTTTAAATTTACAAAATGTGTCAGTAATCAAAGAGCTAAAAAAAAAATAATAAAGAATGGTTACTAAAGGCACACCGAAGTTTATATACCCTAAAAAACTCTGTTTATGTTTAAATTTAAATATTAATTAAAGAAAAAAATCTATTTTTATGGGAATAATATTGTTAGGAACTAGGGAAGTTGTGTAATTAAACTTCTTAGCAAATTGAAAAATTGTTTTTTTTTATAGAAAAACTCTTCTTTAACCTAAAGTAGATATAATAATAATGTATCATTCCGAATTGTCCGATTTCGACATTTCAAAATAAATAAAAACCATAACAATAATCAAATACTAAGATAGTGCACATAGTTGGGTAAAGAGATGGATATACGTAGATATATATTTATATATATTTGAATACATAAAGTTAATTTACTATTTCATCAAAACTCAGCAGAAATGTAAGTCCCCGTCTATATTAATAATTAACAATTTCAAGGGAATTGTACGTGAGGCAAATATAATGAACACAGTTTACATAGTTAGCTATATTTATGTATATAGATAAGTTCATATGCATAATCGGCTATTGACGCTGATTTAGAATATACATATATATTTATATATATATTTTTATGAGCTCAAAATTATCTCCTTTAATGCGAAACACACTTTCGGGCAACACGATAAAAATACCACAACAAATTCTTCATCAAATCCACTATTTCAACAGCAAGCAAGCGAATGCAAGTCATTATATATATATGTATGTCTATAAACATATATACATACATTGGTCTTTAAAGCTACCGATATAAAGATTTGAAGAGAATTGACAAGTGTTGATATACGAATGCCAAACGATTGCAAAATCGAATTCGAAGAATTCGAATTCAACTCTGAATCCGAATCCGAATCGGAATTGCGGATTGCGGTTTGTTCTCGTGCGCCGTGCATATTAATTGACTCATAAAAAAAATTATGTATAAAAGAAATATGCCGATAAAAAAATATTCAAAGCTGCGGCGCCAACTATAAAAAAATAAAAATTCCTAGGGCTATAAAATATTTTTGTTTTATGTCTTTTTGTACTTATTAAATTGTGTGTCCTAATTGCGGTTACGGCGGCAAGTGTGGCATCGTTTAAACTGGGCCTGTGGTTTGTTGTAGTTTTTCTTGTGGTTTCTATTGCTGCTGTTGTTGTTGTTGTTGCAGTTGTTAAAATGATGTTGACTAAACAAACTTCAAGCCATATGTGCTTATTAAAAATCATTTTGGGCAACGTATTTATTTTTTTCCCCCTCGTTGCAACGTTTCCGGCCACAATATCCGTGAAAATCGGCTGGGGGAGAAAAACTTGATGTTTTGCTTCCGTTGGAAATTTTGTCGAGTTTGTTTTTTCTATTTTATATGCAATGGTTACCGTTAGACTCACCTGCCACTTTACCACGGCTGCCACTTTAGTTTTAATTTTTCTCTAGCCACTTTTATTTATGGTTTACCATTGCTTTACCATGCGCATAATTAATTAACATTATTTTTATATATATATATATTATTTTTTTTAATAATTGCTATGCTTTCCTATTTTCTATGTTGCGCAGGTTTTGGTGTCCAAACAAGAAAAAACTTTGACTAGCCATATCCGCCGGAAGCACCTTAACGGGCCAGAACAAGTGCAAAGCCCCTTGAAACAAACTCAGTTGAGCTCTCTACACCTGTCCCCCCTCCCTCCGCTGAGCACCTGCACAACCCTACCCCAAATGACAACAGAAGCTGAAAACTGAACAATCCAAATAAATTGTGCAAGAGCTTCAAGGCAATTACCATCATGTCATTGGGTAAGTACTGAGCAATTAATCAACCACATTCGAACAGCCACAACATAATCGTAAACTCAACACAATAAAGTTGATTTTTTATTAGTTTTTAATGGTATCTGTAAGATACATAAGTTTAATATACATATTCATATATATTTCTGAGTGATAATCGGCATGGATTCTCTTGATGTAAGCAACTCTTGTGTTATTCAAAAATAATCTAGAAGAATCATATTTGGTGTTATTAATATAATATTAATAATCAACACATATATCAATATATTTGTATATAACAATTTAGAATTGCCTAGTCGAGACAGTTCGACTTAGAGATACCCTCTAATTAGCATTTAAATTCATAGCAGGCTTGCTGATAGTAGTTTGTTCAATTCGCACAATTGCAAAACATTAACAACCAGAGTTAAAACAAATTGAACTCCAAAATCAAACTTATGAAACGAAATGCTCCATTAGTTAGTAAGAATTATAATGTTAAGGTTAAATAGAGACATTAAAATTAAACCTCCTTTATGGACCTAACTTAATTTATTTCAAGCAAACAACTTTAAAGCGAATTCAGCTCAATTGCTCAAAAAATTACACACATAAATTCACTTTTTACTCATTCCAGCCCAATAATTGTATAAGAGATTTTCCACTTATTATCATATTAATTTATTAGTTACATAAATCATAGCTTTAAAAGCATTAAGTAATATAAATTTAGTTTTAAGGACCAATGACTAAAGCGGCTGTCAATAATTTGTTGGGGTCTACTCTCAATCAATTGGCAGGTTATATCTTTATAATTGTATTTTTATTGAAATAAACTTGAGTAGATCGACTATACATTTGATGCTGATCAAGAACATATATTCATTATGCTTTCTTCTGCCTGCAGTAATCTAGTCAGATATTCTCACATATTTGGAATACCTTAATAATATAATAAAATAAAAAAAATAATAAATGTCTTGAATTGTTGCACCTGTATTACTGCATATAGCAGCACTTAATTTACCCACTTTTCTAGAAAATATGCTTACCTAAATGTTGTTGCACTGAGGCATGCCCCAAAACATGGCATAAACATGATACATTCCCCGTTCACGCCTCGACTTGAATTTGACACTGAATCGAGTCTTTCTCTGCGACACGCAGCGCTAATGAGTGTTTAACCCACGGACAACAACTAGTGGAAAAGTGCACAACAATATGCAACATGCAACATACAACAAGCAACATGCCACATGAATGCACATTAGCAATTTCCCAGAACGCCAACGCATTTATCTTGTACTTGTACACTTAGAAAAAAAAAATCGACCTGAATTTTAGAAATTCCCTGAGTGTAGCTCACTTTGTCGTTCGTAAAGAATATTTCTTTTCTCAATTTATGGGTTTTAATATGTCAAAAAAATATTTATGATTTTCAGGGTGCTTAAATATTTTGTAGATATATAATAATTTCATATTTGTTTTTCTTTTAATTTATGATGAAAGTAAATTTCATTACTTATTTTTGCTTATTAAAAAGAATTTTTTTCTACCTTTAGAAATATTATTTGGAAATGCACCTCTTCATAATAGAAATATTTCTAAAAATAAAAAATCCTATTTTGGTATTGTCGATTTGTAATTTTTAGAAATTTCCTTTTTTTACTTTCAAATACCTTATGGTTTATATGGCGAGAAAGATTTTCTACAATTCAGGTACATTTTTTCTGTGAGTGTGCGTACTATGGCTAAGGCTACTCTTACAGTTACCCGTAACCGTACCCATACCCTTCCTTTTCCCCTTCCCCTGTTGAGCAGCCACGCCATCGATTAGTCCGAGCCACCCACTGAAATTTGGTTCGAATTGAAATGGCAACAAACAAACAAAGATGCACACAGAAAGTAGGAGCAATGGGCGTACTCAAAACATGCCAAGATTGTGTACTAGAAACGCCCTCCTGGCGAAGACGCCCCAACGTCACCTAGAAAAAAGTGCCACTGCCACTGCAAGTGCCACTTGCCACTGGAAAGTGCGGCAGTTTCCCAGCGCTGCAAATGATGCGTATTCAAGTGAGACGCCAGTTGTTTTGGGACTGCCTGGGAAAAAAGCTGGCAGAGACACTAAAGTTGTTACACTTAGAAAAACAAAACCATTTGGAAATTTAAAAAGTACGCAGCTTATTATTCAAGAAGTATAAACATACAATAAATTTGTTTAGAAATATATTTCTTAATAAGAAGAGCTGTTTCTGGCAAATACAAATATAAATAGAACATTTTCCAATAGTCAATTTAGGGAAATTTTTAAAATTTCAGAGCGTTATTTTTTGCTGAGTGTAGACACTGCATCACTTATCCAATAGATACCGGCTCCAGACGCACACCCAGACTCACTGACGAGGTCATCCATCAATTTGTGAACGACTCGAAGCAATGCAGCCCACAACAATAATAACAACAATAATAATAACAACAACAACAACAACAACAATAATAATAATAATAATACGTAATATTGAAAGGACAGCAGCGTATGATAATAAATAACAAATCAAATGTCGAGCTAACCATCTAATTAGTCAGATTTGTGGCATGTAGCACAATTGCCAGCGTTGCATGCCCCACACTTCTGACTAGACTACAATACCAACCATGTCCAGCTTTATTCTATGTTTTTTTTATTTTTATTTTTTTTTTTGTTTTTATTTATGTTGACTAGAACAAATAATCACAGCGCTGATATGGGAAATGGCGCAATTAAAACACAAAACTCTCTCGCAACGCATGCAGTCAGTCAGAGACACACACACAGACACTCTCACACACACTCACACTTACACACACACACACACACATATATATATATATTTATATATAAATATATACATATATATATATAGAGAGAGAGCATATCTTCTATTTGCTATGAAGCCACTCGTTCAACCCTCGTCCATCCCTCCTTGTCTGCCTGCCTGTCTGTCCGTCCGTCTGTCTGTCTGTCAGTCAGTCTCTTTGGCCCGCATCGTGGAATTTTTATAAATAGTTTGTCGTCATTGTTGTTGTTGCTGTTGTTGTCGATTTTGTTGTTTTAGTTGTTGTCGCTTTGTAAAATCATTCATTAAATCTGCATTGAATTTCATTTCATTCATTCGCGTCTTTTAATTGCACTCATTGAGTGCCTATTTATTTATCATTACTATTCACAGTTGGGATCACCCCCAACTCATTCTCAAAAGTTGTGGCAGTTCGTCGACTTTGATTTATAAATATTTTAGTGAACTTTATTATTATATTTATAACTTTGTTTATAATTTATTAGTATTTAGAGGATTTTTAGATTTCTTTATTCCAACTCAATAAAGATTCAACACATAAAGAAAACGTTATGGTGTAGGTCAAGAATGATAAAAATAATTATCTTATTCACTATTACTATTTTTACTTTTGATGAGTCCTCAGTTCGCCAAAAACTTACCCATAAACAAACCACAAAAAATTTCTCTCACGGCTTATTTCGAGGAATTTGGCCATTAAATGACTCAGTCTTGGATACTTGAGTTGTGCATAAAGTAGGCACACCTTAAATTCTGAATTTATTGATTTCTAAATATTTACACACATTAAATATTCGCAATGCAGCAGCTGCAACTTGCAAGTGCCTTCTGTGCTTGCCCCCAAAAAGATGCCGACAAAGAGCGCAACAAGAGAATCAAGAATCAAGAATCAATAATCAAGAAACGATGCAAAACAATTTACAAATTGGCAGCGATAAAGAAATCTATCTGAGATATGTGGACCAATGGCCCCAATTGAATACGCAGACAGCATCCATCGGCCATTGCCAATGACGACGTCACAGCAAAAATATAATAATAATAATAATAATAATAAAAAACACTTACCATTTCACAGTGCCAATTTAAATACACTCAGGCAAAAGATCGACCTGAAATTATATTTTTGTTGACCTACTTTTATAATTGCAATATATTTTTGCTGGTTTGTAAATTAATTTATAAATTTTTTTTAAACTAAATTAATATACATATATTTTAAATATTTTTATCAAATTTGTGAAAAATCTAATCTGGAATTAGGAAAAGAAAATCTCTGGTTTTTGGAAATTTGTGTTCTGAATAATAATTTGAATTTTTATACTTTTTTTAATTTAGTTCGTTTTTTTCTGAGTGTACGCTTAATTGTCGGAATAGCTGAGTTGGGTGCTGAAAGCCAACAAGTTCTTAAATTGTAAATTGAAATAAAAGTCGTTAAATGCAATTATTTGTGTAATTCTGATGTCTCAATATTGTTTCTCCGAAAAAATTGCAATTACTCGAGGCACTTAACCAGTGCATTTTTAGCCAGATATATGGCCCGACATAAATCAAGGCACACAGTGTGAGAAAGAGAGAGAGAGATGAGTTAATTTATTCCATCTAAAAATAAGATAGGACAGAGGCATTAGACATTAGCTCTCATCTGCTACAAATGATTCTTCATAATTGAATTACATGACCATGGGATTGTGATGGGGACAGGAGCGAAAACATTTTAATTACACACCTCATAATCATTTGGCTGTGAGTGTTGGATCTGTTGTATTTGAAGTGGGAGTACAACTTTGAGTCTTGGAGTAGGAGCCAAGAAGGAAGATGTTCCCTATCCTAGCTGAGAAACTTGATCAAATTTCTGAAATGAAATTCAACGACGCATGACGAGAATGTCCCCAAACTCCGTGGTCTGTGTGGGCTGTGCCCAGATCAACGACTGACTTTTATGAGGATATATACTTTATATATACATATATATATATATATGTCTAATTGTATATTTTCCGGTCTATGTGCGCGTCAGGGAATATTTATTTTGGCAGGCATGAGGAAATGTTGCATATTGTGTCTACTTGTAAATATTAACGGAAAACTTCATGAAGAATAAAGGGAAATTTATTTTAAAAAATATACACTTTTAATAAGACCCAAACTTTAATCTTAAATCGAAGACAACAAGTTGGAAAGCGCTGTTCGAGAGAACTTGACTGAAGGAATCCAATTGTTATCAAAATATATCTTAATAAAATTCGTACAATTGATCCAAAATATTTCTGAATAAATTTATATCAATTGGATGATTATTTTCTGAGATTTTAGAAATATTTTAATTTAGAATGAGACACTCTATGATGGATATAAGTTCTTTTTTTCCACCTTCAGATATGTGATTGTCTTAGGCATGTAATTTAAACAGCTCGCATATCTATTTCAGTCATTTCCAAAATGTATGCTCGTGCTATATACGATCTATTGTCTGCCTTATATATAAGGGCCAGTCTTAGACAGCCTCGGCAAGTGAGTTTTTTACCCCCACCCTGCCCCTGGTTGTGCATGATCTCATATTACAAGTGCAGTCAAAGCTAAATAAATCAAATTTTGAAGTGTGATCTTCTGTAGCAAGAAAAGAAAAACCAAAAAAACAAGAGAGAACGTTGCAGTCGGACGTAACCGACAGCGAAATACTATGATACCATAATTTGTGTGCAGTTAAGAAATACTGTCCAAGTTTGCCTTTCAGATTGTGGTAGATATCAGATAGTAACCCTTTTTTGGCTGTATCTCTTAAATTACAGATGATATGAGCTTTTTGGGATTTTTGGGCGGAAGCGGGCGTGGTTTGAAAAAAATTAAGGGTAAGGTTCATAATAATCTTCCTTCCAAGTTTGGTAACTGTAGCTTTGAAATTGCGGGAGATATGGGCATTTATCGCTTTTTTTGTGAGCGGGAGTGGCGGGAGTGGTTTTCTAAGGCTGAAGTCGGCATCTGGGCATAGGTCGAACCTTCAAAATGCCATAACTTCGTCAAAACTCAACGTATTTTCAAAAGCAAGGGCGTTTTAGCCAGAGTTTGGCCTCTAGATCAATCGTACATTTAAAGTTGAAAACGTGATTTTGAGTCGGAACATAAGTCAAAATTATAGTCCGAAAATCGGCATGTGAACATAGTTCGAACCTTCAAAATGCCATAACTTCGTCAAAACTCAACGTATTTTCAAAAGCAAGGCCGTTTTAATCATAGTTTGGCCTCTAGTACAATCGTACATTTAAAGTTGAAAACGTGATTTTGAGTCGGAACATAAGTCAAAATTATAGTCCGAAAATCGGCATGTGAACATAGGTCGAACCTTCAAAATGCCATAACTTCGTCAAAACTCAACGCATTTTCAAAAGCAAGGGCGTTTTAATCATAGTTTGGCCTCTAGATCAATCGTACATTTAAAGTTGAAAACGTGATTTTGAGTCGAAACATAAGTCAAAATTATAGTCCGAAAATCGGCATGTGAACATAGGTCGAACCTTCAAAATGCCATAACTTCGTCAAAACTCAACGCATTTTCAAAAGCAAGGGCGTTTTAATCATAGTTTGGCCTCTAGATTAATCGTACATTTAAAGTTGAAAACGTGATTTTAGGTCAAAACATAAGGCAAAATTATAGTCCGAAAATCGGCATCTGAGGTGGGCTTGGCATACCTACCAACCAAAATTGGTGACGATTTCCATAAAATTGTGGGAGATATGTTGCTTTATCAATTTGCGAACATCGATTTTGTCAATTTTCTAACTCCCTGGTGGACGTAAGACTCCAACCTTGACACTTTACCTTTTGAGGGTACTTTCAAGTATATGTTCCAAGTTTCAAGTCTCTATCTCTTAGGGTGTCGAAGAAACTTGCGTTCATACAGACAGACAGACGGACAGACAGCATGACGGACATTGCACAAACCCAATATACTATTATACCTTCGGTATCATAGTATAAAAATAAAAATAAAATAAGAAATGAGAAAAAACAGAAAATTGGACGCTAAGTGCAAAGCGTAACAAGATCAACAACATCATTAGAGGCATCAACAGGGAACTTGGGGAGTTTTGTTGTAATTAATGCGCCACGGATCCTCTGGGGTATGCCAATTGACATTTAACATCAACCTGTGGTTTGTGCCACAGCCATGCAGGAGACATGGCCACGGATACGGCTATGCTCGCTACTCTCTACACTTAGATAAACAACGCACTGAATTTTAGAAGAACTAAAAAGGTTTTCTTTTCTTAGAAATAATTTGTAAATATTTGAAAACATTTTTCTTAAAATTATAACAGCTTGTCCAAAATCATTAATTCCAAAAATTATAAAATAAAATGTACATAAAAAATAAATTTATAAAATATAAACTCGTGACCCCAAAGAGAAAAATAGCTAAATTATAAAAAAAATAAACCTTATAAGTAAAACCTTATATTTTTGCCCTCTCCCAGAAGAGTTTTTAATTCAATTATCTAATTTATTTAAATAATACACATATGAGAAATAACAACCTTAATGTTAGACAAATTATTTCAAAACTGTACAAAAATGTATGCTCAAATTAAGAAAAGAAAAACATTGATTTTTAAAAACATACTTTCTGAAAACCTTATGTTTGCCTTGGCAAATAGCTAAAATTGAGTGCGTCTTTTTTGTGAGTGTAATTGTGTAATTTATAAGAATTTTCACAACAACTGCGCAGAAAGTAATGTGCCCTTGCAACTGCAACCGCCTCTGCCCAGCATTTAAAAAAAAAATAAAAAAAAATGCCCAAAAAGACACGCGCTCCACAGGGGACGCTGCTGCTCGAGATCGTTGCTCGGGGATCAGGAAACCACGAAATCTGGGGATCTCATTGCCCTGCATCGTAATGGAGTTTTGCGCAGCCAGCCTCAACCTTCGACTGCTTGTTGTTATTTTTTTTTTTTTAGGTTTTTACACGGAAGACAACGTTTGCTGTGTTGTCTATTTTTTTTTTATTATTTTTTTTTGTCATGTGCTCAGTTTCCATTAAGAAAATAATTAACATTTGTTGTTGTGGCCCAGTGAAATCTGTTGAGCAGATGTCTTGCGGCTGCTGCTGTTGCTCTCGTGTCGACTTTGGCTTTGGATATGCCAAGTCCGCATTCGACTGGATTTTATATATGCATTTTAATGCATTTCCAAACACCTTTTGCCGACCAGCGATCCTAAAAATAGCAACAAATGTGGCTCCTCAATGGCCTGGCCCTGTCCAGTTTTCATTGGATTGTGTCAACCACACACAGCAGAAGCAGAAACCCATTAGGATCAAGATCATAAAAGTGTTTATTTGATTTTTTTGATTGCACTTCTGACACCTAAAAACGCAATATGAACTCAAGATCAGGTAATAAAAGATTGAGAGAGAGAAAGAGAGAGAGAGAGAGAGAGAGCAATCTATAACTTACACACAGAAAAAAATCAATCTGCAATTTACAAAACAGTTATTCTGATTTTTATAAAACAATTTATTTTCTTCGCTATAAAATTGTAAGTTTATTTAAATTAAATAATGTGAATTTATAATATATATTTATATATTTGTAAAAGTGAACAAAGGACATTTAAAAAAATAACCGGATTTTACACATATTTTCAAGTTTAGTAAATAACAATAGAGAACAGTTATCTTAGGCTTATTATAAATAATCATTGTACTTATTTAGTTGAGCTATCCTTGGCATTTTCAGGTATGTTTTTTTTTTTTGAGTGCAGAACCCACTCAAGACCAGGTAGTAAAACTCACTTTCACACTTCACAATTGAGAGGAGGAGAAAGAGAGAGAGAGAGAGATTTCCCTCCTCTCACAATGATTTCCCTCATGTCTGCTTACACTTCCTGATCACATCCTACTAATCTGTTGCTTGTGTTTTGGTTGTCTTTTATTTTTTGGCATTTCCGTTCCGGTTATTTCCCTCTCGAGTGCTCATTAGCATTGGGGTCACGTGGAAGTGTTGAGGTTCTTTTGCTTTTCCGCATTTTTAATCACTTATCCTCGAACAGAGCCTGGACGGCATTTGGCAACTTGTTTTCAATGCCCGGCGAGCCTTGAGCCTTGAGTCTTGTCTCAGTTTCATTTTTCATGCCACTTCACATCCGCAGCTGCCAAAAGTGTTGCAAGTGGCATATTTGAACTATTTGTCTGCCGCTTGATGTTGTTTTCCTTTTTTATGGCAATTGTTGTTGCTTCGCATCCGTTCGCTCCCAAAATTGTTGTCTCGCGTGGGCGGAACTCGAAAAATGATTGTTTTTAATGGCTGCTTTTCTATTTTCCTTTGGCCAACTAGAATAACACTTTCAAAAATTTAAATGATTTTTAAAGCATTCGTCTTGCGTTCGACGTGCGTTTTATGAGCTCCGTAAAAATAACTCAAAATTAATGCCAGAATTATTTTATTATGTGGTCCCTGCAACAGCCCACTTCTCCGACTTTGCCCTTTCAACACGCAGAAAAAAATTGGCGTAAGATGAAAATTGCTTTAAAAAATACTAAGTTTTTCTAAGAAATAATTTCAATATAGGAAAACCATTTCTAAACCATGCTCCAAATCGACTTCAAATCTGAGAAAGTTTTTTCAAATTAATTTATAATTTTTTTATAAACTATTTAAAATGTTATAAGTGAAATCTTAGAATGCAAATGTTTATTAATACTATAAGGATTTATTTTATGGTACACGCATAGAAAACAACACTCTTAAATTTAGACAGATTTCTTCTAAATTTTAGAATATTTCAACCTAAAATTGAGGAATGCAAAACTAGTTATAGAAAAGCCACAAATATAAATGTACTTTCTGTATAATAATATAGTGGCGACTTACTAAATTATGTGGCGTGTTTTTCTTTGAGTGTATTAGTTTATATCAAATGCATGCGAGGCTGTTTTTTTATTTTTAATTTTCAGGGAAGCCACCTGCAATAACTGAAGTCTTGGGTCATCATTTTGTGTAACTTTTGTGTGGCAACACATCAAAATAATCATAATAATAATAATAATAATCATAATCATAACAATAATAATCATAATGCGGCTTCCCCTCTCACACCACAGCTGCCTGGGCCGTCGCCAAACTTCCGGGCAGGCTGACGTTTGTTTTATTATATTTTGTTTGGTTCGCTTTTCCCTTTTGCTGCCTGGGGTTAAATCATAAAAAAAGTCGAAAATAATAAACAAAAATTTTCAATTGAACGTGAAGGAAAACTCGTATTGCGCATAAACTGACTCAAAATACAAAACGTGGACTTCGTATGTGGGTTGGGGTTGGCATTTTTAAGTGGGGGGAGAACTACAGGGGGCTCTTTCACTCTTCCACCCTCCATCTCTCTCTATCTGCCGCCAGGCTACGCGGAATTCTAATGAAAATAGCCGGGTAAATGTGAGTAGCTTCAGCTTCTGTTGTTATTGTCCGCCTGTCCAAATGTGCATACAAGAGAAATAATTCAACAAAGAAATAAACAACGAGGTTTGCTGCAGTCGGGTGAGCTCGACTATGCATACCCTGCTGCTGAATCAATTATAATTCTATTGGCAAATTTCCCTTTTGCACATTCAAATGCCGGAAGTGCTCTGATTTTTGTCTTTGCCTTTAAAATTATTGCTTTTATTGCTATTAGAAAAATAAATATATCGATATTCGAAACTAGCGCAATAATCGATAAAATTATATAAGCTTGATGTTCCCTTATTTATTTATTTATTTAGTTACAAATTTTCGACTACAATAATACAAAATATACAATTTAATATTTACATTTAAGTTAAGAAATAATTATATTTACAAGATTTTTGGGGTAGGTGTCGAGGGGAAATAGAAAAACTAATATTAATTTAGAAATAATAAGAATCAGTATTTGTTAGATCTATTATCTAGAGAGAGAGTAGTTCCTATATTCTCTGCCTCTTAAAATCTCTGGAGCTAGACATTTCTAGATCTTCTGCACTGTTAATCCTGATTGTGGATTCAGAGTTGCTTCCTTCTGCGTGTTACATTCTTTTCCACAAAGCCATTATACCCCTTATACCCATTATTAATGGGTTCAGGGCATAATAAAGCATTGCATGCAATTTAGCGTGTGTAGCAAATATGGCCACGAGGAGCGTTTCTTTTGGCTTCTGCTTGCAGCTAACAAATAAACGGCCAAGAAACAGTCTGTGAGGTTCGATGGGGCAACATTAGAAATTTCCAGTTGTGCATTTTTCTGCTTTTCGCATGCAGTTGAATTTTTCTGTTTATATTTTTTTTATTTTTATTTTTTAATTATAAATTCTGTTCATTATGCATTTGCATGCCATATTTGTAAATCATTGGAGCGTTGATTGCTTTATAATTGCTTGTTGCAATTACTTTATTATTTATGTTCTTGGAGCGTCATTAAGTTTATCTAGGGCTGTGAAAGTTTTAGCGGTCAAACTATGTTCAAAATGAAAAGCGATTTTTATTTATATTTTTTTTAGTTTGAACTCAATTTCTATAATTTTTTAAGCTACTTGACTTGCTTAATAAAAGGCACCTTTATTTATATGTGTAAATAAAATATTAAAAAATATTCTGTTTATACATTGCATTGTATTGAAAACATTCTTATATTTGATCAAGTAATGATTTCAATTCAATTTTTCTCTTTAAGCTACTTTCCTTTTTTTATTTTATTTATATTTTTTATAGAATGAATAAGTATTTTATTGAATCTCTTTATATTTTTATATATTATATTGATTACATTTCTGATGCAATTTTAAAGCTTTTATAGCAATTTCATTGCTTATGAGTTTTAAGCCATATAAATACTTCTATTTGTGACTCAATGCTTGATGTGGCAACAAAGGTGAATCACTGCCGCCGAGCAACCAAAACTGACCCAAGAGAAATGCAATAACAAAGACACCATCAGAAGTGATTAACCTGTCAACGCCATAGAACAATCAGCGAGTGCCCCAAAATGTTGCACAGAATAGCTCCTCGGAGGCGAAAGGGTTGCTCGCTGCCTGCCTCGTTGTTGTTTTTCCTCCAGTTTAGGTAGCAGTTGAGCGTCTACAGATTTACGACTAGAAACGGGGCAAGTCGAGTTGCGGCTCATAGAATAGCATGCGATACACTCAGAGCAAATTCGAACTGATATTTAGAAAAAACAAATTAGAAAACAATTTAATTTTTATTTATTTTATTTTATAAAAAAACATACTTTAAAAATAAGAAAACACTTTTGTGATTATAAAAGCTTTTTTGCGTATATCTAGAATTTATTTCCAAAATGCAGGAAATTATTTTTTCAATTCTTATAATAATAAAAAACATTTCTAAAAAAAAGGAAACAACAGCTTTCTGATTTTAAAAGTTTTTTATTCGTTTGAACCTTACTAGTCATTTATAGTTTTCCAAACGATTTTCATTATAAAATGATCTTCTAAGAGTCAGTGCGATTTTTTTCTGAGTGTACCAATTGCCCATGCCGTACTTAAGAACCCAAAGAGTCAGCACAGAGTAAGAGTCAGAATCTGAATCAGAATCAGAGTAAGAGTCAGAGTCAGAGTGCGTGCAGGCGAAGACAACAACTTGACATTTATGTGCAGGCAAATGCAATTGTGTAAGTGCAACGAGTGCTGCAAGTCGATGTACATTTCAAGATCATTTGCATCCACACATACACACACACACACTCACTCACTCACACACACACTCACTCGCACACACTCCTTGAGTGTGTGTTGGGCCCGGGATCAGTTTTCTACATTTTATGAACTACGAAATGTGCAATTTCTACGCTGTGTGCCCCTTGTAAGTTTTTACGAGTTTTCCATCGGTTCCAATGTGCGTTGCATCTGCCACTCATTTTATTCGTTGGCCCAGTCCCAGTCCACTTCAGAAATTCCGCAGTCTGCCACATGGAATCGCTCTGCACTCGCTACCAACTTTTAGCCATCTTTGTCTATGTGTTTTCCTTACAAAATTATAAAGTTTCCTATGTACACTCAACAAAAAAATGGCACTAGTCGCTATTAATTTAAAAGTATTTCTTGGTTTTAGAAATAATCTCTTAAAATAAATTTATAAAATGTAGAAAGGTTTGGCCGAAATCGACAAGCATTTTCAGATTTTTTCTAATTGTTACAAATATTTTCTTTAAAGAAATTCATTTCTCAAAAGTAGAAATGCAAACCCTATTTTCTAAAAAGAACACCTTCTAAAATTCAGAACCAATTATCGAAATTTAATGTGTCGGCTTAGTTTGTATTAATTAAATAAAAATACAATTCTATACTTTACAAATTTACTTTGTGAATAACAAGGTGGCCAACCATTGACGCCAAAAATAGACCGATTTACTTAAATTCAGGGCTGTTTTTTCTAAGTGTAGGCAGTATGTTTTCCTCTTGTAGGGACATTTTTCAATGCACCCGTCTAATAACATTTTTAATGTGCATACCTCAGATGTTGGCCTTTGATGATCACGCGCCTTCTCTTTCACTCTCGCTCCTTCTCTCTCACTCTTTTGCTTCTACCCTAGGTATTTTTTCTGAACTACCTCCTGCTTTCATATGTCATTCTTGCATGGCTTTTATTACTGTGGTAGTCTATTTTGGCCGCAACATTTCATTGATTACCATTTGGCATGTCTTCGCTCTAAACAAGGGGAATTTTCTTTTCTTAAGGAAAGCAAATCTAAATATTGGATTTAAATTCTGTGCTATGAAGTACATGTAATCTTACTGAAGCGTGCTTTTTAAACTTTTTTAAGGTAAGGCAACGTTTTTAAAACTGTAAATAAAAGTAGATAAAAATATTTGAATACGGTATTCTTTGCTGGCTAGGCCAAGTCTCATAGAGATATGGCATTAAAGCTGAGGCACTAGCTTGCATAGAAACAGATAGACGGAAGGATCACTATACCGATCAATATATATACTTTATCGGATCGTAAACATTTCCTTCAGCGCGTTCCAAGCTCTTACATAATATTTATAATAACCTGAACTCTTAAACTTACAGTAATAATATTTCAAAGTGTATGTAATTTAAATTAAAGGTATTTTATTTGTAAGGATGTAAATATAATATATTAGTAATAAGCATAAATATATATGTAATATATAATTATAAGTAAATGTATTTATAGTTTTATTTAGTTTTTTTCTCATATGATCAGCTTAGTCTAAGCAGATTTTGTTGAACAATTTTAGTGAATAAAGAACCCAAACATAATTTCCCTCAACAAACAACATAAATAGAAAAATCAATTAAAAAAAAAAATTCAAACTTTGGCACTGATAAGACACGATTTTATATTTGAAAAAAAAACTCCAATGCAGTAACAACAACAACACTAATACATACAAATAGAGGATACAAAGGTAACGAGATTCTCTGTATGTATTTGTTGTTGTTGCTTTTTACCTATCGGAACTCATCAAATATGCGCGACGTTGCCAGCATGGAATGGAATGGGATGAGAGGAGAATAAAAAGAATTGTTGGGAATCAAAGAACAGACGACAGCATTTTGATCATGCGAAAAACGCACGCAAAAGAAAAACATGCGCAGGTACAACAACAACAGCAACAATATTTGAGTTTTTCCCTAACAAACTCGAACAGCCAAGCAGAGGCAGAGGCAGAATCAAAAGCAGCGGCAGCGACAGCGACAGCGACATAGCGGCAATGAGTGGGTGCAATATGGCAAACATATTTAAACACTGATCCCGCATGCATATGTGTGCGTGTGAGTGTGCATGTCTGCGTGTGCGTGTGCGAGGGAGAGAGTGAATGCTGCTGCAGTTAGTCAAAGCAGAGCTGAAGAAGTAAACGAAGTAGCAAAAGAAGAAGCAGCACATATAAAATAACCAAAGCGGCAAAGGGATTCTCTCAGCGTGCAGAAGCAGCGACGTTGACGTCGATATCGACGCAGACGCTATTTCAAGTGTTTTGTTCTCATTGAAGTTGTAGAATTTATTCCGTTTCGGGATTTCAATGCAGACGCACGCGCAGCGCGTTGAATAAATCAAAACAGCGACAACAATAACAACTTTGAGCCACCGTTACAAATTTGAATGTGTTTGGCGCGCTTTCTATATTAAATCAATCAAACTGACGTTGCACATTATTCAAGCAGTGAAATCAAAAGCGCTTTTTTTGCTCACTTGACTTTAAATTTATTGGTTTTTTTTTGCCATTTTTGGCATCTGGCGGAGTTTTGAAAAGCCTTTTTTTTGGCGCGTGCGCATGCGTTGCTAGTGAAAGTGTTGCCATCTCGCTCTCTAGTATAAGCAGTGAAAATGGATCATAAATTGCAATTGTGAATTGAGCAACAATCGTGCACAGATTGTCAAAGTTATCGAACCAAAACTGAACTTGATACCCAATTTTGCCTAAGACGATCTCAAGATGTTTCTAACCATGGATAATACAAACGCATTTTTCTCAGGTAAAAATTGGGTTAAATATGCCAAAACGAGCGAAGATTGAGCTCACATTTTCTTCAAGTCAGTTTAAGATACACAATTTTATAATAGGAAATTCTGAAAACAAATGAGCCAAAATAAATATAATTTTTACCTTGCATGTTTATCTTTGGTTAAAGCTTAGGTCTTGCTAGAATCATCAAAACTCAGAATGGTATAAGGATAAAATGTAGGTTTAATATACAAAAATCAGTTAAGATTAAGTCTGGAAATTATCAAAAATATTTGGAAGAAATGGATTTCTTTTATAATTCCAAATTCGGAGTTAAAAAATTCGCTTATAAATGAGTCCAAATAAATAGTAGTTATTATTTTAATATTTATCTTATATTAAAGGTTATTAACATTTTATAATATAAAAAGATTTTAAATTGATTTACTCTAATTCTATACGTACAGTAGTTTCCTTAACACAGTTTTAATGTATCTCAATATCTTCTTTGTTTAATATTTCAATTAATTGTTATCTATATTTAGAACATACAATTTTTAATATATAAATATTTCTTGTTGTTTTGTCTTAGGCTAAAATTTTCTTTGGCTTAATAAAAAAATATCGAGATCTTTAAACATAAAATCGTTTTCTCCCATTTAATATACTTAAATCCTAATCAACAAATCTTAAAATATTATTAATAATTATTACAAAAATTATTTTTATGTATAAGTGGGAACATACATTTTTAACATATAAAAAATATTAAGTACTATTTTGTATAAGCTTTTATAATGAAAAAAACTCATAACCATTAAATATTAAATATTTATTTTCAATTTAGTTTACTTTTATTATGAACTACTATTTATATTCTTTTTACAAGTCGATTTATATATCATAATAAATATATAAAATCCATTAGCATAGCTTATATATTATAATTTTAGTACAACCATTATTACATTAGCTTATTTTTTTTAAGTTATCCTTTTAAATACTCATTGTTATCTTTTTGAAAATCCAACTTTTATTATATGATTTGTTTTAGAACTATGTTGTTTAAATTGATTTGTTTGTTTGATTTGTATCTTATTTGAAGATAATATAATCATAGTAAACCCTTTTCAATTGATTTAATATATTTTCCTTTTGTTGTATTTACTTTTAGATAATCCCTGTTATTTTTGTAATGACACAAAATCGCCCCGAACTCCAGACTCGCCGCAGTCGTCATCGGGCAAAAAGTTCTCGTTATTCAAGCGTCGCAACTCGAAGGGCAGCAGTCCACGTCCGGCACTGCCCGGAACCAATCCGGAACAGATGCGTCTGATCACATCGGCCAATCTGGATACAACCGCAACGATGGCCTTTGGCAGTCCACGCGGCAGCTTCAACTCCCTCGGCGGTTTCTCACAAGTGAGTTTTTGCCTCTGCCAATTAATCATTGTCCGATCTCGCGTTGCAACTTCCTGCTTCAGTTGTCTCTAATGCAACATTCGACTTTCAACATTCCATTCACACACACACAGCAATCGTTTGAACTGCAGCCGCTGATGTTTGCTCGCCAGCATTCGTCCAACAACAATTCGCACTCGGAAACGTTTCGGGAACGCCTCGGTTCCTGCAACGAGACGCACAGCTCCCAATGTCCGGGTGGCGTTGCCGAGCACGACGATGTCTTCAATGCAAGGTGAGTGATCTGCGAAAGGGGTTTTCTTTTTGAGAGATCTGGTTGGGGTTTTCTTATACTCTGCTATTGAAGGTACTCAGAGTATATTTTGTCTAATGTCCGCCAAGCTGTCTCTGTCTATTTATATGAATCTGGGCACATATACTTGTCTATGCACTCGTCAGACAAGGTTGGTCAAAACTGGGTGCTACGTCCACTAGCAAATTGGGATAGAATCGATAAGAATCGATCACATTTTTAAAGCTGCAGTCACCAAATTTGGTGGCCAGCTGTTAGCTGCTGTTATTACTTATTGGTCAGTGTATTATACAGTCGGATACGCCCGACTGCAACATTCTCACTTGCCTTTTTTTGAGATCTGGGGCGGTTTTCCTTTTTTTTGCTGCTCTTGTTGCTCTTGACAGGATGCAGCTGTTGACAGCTTGCCAAAAAAGAATTCTACTCTCCTGCTTACTCCCCCTTTTCTCATTACCAATGACGTTGCTAATCGTGCGTACTTATCGCTCTTCTCTCTCATTTCTTCTCGGTTTCTCTCTGTCTCTCTGATCTGTTGCCCATCTGCAGCAAATCTCAGCGCCATCACACTTTGCCTAGCGGCGGCACACGTCGTCATTCCTTTGGCAGCAACTGGGCAAATCAACAACAGCAACAACACCAACACCAACAACAACATCAACGACAACTGAACACATCCGCATCCAGTTGCACATCGCCATCGATTGGACCCAGTTCGCCGGATGAGGTGCCCAACATGCTGGCACCCCGTCCACCGGTGCCATCCCCAAATAAATTTCGCGGTCCCTCATATCGCAGAAGAGGTAAGTGAATCTTTATTATTTTATAAATCAGCTTCTGTTAAAATTTTATTAACAACATTTTAATGTAATGAAAAATATATTTCATTTGTTAAGTTTATTATTTACACTAAATATAATTTTAAATCAATTGCAGTTATTTCTTCTTTTTTTAAAGTTAAAACTTTTTTCTATAAAGTTTAGCTATTATTTGCTTTAGATGGCAAGTTTGTTTTCTGATTGAATTAAGTGAATTTTATAAAAAAGTTTAATTTATTTTGGAAAAAACCACACCAAAATTTAGACTATTTTTTTCTGTGAATAAATTGACTCGTCTTTTGGCGCAGATCAATGTTGTATATTCTTTACGAATCGGAAATACCTTCTTCTGCCTGTTACATAATTTTGGTAAAAATTAGTATACCCTTCTTACACATTTTGAATGGGTATAAATATTCCAATTAATCTGCTTCAAGCTCAATTCACATTCAAAACAACATCTATAAAATTGAGCCAGGCTATAAATATAAATATATAGTGCGACTCTAATATGCCATTAAGTAGTACATGCTGTGAAACTTAATTAAATATATTAATTAGTTAGTGGATATATATATATATATATATATACATAGTTAGTGTATTTATTTATGAGTTAGATCAATTTTATAACAAATTCTCAGGTTAAAATTGCCTCGTTTGGCGTTCGCATTTTTTGCACTTCTGAGCAGGGCCGATCCCTGACACTGAGTGCCACACGTATTCGCATATTAAGCGACAGCTACCCCAACTCCCCCTTCTCTGCACCTGCCCCCTGTTCCTCCCCCTCCTGAGCAGGCGCCAGGGGTCTGCTCTGTGCCACTTTTGCATTCAAATAACACTGAAATGTTTACGCAAGTGATAATTGTAAATGCACAAATGTTGTTTTTGTTGCTACTTTTGTTGTTGTTATTGTTGTTCTTGTTGTTGCGGCCAGTGTCGCCTGAGTGTCGCCAAAGTTGGCATTGTTTTGAGTCTTAATGAGCTGCTTCATCCTAACAGACGTCTCTTCTGGTCTGGTCTGGTCTGGTCTGGCCTCCGACTTGACATTGACAGTCCCGACTTGAGTCGTGTGATGTATGCCACAGAAATGGTTTGTTGCATGCCTGATCATGATGATTACCCCCCGACATCTGCTCAGTTACAGTCATAACTTTAATGTTTATGATGCGCTCAGGACTTCAACACATCGATTATTTATAGACAGCTACGACTTCCAAGGTTTTCAATTGTTAACATTGACACTGAATTGACTGACGGGCACTTGAAAAAAATAAAAATAAAAATAAATGAATTCTACTTGTTCCTGAGCCGCAAAGATTATCAACTCAGTTTTGGATTGGAGCTCTTCAAGCACTTGAACAAACTACTGTGTGCAATCAGTAATCACTGATTCGGATCTTGAGTAGTTTGAAGTGCAAGTCAACAACTGATTGATAACAAAACATTAAATACAAATTAAAATCGAAATCAATTTCATTATTATTGATTCACTTAGAATACTTGAAAAACTGACCGATCTTGGGATGATCTAAACCTGAATTTCAATTAAACAATAATTCATATAAAGGATAAAGGTACAATTTAAAATTAAAAATTTTATAGATTTTAAACTAATATTGATTGACTGAAAGGTGTATCAATTTTTCCACTGAAGTATGATTGAAGTAGTTAAAAGAATTTAATTGCCAAAAAGTGTGTCGAATTTTTCAATGAAACATGAATAGGAATAGTTTTATAATTTCCATAAATGTAAAATTTCTAATTAACTCTTCAATCTCAATAGAAATTTGAACGTCATCGTCGAAAAATCTTTTATTTTCATATTTAAGCTTTTAAGAAGTTTTGAATTCATTTAACATCTTCAAAAATTGGCTCCGCTTATTATACAGATACCCTGTGTTTTTTTTTTTCTAAACTCCAGGTTATATTTCTAATTTAATGAAATTTATTTTTGGTATTTTTTTAAATGATTTTTAAAGACCAGTAATTTTTTGCAGCTCTAAGCTCCTTTATTTGGATGCAAAATGAAGTGTTGCAATTTATAGAACTACCGACGACACAGTTAAACAGACCCCATAAACATATATACATATATAGATAGAAATTATGGATGGTGACCAACTATGAAGCGTAACTGTACAATTGCAATTTGAAATTTACTTTGTCACAATGAGCAATGAGCGCAGGGCAATTGACACACTTGCAACAAAAGCGGCAACAACAGCGGCACCAACTTCAATTTTAACACCTAAATTTATGGCAAAAAAAAATAGCAAATAATATTCTGCCCATATTTGTGAATGCAGGAAAACAAAAACAAAAACGAGTTCATCATTTATAAAAAAAAAGAAAACAAATGCAAATGAGATAAACATTGCCACATTGGGTGTAGGTGTGTGTGTGTGTGTCTGTGTCAGTGTGGGGCACACATTTCCGGCAAAGTGCAGTTGCAGTTGCAGTTGCAGTTTAGCAATTTTGCCGTTTGACTCTTTAATTGTCGGAATAAATGTTGACTATGCTTGTTTGTGTGTGCAACATGGCGGATGTGCAACCTGCCGCGGAAAGAGGCAACAAATACAAAACAACAACTGACAAGAGTCAATAAACGAGTGGGCGGGGGGTGTGGCTGCCCAACATGACAAGCAGAAAGAGCAGAAAAATAAATGAAAAGCATAAATTGAAAACTTTGCACAATAATCAATAAGGTGGGGCCAAAGGGGCCAACAGGAACTTTGCATAATTGTTAGCCAACTTGGCCATTGACTGTGCCTATGTCTGTGTGTGTGTGTGTGTGTGCGGGTGTGCGTGTGTGTTGGTTGTTGTTGTTCAAACGTGTTAATGGCGCGGAAGCCTGAACTCCCCACACGCACTCGCCGAAGCTGTTTTGCATATAGCGCGTGCCAAGCAAACATTTAGCCAAATTTGGCCAACATGCTTTAGGCCAATTGTGCATACAAATCCAACCACACACAAATTCAAGTCAAAAGGGGCACAACAATTCAAGCGGGGAGTGTACACTCAGAAAATAGAATTGCCCTGAAAAGTTTAGAAAATCGCCCAAAAAATTAAATCGACAACAAAACTAGAAAGTTTTTCTTAATTTAGAATTAATTTGTATGCATAAAAAAAATTTGAAAATTATCAGGTCTTGCCCTAAATTAACAATCCCACAACTATTTCGTTACTTAAAAACATTTTCTATTAAGAAATGCATTTTTAAATTGCAAACCATAATTTTTAAACAAATCTTTGCTAAAATTACGAAAAAAATGAAATCGGGAACTAAACACGAGGGTTTAAATTGCCATAAAATTATAACTTCTGCTAAAAGTTTTTTCTTAAATATATATTTTAGAAAATGTAGGGAAATAAATTAAATAAAGCACTCGCTAAAAAACTTATAAATTTATAAAACAAACAATACACAATTTCTAAAAATTAGAAATGAAATGAAAAAATATACGCTCTGAATAATAATGTATATGTAAATTTACGTTCTGAAAATTCAGTGCGATTTTTTTCTGAGTGTAGTCTTTTTTAATAATTTTTTTACTTGTGCAGCCGGCAATGTGCCACATATCATTTTATATAGTGCCCCTCTTTCTAATTGCTTGCAGGCAGCAAGTGTGGCAGGTGATTTGAGGTCAACTGGGGAGCTGTGCAACTGTGCATTGCAAAGCGTTGTTGCACTTGCTGCTGTGCAACAAGCGATTCTGAGAACATCTGCTCATCAGATTACACTATACACAAACAAAGAGCAGCCGCCTTTGTGGCAGCTGCCGCATGCCTCCATTCCTGCTGCTGCTGTTGTTGCTGCTGCCCCAGCTGGGGTTCAATACACTAACCAACCTCGTGTTGTTCTGCATAACAAACAGAGGCAAAACAACGAAATCCTATTGAGGGAAATCACTGCCTGAATTTCCTTGACCGCATCTCAGACATATCCATTCCACATCCCCCCTCGTCAACACCTGTTGCATTCATAAATATTTCATATTTCGTATACACAAATTTCGAGTCTCGACTCAAAGCATATTTTTCCATTTACATAATTTTGGGTTGAGGCCCGACTGGAGGTCTCTTCTGTAGGAAGAGGATAACAATCACGCTTACATTTTGCTCACGTCTCAATGTGAAGTTTCCTTCTTCTTCTTCTCCTCCTTTTTCTGATTTTTCTTGTTTTTTAGCTGACTATTTTTAAACCTTTTCTCACATATGCTTGCAGCACAGTGCTGCAAGGCTTATTTGTGCAGCAAATGAAAATGTAAGAAAAAATAATTAAAAGAAATGAGTTGGTTTTATAAATTTAATGTTCATATCAATCTGATAAAATATTAAATAATAAAAATAATTAAATATAAATATTGTTATCCAAGGAGCTCAATATCTAACTAAACTCAGATCAGGATCTTGTTTCAAAGCTATTCGTTCTAATTTTGGACTGAAGATTTTTGCGGATAGCAAAATTAATTCATGATTTTAATATGTAATTTTTGTTGTCCATCTAATTCTACTTATAATAACTAATGAAAATTAAAATTATGGGAAATAATAGAGTACAACTTTATTCAAACCTATTCTTTATAAAACAAACGTTCTTAGTATTCAAAATGTTGGGGGATGTTTCTTATCCAGTAATTTTCAGTTTATTTCAAAAGAAATAAATTTTAAAGAATACTAAAGTGTTAGATTTTCTAAATCTTACAAAAATAAGATCAGAAGTTAAATAAGAACACAATAAAATTGATTTTAACACTAAAGAATAAATAGACTCAATGTTCTTCCTCAAAATCTTGGCTCCTTTGCCACAGCTGTTTGCTGACTTTCTGTCTATTTGAAATCTTTGTTTATATCTTCCTTGAACCATTACCAAGGCACAATTTCAAGCTCAACTTGAAAATGCAAAGGGATTTCCATAGTATTTCACATCAATTCATATGCCAAGATTTTTTATTGCTTGCCACATTTAATTTTGTTTATTTATATAAATTTATAGCTGAGCTGCTGTTGCCCTTGTCTGTAGTTTCTGTCACTGCCATTTAAATAAAAAAAATATATATTTATCCATTTATTAATATATGCATTTATGAGCTTTTACACTAAAAAAAATCAACCTGAAATTTAGAAATCAAAAGAGAATTAAATTTCTTTCAATTGTATTTGTTATAAAATAATATCACTGAATATTCTTTAGGAATTATATATGAAAATAAGAAAATCTGTTTTAAGGGCGATTTTCCAGCTTGGGGTAAATTGCGTTTATAGCTTATTATTTTCCGATTTGCTAATTTATAGCTGTTTTTTCTGCGAGTGTATTTCTGACTGTTTTCCTTTTGTAACTCCCAACGCAATTCCTAACTGTTCACAGCGCTCCTAAGCCGCATTCGGCACGAGAATAACACAACAGGCGAATCTTAACAGGGCTGTTTATAAATAAAAATAAAAAATAGCAAAAAGAAATAATAAAATTGGCGCTGTTAGCCACTTAAAATGCCATAATTCCGTTTATAGCCTGGTTCAGAATGGGTAGCGAATGAGGGTGTGGGTGGGGGAGGGGGGAATACGAACTTGGTAGCACGGTAGCACTTAAAATGGACAGCTTGTTGATTAAACGTCACAAGCACGTACAACAACAACAACAACAAAACCAACAACATCAACAGAAAAACCAACAACCAACAACAACAACAGCTGTGATTTTTATTATTTTATAATCTTTTGAATGCATTATTTATGAAGAGAGAAAGACGTCAAGAAAAAATAAACTCTGACAGAGAATGAGAGAGAGAGGGTGTATAAAAGTATGAGAGAAACTCTCTCTCTCTCTCTCTTTTTCCCTCTCTCTCTCTCTCTGTTTGCATCGATTGCTCATTATTATTCTTGGCATTCAACTTTGATTTGACTGCCCCAAGTTGAGCTGAGCTCAGCTTTGACTGGCTTTATGGCCAGTTGAAGTTGAAGGACTGTGGCAAGTTGACGTTGCGCATGCGCAGCTAAACTTGACGAGACCAGAGTGTGTGCGAGTGTGCGGGTGTGTGTATATGTGCGAGTGTACTACGATGTATTCTTAAAGTGCATCTATTCACAAAATAGAAAATACAAACTCGTCCACCAACTCCACAAAAAGAAAAGAAAACATTTCAAAAATGCAACTCAAAATCGAAGATGTCGAATTGCAAACGTTCTGCTGCGGTGAGTTTGAGTTTTTATTGTTTTCAAAAACAAAACACTTGAACGCAATGCAATTGCATTTAAAGTGCACTCGAAATTCAATACAAGACGTCTGTAAACTATTAAAAAAACAACTAAGCAACGAGCTGTGTTTGACTGACATTGAAAATTCAAGCACGTTTTTTCCAAATTCAAAATACAAAATTAAGGCACGTTTTTTAATTGAAAATCAAAGAAAATGCCGTCGGCAAGGTTTAAACAAAAAGGGCGAAAGGGTTTTTTGAGTTTCTTGTCGACAATTTTTTGTCTGCAGTTTTTTGAGCGACCAATTGCATAATTAAAGGATTTTAATTTCCGTTCAGAAATTAACAACTCAAACATGCATTCAATTTCCGCCCGAAAAAAAATTGATTACCCAAATGCAGTCTAATCCTGAAATACAATACGATTAACACACAGAGCAGCACGTGTGTGTAGGGTGTGCGTGTGTAGCTTCAGAAAAAAAATGATTGGGGGAGCTGCACTCGAAAATAGAGCAGAGATTGAATTTCCGCTGAAGCTGCGCCATTTAAAATCTGTCTAGACTAGGTTTTTGTTTTTCAATTAATAACAAAAGTAAGTAAAAAAAATAAAAAAAATATGAAAATAAAAGAAAACATTACAAAAAGATGAAAAGATGAGGGGGCAAACAAAGCCAGACATTGAAATAAAAACAGAAACGAAAAAATCAGGGGCATCCTTGGCTGCTGTTTAGAGGCACCCCTGAGCTGCTGCTACCCCAAAAAACCAGATGTGCAACAATTGGAGGCAAGAGGAAAAACAAGAGCGCGTGCTCCCGACTAGGCTGCAGCATATATATACCTTTATAAAAACATATATATATTTTTTTGCTGCCGCGTGCCGACGTCAAAGCAAAATAGATGTTTAAAAATAGCAAAAACGCTGGCAGGCAGGCAGCCAGGCAGCAATTATAATTGAAAGGGCTGTGCGTGATGCAAATGCATAACCAACTAGATGGGGGAAGGGGGAGTGTTGGGGGGAGGGGGGCACTGACAGGGACTGGGCTAAAGGCGCAGGCGCAACGGCTGGCGAATGTGGCAGGTGCCGCTCAAAGCAGGCAGCACTCAGAAAAGAGCACAAGCATAAATATATTTATGCATTTATGTTTTTGTGTATGTGTGTAAGTATTTATGTGTGTGTGTGTAGCAATAACAATCATAACTGAAAGTAACGTACAAATTTGCAGTTGCAGCGACGCCAGCAGCGACGCATGCACCGGAAATCGCTTATAGAATGCAACAACAGCAGCAGTGAAAGCATAAATTGCCACTGCAAGCGTTCTGCATTGTGTGTGTGTGTGTGTGTGTGTGTGTGTGTGTGTGTGTCGATGTGTGTGTGTCGATGTGTGTGTGTCGATGTGTGTGTGTCGCAGCTTAAGCTTGCACTAGAGATGAACATGCAGCGTGTAGTTTGAAAAGCCCTCCTAAAAAAAATAAATAAAAAAATCACTTTTAAGTCAGTTATTCTCAATTTAAAAATCCTTATTTTAATTATTAATAATTTTAAAAAGATAACAAATAAACACGCATTTGTTTAAAAACGTACTTAATTTTTTAAAGCGCCTTCAGTTTCTAGACAGCTGCCTGGAAAATAGCTCAATTCTCTTTTATGTCAACTTAAGCTACACTTCCTCATCATTTTCCGAATATTTCATAGTAATTTTTGTTGACACGCACCCATCTTTAGAGTGCAGCATAAATTGTGCGCAGGAAACGCTGAAATACACCTACTACCACACACATACATACACACACACACGCACACACACACACCCCATAAACACACGCACACACTCAACACATAAATGCATACTAAGCCGGAGTCTCTTTCTCTGTCTCTCTCTTTAAAAAATTGTGTGAACACGCAGCATCAATCTCTCTCTCACTCTCCCGCTCCCCCTCCCTCTCTCTCTCTCTCTCTCTCTCTCTCTCTGTCGCACTCTCCCTGTCTGTCCACATCTCTTTTCCGCTCTCTGATGGCACGGCTTTAATAAACGGAAATGAAAAATTTGAGTTGATTGTTGTCAAGTTGTCGCTGTTGTTATTGTTATTGTTGTTCTTCTTGTTTTATTTTTTATATGCGCGTCCAAAAAAAAATAAAAAAACAACAAAAAATTATAATAATAATACATATGCATGTGACAACTACTTAGTTAAGAGCAACTGCAAAAAATGCGGGCTTTTTTCCAATTTTTTAAGTGTTTTTACTTAATGCAACTATTTTACTCACGTCAATTAACCTTGAACGGATTTTTAAGAAAGAATTCTAAAGAGATCGAAAATAAAAATATAAAAATATAAAATATGTGAAGTATATATTTATATTTATAAATTCCTGATCAGCATCATGAATCGAGTCTGATTATCAACTGAGGCTCTTATCTCTCTTCTCGCTTTATCGTCAGAGCAATGTGAATTTTCTTTATAATTCTTATATTTATATATTAGTATTTTATATATCTACTTCCAATTGAGAAGCGCCTCGATTACTGATCAGCATCAATAGCCAATTCTTATTATTGTGATTATTACTTATCTCCCGATTCTTCTCTTCTCGCTTCATATCAGAATTTTCTTTCTTTACTCAAAATTTAAGCCTAAAGCAAAAGCTAAACTTGAACTAAATAATTTTCAATAATTTATATGCTACTTCAAAAAAAAGTAGCCATAACTTTTCGAAACTCAAATGATGTGTGAGACATTGTTTTTTTTTCTGTTTTCTTGGTCCAAATTATTCCCGGGAATATTTATGGCTTGATTTCCATTTGAGCAGCGCCTCGATTGCATCTCAGTGGAGATATTTGTTTGGCTGACATGTCGCATTTAAATTTATGAAGACATTTATTAGCATACAGACGCGCATAGATCTGTGGAATGGCTGCCAAAGTGACACAAAATGCATCTCATCCACCCCCTCCCCAACTCGCAACCAGATGCATTTCCCCAAAAACAGCGAAACATCAAATAAATAACTATAAAAAATCTAAGAGAAACGGGAAAAAAATACACTCAAACGCACACCTTCAAAAAATGCAACACATTTGAAATGTTTGATGAAGTGTTTGACAAAGTTGTCGCTTCTCCCCACTTCACCCCACACCCCCTCAGTGGGGGTGTTATTAATCAGCGCCTAACTGCGATAGGGTGGCTCGTGCTAAGACCACAAATGTTGCATTTTACACGATCATTTTGAGTTCTTCTTGTTTTTTCTTATAATATTTCTGTTGAATAATGACAATTTCCTTTCGTGTCGGCAACTTTAACTAAAAGTGTCGATAGGGTGGGAGAGGGGGAGGGGGGCAGACATTTGACACCTGCTGCACAATTATTCAGCGCCCCCCAAACAGATACTGGGAATTGAAAAATCCAAAACTAAAAATAGACACTCTAAAAAGAGTTGCCTGTTGTTGCATTGTTTTTATAAGAAATGCAGACGGATAAACATGTGGCATGAATGAGTGTATGTGTGTGGGAGCCTGTCTGGCATTCAGAGTACCCCTTCCCCCACCCTCGTACATATGTCCATGTCCAGCCCCAGCCCCATCCCTTTTATGACAGCGACACAGCAATAACAACAAAAACTAACAAAACATTAATGTCAAAAACATCAAAAAAATAACATCGGAATCGGAGTTGGCAGTTGAAGGAGTTGGAGGAGCCAAAGGAGTTGGAGGAGTTGCTTGGGTGCAACGGACAGACCTCCAAAGTTGTTTACAAGCCCAGCACTGCATTAAAATGCATGATGCGACTCTACACTCAGCAAAAAAATCGCACTCGTTTTTAGAAATTCGCCTAAGCATAACTCAACTTTTTAAAGCATATTTCCAAAATAAATGTTATTCATTTTCTAGGTTTTGGGGTGCATTTTTATAAAATTTAGGAAATGTATGTCTTATTTTCAAAGTTTTATTTCATATGAGTTTAATTAATTAGTAAACATTAGTATAAAGATTTATAATATTATTTGATTTAAAAAAACTTTTCGGCCTTAAGACAAAAGAAACTGTAATCTAGTGTGAAGCTGAATTTCTACATTTTAGAATTGCATTTCTTAATAATAGAAAATATTTCTAAGAAATAGAAAAAATCTCCTAATTTGTGGCAATCCTCTCTAGTTTTTAGAAAATTGTTTTCTTATATTTAAAATTAATTCGAAAAACAAGTAAAAGTGTGAATTTTTCGCTGAGTGTAGTACTCAAACTAGCTGGCTAATAGACAATTGCATTAACTGCGTCGGCACTTTGTGCAATGGACTCGGACTTGGTTTTTATGAACTCTGCCATATCGTATATTAAATGCAGTTTAGAGTCGCTGATTGTTGTGTCTACAGATTGTTTAGCTAGCATCTATAAACTTTATAACTCACATCTGCATTGGGGCATATAAAGTTCTTCCTCAGACATCTGCCTCATGTTGCGTCCAAACGAACTCCTGAACTTCTTCCCTACATTTTTGAGAAAGAAAGAAAATATTTCATGCATCATTTTCACACTGTGCGCCGGGCCAGAAAATGAAATAGTTGTTTATGTTTGGAGAAGAGAATAAAAAACACGTTTCAGGCGAACTGTTCATCGATGCACAGACACTTTTTATGATGTGTTTTTAAATGTTTTCATTATGAGGCCTGTGTTTCACTGAGCAAATAAATTTGTAAATAACTGGGTCAAATTGTTTCAGGTTTTTGGAAAGGGTGTAGAAAGTTGTGCCACTATATCTAGGGAGTTTATATATGCATATTGTGGAAATAGCAAGTTCTGGTCCATATTTATGACTTGAATATGCTGCATATTTCAAGTCATCAACAGATTCCATTAACATTGAGACAAGACTATCATTCAAACACAATTCAAGCCGCATATAGTTCCCAATAAAAATAGTAGCAACAAGATATTTTTTCAGATGTGTCTTTTTAAGATTTGTAAGTTTACAGAATTTATGAATACTTTTTGGCACCTTAATTTATAAAGGGAATACTAAACAATATATTGAAAATCAGCATTTGTAGAAATTACAAAACTAATGATTTGTTCTTCGAATTTGTAGGAAAAAATGTCAAAGTGTTGCTAATATTTGTTGTATTCTGCATAAAAAAAATAATAATAACAGCAGCCCCCAAACAAAGTATGCTCGGGTTGCACGCACTCGAATTTATTTCAGTGTAATTTCAATGCAGGCGCATTCAACGCCAGCCGAAACCAATGCACAATGTCATTTATAATCGTTGTGAATGATTTGTGAGTGCCCTGATAACCCCAACCCCCCCCCCCCCCCCCCACTGCTTGGCTTAACCAGTGTCCAGTTGTCCAATTCTCACAAAAATGCAAAACGCAAACTCTGAGAGAGAGAGAGAGCGAGAGAGGAGCGAATTCAGATTGAGAGCAATTTACAGTTGAATGATCATCAAAAAAATGTTGTGCATCTGAGGGGTAAATTATGCCGTTAGACGACTGGTGGGCGGAAGCGTGTATCTGTGTGTGTGTGTGCGTGTGTGTGTATATGTAGTAGGGGACTCAAACTTAAGCCCATAACTAAAACAATTTACAGCGTTGATGAATTATGCCAACAAGCGTAAATTTAATAAATAGAAGATCAGCGATAAAAAAAAACAAAATAAAGCAGGTTGGCTTTGTAGTTAAGTTAGCGCGACTATAATATACCCTGCAGCCAGCTGTTAAATATATTTACATAAGCTTGATTGCCAAATTTGGCTTTAAAAGTGCTGCAGACTCAAATGTAAGCATGCTGGAATTGCTCTAATTTCTCTACTAATGACATTAAATTAATAATTAAATGGAATAAATAAATAGACGGACTATACTTATATGGCTCTATCGACTCGACTGTTGATCCTGATCAAGAATATATCTATATTTTACTGTGTCACAGATGCTTCCTTCTGTCTGCTACATACTTTAGCACAAAACCATTTTACGCTTTTTACACATTTGGAATTTTTTTAAGTGCTCAAAAAATGTTGCATTTCATCGCCAGTGAATTGATTAAGATTTAGTCGCCATGCATTCGAATGCGGATTCAAGCTTAATTGAGCAGAAGAATTCACAAATCTCAAACGGAAATCAACAATTAACCAAACCAAAACCGAACCAAAACTGAAACAGTTTTAATCAAGTGAGGCCTCAAATGAAATGAAATGAAAAGATGCGCTCATAATTAAGTTACAGTTGACATAATTAAATGATAATTGTTATGCTCGTACAAGCAACAACACCAACAACAACAACAAAATAAAAGAGAGACAGAGATGCACACATTAAGAGTGAGAGAGAGATGGAAATACATGTGTTTTATATGAGTGAATATTATTTCTCTCGAGGGTTAATTTCTGTATCGTCCGGTCTCCGGTCTCCGGTCTCCCGTCTCCGATCCGCCTCGTGGCCGCCGTCCATTTCATCCCGCATAATTTTGTGTTCATTTCTCGTTGATTTATGTCTTGCTAAAATGTCACACAGCGCTGGCATTTATTCAAATTGTCAAAAAAAACAACACATATTCAAGATAAATAAACACACCAAAATAAACCAAAAAAAATATCAATTTTATTGGACTGCAGTTTTGGGCACCCCTCATAAAAATTCAGCTAAACAAAAGTATCTTTCCAAAGAATAAGCTTGATGAATTATTTAGTTTTTAGACATTTTCGTTGAAGCATTAGAAGGTTGTGTTATTATGAAGAATGTGGCTTGATTATTCCTAAGTCTTAATGGCATCCGCTGAAGAGTTTAATTAATTGCGAAAATAGATACTGTTTAAAGTTGAATAGCTTAAAAAGCACTGACTGCTACGCGTAATTACACAGAGAGAAAACAAAGCATTCTGAAAACGAAACAGCAAATCTTCATTACAAATTCATTTGTTGAAGATCCATTAATTCAAATCAAGAACTCAACTCAACTTAAATATGAAGAGAAGTAATCAATCGATTAAAGAATGCATTGCAAATACAAAATTGAAAATCTTAATTTAAAAATCTATTATTTCCAATCAGAAAGCTTCATTCAAAGTTTATGCTGGAAGAAATCAAAGAATAAAATAATTAATAAAAAATAATAAAAACAGCAAGTCTTGAAAAAATGCGTTCTGAAATACTTTTAAAATCTTGATTCAAGAAACGTTCATCTAAGATCAAGTAACTTCATTCAAAGTACATTTTGGAAACTCAATCTTTCTGTGAACTCAATCAAAGGAAATATCCGGTTTTTCTTCTTGCTCTATTCACATTTGATAAGTTTTCTATTTGCATCAAGAACATCTACTCGATTTAAAGTCATTTAAAGTTGGGTAAACTTATTACACGATTATTGCTCTATTTTTTAACTCAAGCTCAGTTGAGTAAACCTAATTAAACCCCTTTCAAATCCCACGCGCTGACGCTGACTGGCGCCGGTTGGCGGCCAAGCGCATTATTTTAATCAATTAATTAAAAGTAGACTCGTAATCCTAGGCAATCAGTGGCCAGGCCCCCAGTCTGCCCCCAGCCAGATCCCCCAGTTAGCCTATGGCAACTGGTTCCACATTATTCGCTTCCAGTTCCATTCGCGATGCTGAAACGACAATTAGCGCCGCGTGCGACTTGCGCGCTGCACACCAACTATTAAAAATTATTACAAATTGTTAAACTATTTAATATGCTTAAATATTAAACTAACAATAAATATAAAATAAGTGCAAACCATGGCTGGCAAGCGCAGCTGCAGTCTGTTTGGTAGCTGTGTCTTGGGCCGCAAATCGAATGCCAATAATTACGAGTATGTGGAAATGAGTAAGTCAATATAAATACAGCTGCGAACAAAATAATAGCACCACTCTTACAAATATAATTATAAAAGATGTCTTTTCTTGAAGTTTGCAAGTTTAAATAACTTATGAATACATTTTTAGAGGTGAAGAAGAAAACTAAAAACAATATATTACCAATAAATTACCAAACTAATGGATTGTTTTTTCCTTCGTAAGAATGTCGAAGTGATGCTATTATTTCTTGGGAAACTGTAGATGTATTTATACATATAACGGATCGGCGAGAGATACGAGATCGTTAACAGATGCAGCTGCGCGCGGCAACCATTAAAAAAGCATCGATCAAAAAGCTACGAAAAAAGAAAAGTTAAAATAAAAATCGCGAAATTTTTGCAAATTGCTGCTGCACAAAGATACTTTGTTTTAGTGTGTGCACAAAATACAAATAAAAGAAAAGGGTACACAAAGAAAACGAGGCGAATGCAAAAGTGATCGTCAAACAAAGGGTCGCATTTTTCTTACAATTGCCCTCTGGCGACGACTGTTTAACAATTACCAGATGTTTGCTCCTCTCTGAAATACATTTTGTCCATATTACGGATGTGGATGTGGCAAGTCTCTGGCAAAGAACTCAACTTCAATTCTCACTTTTTTGGCTGCACTTTTCCACTGTCATCTGTCATGTAAGTGATGAATTTAAAACAGCTCAAAGCAACAACAAAATCAAAGTTTGCCCAAAAAGGATCAACTTCTTTTCTTTTATTGGCCACGGCCATTAATCAAACAAAACTTGTTTGTCACGCACATAGAAATAAAAGTCAAAAGGCAGGCAGTTTTCAAGTTAATTATGTTGTCATGCATTTAGAAATACTACAAAACAGACCCAAAACAAAAAAAATATATCAAAATTGCAACAATATGCAAATGTGGCAACAATATGCAGGCAGGCATAAAACTGAAAACTGAAAGCTGAAAACAGGCAGCCAAAAGACAGCCAAAAGGCAGCAAACGCTTCACTTGTCATTTTTATATATATTTATGCACAGCCTTTTATTTATATTAATGAAATGAGCAAGAGTGTTTCAGTCGAGAGTGCTCGACTTGGCAATATTCTATATGCTGTGGCAGGAATAAAACTGAACACACAAAAATAATAAGCAACAAATGCTCCACTTGTCATTTGTATGAACAGCCTTTTATTTATATTAATGAAAAAAGTAAGAGTGTTTTAGTCGAGAGTGCTCGACTAGAAAATATCCTGTTTGCTTAAACAGAAATTAAACTAGAGACAGCAAAGACTCCATTTGTTTTTTTAATATCTACACAGCCCTTAATAAAATTTAAAAATAAGTAAGAGTTTTTAGTCGAGAGTGCTTCACTTGGTTTAAGCTTTATTTAACTAATTTATTCGATCTATTTGAAATTTCTATAGTTAATCAATATTATGCCAAGGTACATTTCTACCAATTTTGGCTAAGATACAAATTTTTTAAATAACAATAATATAGGCAAATATCTATTATAAGATTTATTCTATGTGCACACATTTAGAAAATAATAATTTACTTTACAAATATTAAGATGAGTTATCCTTGGCAAGCTTCTAAAATTCAGTGCAATTTTTGTTTGCTGAGTGTAGCTGCCCCATTGGCCATTTCTAATGTTGTACAGGGTATACAAAGAAAAGAAAGAGCTCGACTCCCTTGGCCATATAATGAGCAGCAGCTGCGAGCATGCAACAGGAAGAGGAGCCGGCAGGCAATCGGAGACTGACGAGACGACAGTCGACAGATAGACAGACGGACAGACAGAGAGACAGACAGTGTGGCAAACTGTCGCTGCTGTTGGCGACGCCGCCGCCGTCGCTGCCATTTGTGGGTGTCAAGAAGAAGTTCAGTTCCAAATGCAACAGTAAATTTCGGTTTGGCCAGGAGATAACATCACCAACCCAAGAACGCATCGGGAAAAGACGCTGCGAGTTCGAGTTGCTGCTCGATTAGCTGTGAGATTTAAACTAAATTTGTAAATGCTTTAAACGTGACTGAATTTATTATGGCCAAGCAGCAGTCAGCATAGCACAAGTTGTTCAACAGCCCGGCAAATTTATTTCTATTCAATCTCTGAGTTGACAAAATAGCTGTCGAAATTACTTTCACTGTTTTCTCATCCTAAAATTTATGTTGTTTTATTTAGCTTTAATCTTCGGATGTGACAAACAAACAACATCAACTACGTAAAAACATCAGCAGCTGGCTAAAACAGAACAGTTTGGTGTGAATTCCCCTTGTGGCAAGTTTCGATTTGTGTAAAAGTCTAACAACTTACAACAAGCAAATTTACGACAACAAATTCCAAAGTTTTACAAATGCATTTACGAAATAATTTTCAAAACAAAGTGAAAATTTTATTGCACAATTCTAAAAGGATTATCTTGAGAAATTTGTAAAGTGAAATAAAAAGAAGTGAAACAAGTTATTTGCGTTTAAAAACGTTTCTTTTTAAATTCAAACTTCCTTAAATATTATCAAATTGTAAGAAATTTTATAGTTTATCAAATGAAACCATGTGAAATAATTTTCTATAATTTTGATTGCACATCTTTAAAATGATAAAATAAAAACCTTTTTATAATAAAATATCAATCTATTCACAAACTAAAAAAAAATCAAGAAATTGTTAGAAATGTTTTACAATAAAAGTGCAAACTATCAAATTATTGGCTTTTGAATTAGTTTCCATTTATATTCAATCATTTTGAAAATAATTAAAAAGCAAGAAGTCTAAAATTTTCATTACACAACTTATATATTCATTATTTCATAAAAAATACCATACCCTTAAATAATTGAGAAAAATTGTTGTATGAGTTTTAGACATCCCTTAATTATTTGTGATTTTTATTTAAAATTCCCTTAACGATCTTTGATCATGCAGATCTTTGGGTATACCATAAGTTAATCTGCTTGAGCGGCTTCATAAAACTCAGGTGACACAGTGCCACAAAAAAATCAAGTGCCCAACTGACCTTTTTTGTTGTTGTTTATTTGTTGTTGTCTACTTAACAAAATTATCACGCATGAGAAATTGCGGCGCTTTTCCAAAGCCTAAAGACAAACATTGAATCGTATGGGGAAAAGTCAAACATGGGCTATTTGAGGAGTCGCAGCTAGGGTCATAAATCGCTAAAGTCAAATCCTAAGTAAACACATTATTTATCAAAAAGACACACACACACATACACACGCACACACACTGATTTTTTTTTGGGGTCGTTCCAGGCCAGTTCTTTATCAGTAGCATTCTTTCTCAACTTGTTGCACTTTTTGCTCATTTGCTCATCGATCGGTTTCGTCTTTGGTTTCATTTTGCAGACAACTGCGGCAACGTGAACAACGGCAACGGAGTTGCAACATCGGCTGGCTACGGCTACACTCCGCCGGGCTACAACATGGACGACATTTTGATCATCACTGCCAAGCACAGCGAACCCGCCTATCTCCGCGCCACTTTCCTCAAGAACCATTTCGACAAGATCACCAAGCAGCGCGGACGCAAACCATTCAAGTAAGTACACCAACCACAAGCCCAACTGCTTAAATCGATCAAGTTTCCGTCAATCACAAAGTTGAGCAACTTTGAGTTAGTCTTTCATTCAAGCATTTCTTCAATCAATTTCTCATTCGTTGAAATTTTGTGTTTGAGTTGAACAAGCACTAAGAAAAATATACTACGCTTTCAATTAATAAAACTGAATAGATATAACTATATAGATATTAATAATAGCAAAGTTATTTACATAAATACAATAATCTCTACAGTTCTAATTATTAGAAAATATCAGCATTCTCTAACCTAATATTTTAGGATAGTTTTTATTTATTTATTTTTTTATTTATTACAAATACACTTGCTTATAAATTAAGTGGAAAGGAAATATAAAACAAAATTATATAAAGGTTGTAATAAATAAAAAAACTAAAGGTTTAAAGAAATAAGAAATTTAACTATATTAAAATCATAAAGATATAGGCAAATAGTTGAGCCTTTGAAGTAAGATAAACTTACGACAATTAAGCAAGATTCAAGGTTTCCCGCAGATATGAAATTGTTGACATTAAATTTGTTATTTATATTTTTGCCAATAGTATTTCTCAATGCATACAAATCCAAATCAAGTGACAAGTGAAAAAATTGATAGGATTTTGATGAAAATAATATTTGAACTTTGATTACACAATCCAAAAAGGAAACTCACGTTTATGAAAACTCCAAATATTTTATTAGTTATTAAGACTTACTATTATTTGACTTGTCTCTCTAGTTATTTCCTTTTCCGAAATAAATTGAAAATGGAAAATTAAATAAAATAAAAATATAAATTCAGATTGAAGACAACTCCACCCGTTATCTTTAGCTGCTTTAAATTACTAGTTCCTTTTCTGTTTAATTTATTTTTAGAGAGAAAACTTTCCAAATACAAATTTCAGGCAACTCCAATTATAACTGGATCTTCTCAAACTAACCATTCCCCATTTTCTTCTTCTTCTCGCTCTAGTTTTCTGCACATAAAAATTGACGATGGCCCTTTCAGCGAGGAGATTGCCCAAAAGTACCACAACACGGCACTGCAGATAGTCATCTTGTGTCCGGCGTTGTTGGCACTGCCGCACAGCTTCCTCATGGCGCAGCTGACGGCGATAATCCGGGTGGAGAAGGTGCTGGCCATTCTGCTGGATGTGGGCGAGGATAAGGTGAAGGAGATGCACAAGACAGCCCTGCCCAGCTACTACAAGTGGCGACGTTGCGTTGTCCGCGACAATGATCAGGCACAGATCAGCAACATACTCGGCATAGCCACCGATATCTTGGGGCGTGCTCTGTGCCAACGGCCACCCTGCCAGGACAACAGTTGCAACAACAATAGCAGCAGCAACAGCAACAGCAGCAACATTTCGCGCAGCATGTCTAGTTGCACGGAGGGATTCACGGTGCTGCCCAAGAAAGTGAAACAGGGCCAGAACAAAGTGCTGGCGATGCTCGCCGAGCCACTGCAGCCAAACGATGCACTCAAAGTGCTGGTCGAGAAATCCGGCGAATTGCTCGAGATACGTAATTTCAAATGCCGTAATCCGTATACGCTGCAATTTGCCATACCGGAAACGTGCATGGAAATCTCCACAATGATCGAGATACGCATTGAGAAGAATAATAAAATGCTGGGCGCCCGACCCGTAAAGTGCGAGAGTCGCTTGAGGGAATTGGAGCAGCTGCTGCGTGTCGAGGATTCCCCCATTGAGTTTATGTGCCATGCTTTGGGCGTGGGTCCCTTGGAGAGGGACTCGCTCGACTTGCACTTGTTGCAGTGCTTTCAGCGCAACATGCCACCAAATTTTCATTTGCTGAACGGACCCAGCGAGCGAAGTCAGCCGCATTTCTTTACACGTCTCGAATCGAGTCCGGAGGAGTATCCAACGCTGCTCCACTTTGCGGCACGCTGGGGCCTGAACAGGCTCTGCCTGCAGTTGATGGAGTGTCCCGGTGGCGATACGGCTTGTGGTGTCAGAAATTGCTCCGGACGCACTCCGGCGGAATTAGCTGAACAGGAGGGTCATCATAAGCTCGCCCAGAATTTGATTAGCTTCTCGGAGTTTCACAATCTGACCATGGTCTATCATTATTTCAAGGGCGTTGATAATGCCACAAGTGGGGCCAGCTCGCCAGCGGCACAAACCAAGTCGAGTCTTGGCTCCAAATCCCCCCAAGTCGTAATTGGTGCACTGCCCGCTAAGCCAGTGAAGCCACTGCCACCCAACGAGGAGTACATGGAAATGTCGAGCGGATCCGAGCGTGAAAATACGCCAGAGGTGCGTCCAACCAAAACGGAGACAATGGCCATCTCCAATCTCAATTACATCAGTGTGGAAACCGACGATGAGAATTTGCAGAGCTGCGCGACGGAAAAGCATTTGGATTCAAGCAAAGTGCTGGAAACGAATCCAATCGGACCCGAACAGACCACCAATGAGTTGCGCATCAATGAACCACCTTATTACCAGTCCAAAGAGCAAAATAAATCCGGCCAAGATGTGGTTGATGCTGCAGTCGCGGATGATAAGTTCAGTCAGGAGTGCTCGCAGCTGCTGGAGAATCAGGGCAACGACTACGTGATGCAGCCCTCCAATATACCCGTGCAAAATTCATCAGATGATGGCAACTATCTGTATCAGCCCTCCAATCGACCCGTGGAGGAGTCACTGCGTCCGTTACGCCCCCAGCACCAATCCAACGGTGGCTTTGGCACACTCAAGCGCAGCGCCAGCGATGCCTCCCGTGCCAATGCCGACGATGAGCTGGCCGAGATTATGCACGATTTCAAGAACAGTGTGCTGTCCATCAAGGAAGTGGAGCTGCTCGTCGAGAAGTGGAAGCATCGCAACGATGTACAGCAAAGCTATCGCGAGAAACAAGACCAAATCGATCAGATGCGACGTGAATACGAAAGAATCCATGAACATGTCAAATCCCAGCTGAAGCGGGAGACGCCCTTCGAGCGCATCAAGAAACTCTTCTCCAAGCCAAAAGAGAAGGCTGACAAGTTGGCCAACAGCTGTGCGGACAGTTTGCTGGACGAGACGAAGAGTTCGATTGCAACCAGCTGTAGCCTCAAATCCTCGGCACGTCCAATTAGCTCGCTCAGTTTGCAGAGCGTTTCCAGTTCGAGTTCGTCTTCGGGCCGCTTGAGCACCGGCAGCAATTGCAGTGGCGCCTCTCTGGGGGATTCGGGCACCCATTCGGATCACGAGGAGCGACGGCAATTTGGCTGCCGGCTGGGCACGCCCGGCTCGCTGATGGACAACTATTTGGTGCCACCGCCGCCGAGGCCAGTTTTTACGCCCGTCTCCACGCCGGGCGATGAGCGGCATCAGATTGTTTTTCCCTCACCGTTGTCCAGTTGCCAGCGCCTCCACACGCCCACAAGTCCAACGGGCTCCGAGCATTATCAGTTGTTTCCCTCGAATATACCCGTCTATGGCACCGGCAGTGGCAGTCAGGCGTTGAGCTCATCGCAGAGCAGCAGCTATCTGAACACCATTATGGAGGCCAAGGAACAGGAGCAGCAGCAGCAGCAGCAACACTATCAGAATGGCGTCACCTTGCAGCCCATCAAGTTGAACGAGCGCCCCAACATCATCTATGGCAAACTGAGCAAGAGCAGCGCCTCCAGTTCCGGTTGCAGCTCCTTCAAGCCCAAACAGGTCGCCTGTCCCCAGGTGGGCAGCATCGAGGTCCAGGCGGAGGTGTACCAGAATGTGGGCAGCAATCACTCAGAGGAGGCCACCCCGGCGCCGGATGTGCCGCCCAAGCAGCAGGCTACAATGGAGTCGCCTAACTATATGAACTGCTAGAGAATATCCCTCTCTCTCTCTCTGTCTCTCTTTCGTACACTCGGAGAAAAATATCGCACTGAAGTTTAGAGCATCGCTCTACGAATTAGCAAGTTTTGTTTTAGAAATAATATTTCTTAAATTTAAAGGCTCGCCCAAAAATTAACAGATTTTTCTTGTCTTGAAATTTAGAAGAAATTTGTCTTCGAATTTGCAGAATTACCTGATTTTCTTAAGAATAGCAAGGCTTGAACCAATAGAAAAAATAATATTTGGAGCTATATCTAAATTTCTACAAATTTTATATATATTTCAAAAAAAAAAATATAAATTCAAACGCTTATTTTAAGGAAAGAAATTATTTCTGTAAAATTACAAGTTTTTTCAAGTTATTTTATATAATTTTATAAATGTTTATTATTAATTAAGAAAAGCAAAATCTGATTTTAAACAACAAACATTAGTTTGGCGAATTTCTAAAAATCATGCGATTTTTATTGCTAAGTGTAGCTGCCTAAGTTTTCATGTTGTAAGTTTAAGTGCATATATAATTAAATATATAATTTCTATATTGCTGGAATGAGTATAAACTAGTTAAACGAGTTGGTTGTTAATCAGCAGCCAACGCATATTATTATTACAATGGTATTTCATTACCTGCATAGGTATACAACTTTTCGTCATGTGTATTTTGTCTGTATTTTATCATTAATTATCGCTCTCGAAAGAAATGTACATTATTTGGAAACGATTGCAAGCAACCAAAATAACATATCGTATTATCTAAGAATAGGTCTCGAACCAACGAATTGCGTATATGTAATTCTACATTTAAGTATTTCCCCTCTCTCCTCCTAAATTTGTATTAAACAGCTAGCATGCAGCTGGGCATGAAAAACACAAACCCAAAACACGAACTCCAACGTTAAATGCAATAAATTTAATTCTTTAAGCAAACCAATCGCTTTTCATTGCATTTTCTCTCACAGCTCGGAAATCATGTGGAAGCCCGCACTACACGCAAAATGGGATTCCAACTGCCAACGTTCATTTTCAACGATGACCAATCTTTGTGGTGAGGAAAAATACCCTTGCAGAGGCATACACTCAAAATAAAAGATCAACCTGAAAAAATTTAAACCGTAAAATTCAGGTCACTTTTTTCTGATTGTAAGAAATAAATGTTGCATTTCAGCAATATTTTAAAAATATTGCGTTTTAATTTATGAATAAAATAAAATATAGCTTGTAGATTAATACTACACATAAACTTTTAAACCAATTTATTTTTTGTTTAAATTCATTATTATAGATTGTAGATTTGAATGTGTTATAAATGATAATTTAATTAATTTAAATCCTCAATTTGATTGCTTATTGTTTGGTGATCTCTTTTTATAAACAAATTCCTTGACTGGTTCCAGGTCACTTATAAAAGACGAACGCCGACAGAAAACGAACTATGTCGAAGTATAAAAATAAAAAAATCAGTTAACCTGAAGCCACTTAAAGATATATTTAAATAAAAAAAAGATATTCAAAAAAAATAAACAATTCAATTTAAAAGGAATTTTAATATGTGCATTAACTTAATAATCTAAATCTAAAAAATATATTTTTTTTTTTAATATTTAAATGGATTTTTCCAGATACGCTTATAAGCACACATTAACACATTCAAAAACTGATCTAAGCCAGAATTTATATATATGTTTTTCAATTTAAATTTTGTTTTTTTTACTCATTTTCTACAAAATGCTCATCCGAGCAAGAAAAATATTTTTATATTCTCAAGTAAAATGGTATAAAGGTAAGTCCAGTTTGGTCGTAAAGTTGCAAATTTGAGTGCGGGCCACGTAGGATAAAAACCAGCTCTTTAGCTCCAGCACAATGCACACAAAAGTATGCTACTATTTTTTGTATTTTAAGCGCAGAATTTTAAAAGGATTATCAGACTTTGCAAATACACTTTTGTTTTCAACACTCACACACCCATAAATATATATATATAATACGTTTTGGCTATGTGCATATGTGTTATTTGCAGAATGCAGTCAAGCTTGCTGTGAACCTGTAATTCTTAATTCAGATTCAGATTCACGCTCAACGTCGCAATTATTTCGGGGTACGCGGAACGTATTTTTCCCAGCTGAGTACGCAGCGAGGAAAAGCCGCCATTTTTCATTTGCGTTACATGCTGCATGGGAATATGGCTTCCCTCCTTTTCTCCCTTCCTTCTTTCCGCCACCCCTCCCACAATATCCGGTTCTTTTCTCCCACACACAGCTGTTGATGAATAGTAAGTTGTTTTTTAGTTTTATTCAGTTTCAGTTATTATGCACGAGTATGTGTGATTTGTCTCAACGAGACAGTTGTAAGTGTGCGTGCCAGAGAGAGAGAGAGAGAAAGAGAGCGATGGGGAGAGATATTTTGGGAGAGGCTTGACAGAAAGCGTCTAGCTCTTGCACAGCGTGTTTCAGGTGCAAATAATAATAATAAGAAATTTTAAAGCTTCAACTGCACCTGTTTTAGGTTCACTTATTATTTTATTTTGGTGCTTCAACTGCATCTGGTTAATTTTTTAACAATTATTTCTATTCCTTTTTTTTAATATTTTATACATATTTGGAGTAACAGTTTCATTTCTTTTATTTTCTTATTTAAATTACTATTTATATATTTATAGTTTTACATAAACTTGCTTTATTTTTAAAATAACTATTATAAATATGCAGCTTTAATTGCAATTGTTTTATTTATATTTTAATTATTATTAAAAGTAATTACCTTAGTTTTTTCATTTTTAGTTTGCTTATATATAAAGCATTAAATGTTATATTGCAATTATTATAGTTACTTAGTTAATATTTTGTAAATATGCATACAGCATGCTTTTTGTTTAAAATTCTATTGTAGTTAACCCTAAACACCCTGTGCTCATACAATACCGAAAGCTTTTCGCCAGTCAAAACAAACGCCTGAGCGCACGCTACTCTGTGTGTGTGAGAGCGAAGCAAACGAGAATGGGAGAGCAACAGAAGCGAAAGCTTTTGCATTATGGGTAAAGGCTAAAGCGAACAAGTGTGTATAAAAAGGACAATTTTGGTTCAGTCGACTTCTGTTAATTAAGCGCAACTGCGACGCAAAAGTACGCCACAAATTTTTTTGTGCACTCAACCAAAATTGATATTTACGCCCAAATAAACATTAAATTTGCTGAAGAAAATTATACAAAAAAAAACAACAGAAAACCTTAAAGCTGTGCGTGCAGAAAAATACGGTCTTCATAATACGGCCGGACAGCCGGACAGACGGACGAATTGAGGCGCATCCTCGGTTGTCCCTGAGTGCTGCTGCACTCTCGTGAAACAAAAACATAGGCGCACAATTTGCGTATAAACTCAACTGCGTAGTTGCCAAAGTTAAAAAAGCAACAAAAAGAGAAAGGAAATAAAACAAATACAAATGCAAAGTGTATTCTTGACTCGGGCCTAAAAACGTTAAATAATTTAAAGCCAGGCAAGTTCGCCATGCCCAACGGTAATTGTTAAGCAGCAACAGCAGCTGCAACTGCAACAACACAACTGAAAACCTGCGAAATTACGTACCAGAGAACCGTAGAGCCGGAGAACCACAGGGAAGCGAGCAACACTCGTAAATAATTTAAGGTAGGCAACGTTGTCAGCGAAACTCGTAAAATTTATGTCAGATTTTACATTGGTGCTGGTCCTGGTCCGTGACCAGGCTGGCAGTCGGCATTAATTTTCCATCTAGCCGTCGACACTGGCTGCCTTTATTTGACTTTCAATTAATTGTTGTTATTGTAAAGGGTATTGCAATTTACGACAATTTATGCTAAATATTTTATATATTCTTAATTATTTATTATTAAGCAAGGCAAAATTTAAGTATCAAATCTATAATACATATAAATATCATCAGCCTCACTAAGTGGACTTCATAAGCATATAAATATATAAATATATATAAATAAATATACATATATATATAGTATATATGTATATCAGACTCAGCAAACTAATCAATAACTTTTTACTTTCAATTTTATATTTAGCTTTTTATACTAACTTTTGTCATTTTTAATTTTGGTCTGTTTGGGCTTTCCTGGGCTTTTCCCAGTCCATGCAAAAAACGTTGAATCAATTTTTTAAATTTGAATACACCCAGAAATTTTATAAAAAAAAAATTTCGCATTAATTTGAATATGCAATAGCAATCATTTTATTTCTTAAGAATTAAATTTTAAATGTTGTTAAATTATATTAACCTCTTTTTATTTTTTGCATATGCCTTATTAACTTTGAGAGTTATTATGTTTTAAATGTAGCTGGAAAGAGTATAAAATCTTCGGCTTGCCTATTTACCCTTTCGTGCAAGCTTTTCCTGTTACTGTTTTCCGGTGCGACCAAAGTTAAATATGAAATGTTGCCATGTGAAAACGCAACCACTTCAAAGTTTCTGTCGACTAAGGCATTTTTAATGATGCACTAAACGTTAACGACTGGCAGCCTCTTTAAGCCGGCTCTTTGCCCAAATTAAAGGCAAAGTGTCGCAGCTTAGCTCGGCGGGTTGTTGCTAAGTGTGTGTTAAAAAAAGTTAGCGATAGTGATTTCAATTCTGCTGTAATAATTATTTAAAAATTGGATAAGAAACAAAAAAGAACAAATGATTTAAGGATCAAGCATGGGATGGTTTATTTGCTAGTGAAGCGAATTGCAGCAATGGAGCAAAGCGTAGACAACAACCATTTAGGGATCCCTGCTGCCTAATAATAAGCGTAGACAACAACCAAGCCGAGATCTTTAGAATTCCAAACAAACGAAATGTAGGCAACAACCAAGACGAGATCCCTAGACAACAACCATAAGCAAATATTCATTGATGCTAACGAACTCGCAAGCAATTAACATAAAGAAGGGCGAACAGCAGAGACGACAACCGCCTTTGATTAGGAAGAGGAAGAGAGTCTCAGCACGGTCTTAGGCCATAGAGAATTCAATGAAATTCATGAATATAACAGTTAAATATGAAAGGATTGCTAATTATAATTTTTATAAATTTTGGTCAATTAAATTTAAGCAAGCTAGGAAAATTAAAGAATGCGACAAGAATATGACTACAAAAATCTCGTAAATCTTTTGGATAAAAATAAATTTAATGTAAATTTAATATTAACTTTTATGTTTAACTTATATATTTATTTCTTTCTTACTATTTAAATTTTTTTTGTTCGACTAACTTCTGCTCACATTAAGTAAATATATAAAAAAGGCATAAACGATTCAGAATAATAAAAGAGAAGAGAAACAAACTTTGTGATGCCGGTTTTCAGCCGCAAACTAATTAAAACCCAAAACGAGGGCCCATCACAAACTCTTCATTAATATTAATTCTCTTTGGGCCTTTGAGAGTTGTGAGAGCTATTTCTCAAAATACGCAAAGATTAAAATTCCCGTAAGGATTCCGATATTTTTACAAACATTTTTACTTAGTTTTAAACGGTATGTTAAGGTACAATAGAAAAAATTGAAATATCATTAATTTAATAATATAGATGAATCATTCTGTATTCTGTATTTCAGTTGGTAAAACTGCAGTTCCATTTCCAATTCCGGTAGGACAAAAAGCCCTATTGATAATGCCAGAGCTAAAAAGCAATTTAAATGCTCGCATTTGTTTTGCAGTGCATGCAAAGAGCTCTTCTCTTTTTTTGAATAGTTTTGTTTATATTTTGTCGTTTCTTTTGTGCTACTTGTGACTACCTCAAGTACACCAACAACACACATGTATCTAGTGTGTGTGTGTGTGTGTGCGTGTGTGTGGAAAGTGCATATTGCATTTATTGTATAAATTCTATGCAACACTAATATAAATGCATTCACTTGCAGCAGAGCAAAGCAGAGCAGAGCACAATGCGAAGAGAAGAGATTCTTATGCGGCAATGTGCCGTTTTCTTTCTGTGTCAGGAGGCAAGTGCCTTCTGTGGTATAATTTTAATTACCACTTGAGCGAGACTCGTGATGCCGTGAGTCAGCGGCTAAGTGCATGAATATATATATGAATATTTATATGAATATATATATTGCGCAAAAAAATAATAGCACCACTTACGCATTCCTTATAGATACAATGCAATAAGGAAATCTTTGCTTATAGAAATCCTTTATTTCTTTCCAATCTTCATAGTTAGCACATTTGGAAAAGTGAGGTATTATTATAATTTTTTGTTTTTGTTTATTTTCTTTCTTTTTCATAAAATTTAAATTTATTTTTAGATTAATATAAATTAGTTGAAAACGGTGAATAAAATTATGTTTTTTTTCTTTCTCGCACTTTTAAAACTAGTTCATATCTTGAAAACATTTCCTGAGAGTGGTGCTATTATTTTATTCGCAACTGTATGACAATATATATATATACTTATATACATATATATACATATTGTACTGCGTGTCCTTATGAGGGCATATATATTTTTATATATATATGCAGTACTGAGCACTGACAATGCAAAATGCGCTAACAATGCGTTAGATTCTTTTCTATGCCATTGTTTGGCTCGTTTTGTATTTTTTTATTTGAAGATATTGCATTCCTGTAAATCGAAAAAACCACAGACAACAAACACACACGGACAGCAATATTGCGCATACGCCACATACGCCATAACCATGTCAAAGGAATGTCCTGTCTATAATTGCACATTTGCCGCTCCACTGAATGGCTAACCTTCAAAACCACACCCATATTTGCTCAGTTATTGACACTCGAATCGATTGTAAGTTTGTCCCCATATATATGAATAAATATTGAATATAATCGATTGTATTAAATATGCACGAACCTATCATTAAAGCATGAAAGGTCAAAATTGAGGGTAAAATCACACTTGGGGACGACTCCACAGTTCCCAGAGCAAAACCTTTAAAAAGTGATAAGATTTTGACTAACTAAGGCTTTTAAATAATCGAAAAAATTAAAATGTAGGTTCTAAGTATATTTAAAATTATCCAAAACTATCGCTCTAAAATCAGATCTTCTTTAAGATGCTTTAACAGCTACATAAATACCACAAAAATACCACAAAGTTGAAAAAAAAATTCTGGCTCGTTTTCCAAGTTCAAATTATATTCCCAAAAACAAAAAGTTTTACAACTTTCAACTGGTATAACTTTGACAACCTCAACCGATTTTCTTTTATTACTCTCAATATAATGATGTTAACTTTGCTAAGGCTTCAGAACTTTAAAAGTTTTGTATTTTGTACAGTTTTAAATCGTTTTTTTGTGCTTGTTTATTGCTTTCATTTCGTGGGAATTCACTTAAATCGTAGCATACTTTTCTGAGTGCCACTTTGAAATTGCTGCCACTTGGCGCAAGCTCAAAATGCAACAAAAACAACAACAACCACAACAACAAATGGAAGCTCAAATTTAATGTGATCATTATAATCATGCAATTTGGACACAGTTCTAACGACCAACAGAGCCAATATGCCAAATTCGCTAAGCCACAGATGGAAATGGCCAAAATACACATTAGTTTTTGCACATTTGCTTTGATGATCAGCAACATAAATTTGCCTTTATTGAGAAATCCAATGTAACCTTTATCAAATTATTTCAAATATAAGAAGCACCAACATTTTTGGAATTGTCGATTTAGGGAAAGCTTTATAATTTTTAGAACTAAATTTCTTACATTTAGAAATTATTTGTAAAAATAAGATTAGCTTTAAAGTTTTTAAGCGATTTAAGTTTTCTAAATACCTGAACGCCAGACAAGTCAAAAGCGTGATAAATGTAATTGTGTTAAATAAACCCAGCAAAGTCAAACAAAAAATTTTGACGTTATTTAACTAGCTTTTGGCATGGTCTAAATCGTCTATATGTGGCTATGTGCCACGGCTCTGAATTTGTTTTGGCCACCATGCGGCAATTTGGCAAACATATTCACAGCGTCGCGACAAAATCCTCGCCAAAGGGTTTACAGCTTTTTCCGTAAATTATTCGCTCACACAACGGGACAACAAATGTCGTCCGTTTTTGTTTTTGTTTTTGTTTTTGTTGTCCTGTGACCGATATGTGACCCCGACTACACTCAGAAAAAAACGAATTGCATTCTAGAAATTCGCCAAGGGAAGTAATCTTCTAAAATTTATGATTTTAGGCTTTTAAGACGGGAAATTGCTTTTCTTAATTTCAGGATGGATTTTCTAAAATTTTAACTATTTTTAAGAATTTTTTTTAATTATATATTTTGAAATATTTCTGAGAAATAGAAAAAGACCATATTTTTCGGATTTTTGTTTTCTTACAATTACCAAATGTTTTATTTCGATTTTTATTTCATGTCGATTTTCTACATTTCTGGGCGATTTTTTTCTGAGTGCAACACACACACAGCTACACACACACACACAGACCACACACTCTTTAGCTTTAACTGCATGGCTGGTTGGATTTAAATTTGGTTACTTTCGCGAGGGTTGTGCAATAATTCATCAATCTGAGTGTCCTGGCCACATCCAAGCATTTGCAACTTTATGTTGCCGACAGGCATATTAATTATGCAAGCCATTTTGCCGCCTCACACGCAACTGTTGCAACTCCCACGATTGCTTGCAACTTGAAGTGAGTGTGTTGTATGCCTCAGGGTGGTGCCTCAGTTTGCAATTGCAGGCTGCAGCTGTTGAATTTCTAAAAAAAAAATCATTTGAAAGACAATAATTAACAATTTGTAGGTATCTTAATTTTCTTTCCGATAGAAACATGTTTGGGGTAATCTGCTAAATTGTGAAATTGATAAGTATAATTTATTGATATTACTTGACTTATATATATATTTTTTTTAAATTTAACTATTGAGTCTTACTTTATCTAATTTGTAACTTTATTTTATATAAAGCCTCCAAAAATGTTATTAAGGTTAATTACTAAACTTGTAAATTAAAGCGAAAACTCAGCGAGCTGAAGTGCTCAATATGAGAATAAACTAAAATTAATTTAAATAAATTTGAAGTAAATATACAAAAATTAAAAAGAAAAAGGTTTTCGTTTATTATCCTTCATAGGTATTTAATTCGCAGTTGTTCTTCTAAGGTCAACTAAAAGTGGAAAAGATTTTAATTTTAATAGAATATAAAAACAAAATAATATAAAATAAATTTAAATAAAAAAACTCGATAAATAATACTTACATTATAAAAACTAAACTATATGAAGTATTTATGATATATGATCTAAATGAAATAGGCTTTAAAAGCATCCCATAAAGTGTTGAGTGCTTTTGGCAAAGTGAGCAAGAAACAAAAATGCCCAAAGGCAGCTAAACAAACTTTTGGACACACATATACACACACACACAGACACACGTACACATACACACACTTGCACCAACATACACACAGACAGAGGGGCATACAAATTGCATGACAGTCACGGCCAAATTGTCGGGCCAGACAAGTCTGACATTTGAAAACGCCTAAGCAACAAAAACAACAACAACAACAACAACAAAGACAGCAGATATTAGTTATAAATAAAAGAGGTATCAAGCGACCAGCAAACAAACAAATCGCAGACAGTTGACTGACTGGTGATATATTGTTAGCAGCCACTGTGACTGTGACTGTGACTGACTGACACATGGCAAAGACAAGGGCTAAAAGCAGACTAAAAGCAATTAGAATTCAATACATTTGCCAGGACGACTTGTAATTAAGTGTAATTTGGACAGACAACCAGAGCGAGAGAGAGAGGGAGAGGGAGAGAAGGAGAAACAGAGAGAAAGAGAAAGACAGAGAAAGAGAGAAGGAGACAGATAGGAAACCAGTTGACAGCAAAGAATATTAAGACCTAATTTATGTGCAAGCGGTGCAATATCAATATATGTACATATATAGCATATACACTTAAAAGAATATAACTAATTTTTAAATAATAGCAAAAGAAGTTTTAAAATGTAGAAAGGCTTGCCATAAATCGACAATTCAAAAAATTGCTTTATTTTTATATTTATTTATATTAACTGTGTAAAACGTTTATCTGTATGAGATCTTAATATGGTAATGTTAAATAATAAAACAATCATCAAAAAGCTAATAAAAGAATTATACAATGTACAAAAATAGAAAACTACACTCTGGAAATTAAACATATATTTTTTTTAAATTTTAGAAAAATCCACTCCAACATTTAGAAATGCAAATCCTAGTTTTGTAATAGCTGCAACTATAAATTGTAGAAACGTACTTTCTGAATATTGTGATGACCAATAGTTGGTTGAACTATGTAAGATTGACTAAAAGGTAGTGTCGTTTTTTATGAGTGTATATACTATATTTGCTACTTTACTGCAGCCGAGAGCAATAAAGTAAATCAAAGGCTTGTCGCATTGTAAATCATAGGGGAAAGTCCTTGACAGTGTGCACCAAAGACCGGCATAATAACTGCTCAGACTTTCAATTATTGAATGAAACGAACACAAACACACGCACACACACACACACACACACCGGCACACTCGGAAAAAACAACAAAGGGTAAAATGAATAACAAATATTTACAGCATACCTACAGGCGCTTTATTTATGCAAGCGCCGCATGTCGAGCTCCAATTAAACCACAAAAAAAAGGAAAAACATGAACAATTTCTTGCATTTCCATTTCACACTAGTTACCAGTGAATGTAACAAGACAGAAAGTATCAGCAAACAACAGAGGCAAGCGGGAATGTGATAGTCGGGAGTGCTCGACGAGCAGATGTGGGCGTGGTCCAAAAATTGGTATGCCAATCTTTGGAGGAGGTTACCAGCAAATTACCTTCCAAGTTTAGTTACTCTATCTTTAAAATGTTCGGAGATGTACGGAGTTATCGATTTAATATCGGAATTGTCGATTATAGGCGCAGGTGTGGGCGTGGCACCACAAATTTGTTATCGGTTCTTAAAAGCGACTACCAGTAATATACCCACCAAATTTGACGTTCCCTACTCAAAAACTGCGAAAGATATAGCCATTTGAAAATTTTAGGGGTGGGGGTGATGGGGGCGTCGGAGGTGGGCGTGGCACATGTCAAACTTTCAAGGACCTCGCCAACAACCTACTAACCAAAATTGGTGACTATATTCATTAAATTGTGAGAGATATGTGGATTTATCGATTTGCTAAAATCGATTTTCGCGGTTTTCTAGCTCCCTGGTGGACGTAGGTCCAAACCCAAGACACTTTAACTTTTGAGGGTACTTTCCAGTATACGTTCCAAGTTTCAAGTCTCTATCTCAAAGGGTGTCGGAGGAACGCGCGTTCATACAGACGGACAGACGGACAGACAGCATGACGGACATTGCACAAAACCAATATACTATTATACCATTTTGGTATAATAGTATAAAAACTGATCTTAATGAAACTTTTAGAGTTGATCAATAATATATCAGAAAATGTGTTATTTATATATATTAAATTTGTATCGATATTGCTGCGATGGGTGCAGTTATCGATAAAATTAAACAAACTTGATCTTCCTTTGGTATACGAGTACTTGTATTTCAAATCTTAAGTGTGGTGTTGGAGATGCTTTCTTTTGGCTGTTACATTCCCGAGCATAACTTCGTTATACCCTTTTTAATCATTTTGAATGGGTTTAGGGTATAATTAATTGAGTTCCGCAAGGATATACCCTATAAAATGAGCTGGACGGGTTTCACACAGTTATCTCTGGCAATCTATCTTTGAGGGATTTGCTTTCAAAAACCTATACTTAAATCTGCTTAGGGTAGAGAAGTATTTCTTTTTTTAATAAAAAATAATATAATTTATTTATATTCACTACATCATAAATAAATTTAATGTGAATTTAATTTTCTCATTTGAAATAGCTTTTATTTTAATAACGCTAACCCTCTATCGATATACCCCTTGCAACTGCCTCCCACGGCATAAACATGATTGCGTGCTGGGCTGTGCTAACTCTGTTCAACTTGTTGGCAACACCCCCACAACCCACACACACACACACATACCAACCCTCAGCCCCTCCGTCCGTTTATTATTTCCTCACACTTTGATTTCGCTTTTTGCCGCAGACCTTCCCCGATATATATCTGTGTGGCCTCGTCTGTGGTCTTTGCGGAACCCTTTGAGCCGAAAGTGAATGTTAGCCAGCATGTATACTATAGAGATACATATGTGTCTGTATATGTAAATTTATATATAGATATGCATATGTATGCGATAGTTGCATTTATCTTGTGGCTTTGTGGCATTAGCATTTCGCATTTTAAATTGCTCGCTCTCGGTTCAACTTTGGTAAGATGTCCGTAGGTCGATGTTTTTGGAACTTGGTTAGTTCCATAAGGTCAACGGATGTGGTATCCAATTAGCGATAATCATTGAGTTTGTATCTTTTGCTGAGACTATGACGTAAGTAACGCAATTGCAAATCGATTAAATAGAAAGCTTTTATCTCGCATATTTTTAAGCGTTCAATTTATTTTTTTTTGCTGTCAATTTGTTTGTATATTTTGCTAATTGCTTTAAATGAGAAAATAACGCTAATGGATAGAAGAAAAGTGTTTCAGGTAAGAAATTTTCATGTGACTAATTGGAGACTAATATATTCAAAGTACAAGGAGAAGTCTTTAGATGGATGAAAGAACGTCGCTATTCGGAATAAATTAAAATACCCTCTGAGAGAGAATAAAATGAGAGAGCACGACTAGGAGATACTATTTAATCAGCTGATATAAAAATCAATTTGATTAACAAAATCCGGTGTATCATGAAATTTTAACAATTATGTTTTATTTGTTTTCTATTTAATCGATTTAATCAATCGATATATATCGATATGCGTGAACCCACTTTATATGGGTGAACTTATATGGCAAATTTCAAGTCACTAGCTCTGAAATTTTCCAAGACCAATTGGTTGAATACAAAATTTAATTTTGGCATAGGAAATAAATTAATCATCATTCATGACAAAATTAACTCTTCTTGTAAAATAAAAAAAAAATAGCCTTAAATTTTAATCTGACTATATTTTTATCATGCAAATCATACATTTTATTCAGACAATCCCCAGAAAATGTTCGATATACTTGCCTAGAAGAAGATAAATAGAGTCGTGCAACGAATCATAAAAATCATGTCAAATGTGAGTAAATAATAAAATTAGATTTAACAGAAATGTTGAAAAGGGATTTCACTTTGTGTGCTATTTGCAGCTACTTCACATGGACAAATCGAATGGCAATGGGGTGTATGCAACAGACAATGTGGCAGCGACAACAGCAACAACAACCGCTATGAATACGGCAAATAATATAACCATAATGAATGGCGCTGCGGCTGTGGCAGCTGCTGCAGCGGCAGCTGCCACATTGCCAACATCCGCCTCCAGTGAGGATCTCAGCCAGAGCCTGTCAGAGTACACAGATGCTGATGAGAGCATATCAGCACCTACTGAATTTCTCGCCGAGGTAAGTCCATAAATATATATATATATATATACATATGTATACATACACTCAGAAAAATAGCGTCAAGTTTAACACACTTCATTATTCAGAAAGTATATTTCTCAAAATCTGTAGATTTCTGGTTTTCTAAAATTTACAACATTTTTTTTTTAGTTTTTAGTTTATTTATTTTAGACAAATATTTTTAACGTTAGCTTCTGGTTGCTAATATTATTACTTTATATAACAATATTAATTTTATAAATACTTCTTAAAGTTTTAATTGAATTTTATTATAAAATGTATTTTTAATTTAATTTAAAGTAATTTTTACGTTTTGTATTATTTTTGTGTCAAATGAGTTTAATTGACATTAAATAAATAACTATTATTTATTAATGTATTTATTAGTATTAGTGTTAGTATATAACACAGGCTACAGCTTAACTCTAATATAAAAGACGAACCAATAAATTTCATAACTTTTTCTAAATTTAAAAAAGGATTTTTTCTAAAAATCAGAAGTGCGTTTCTTAATAATAGAAAATATTTAGAAAACATCATAAATTTAGGAATTATAGATTTAGGGAAAGCCTCTCTAATCTTTAGAAATTTTTATTCATTTTGCTAGTTTTTCACATTCTGATCGAAATTTGTTTGAGTGTATATATAAATATAAAATGTATTCAAATGCCAAAAGGGCTGGTAGCCGCAGTCGCAAGGCAATCTTCATTTGAAATCCTTTCAAGCGGCTTGCGATGAGGATGATTGGAGAGAGTTCCTTTTGTGCGTCGGTTTATTGATTGCTAATAAATTGCTTAACTTTGAGCGGCAACTGAGCAACTTTTCCATCATCCATCGAAATGTGGGCAGTGGGCCAATGGACAGACTCTTGTTGCTTAGCTTGACAACCAAAGATTTCTAAAGGATTTGACGCGAAACGCATTATTCTCTCTTTTTCTTCTCGATATTGCAGTTTCTATCGGCTGTCATGCTCAAGGACTACAAGAAAGCTTTGAAATACTGCAAACTGAGTGAGTATCCAAAAAGACAATGCTCTGAACTCTGACCTTTACAACAATCTTTTTACACGCAGAGAAAAGTAACGCTTGAAACTCAAATTCAATTTATTTGTCAAAAGTAATCAGATTTGAAAAAAAAAACACGTCTATTTATAATAACTACATTTTATAACAATCTGGCTTGAAATCTATTTAAAGTTGTATCCTATAAAAACAATAGCTTCTTAGTCATAGTTTAACCTCTAGTTCAATACTACATTCAAAGTTGAAAATGCAATTCTGGCTCAAGTTAAAATTCTGTCCTCAAAAGTGAATTCAAGTCAGTTTCAAGTTTTTCCAGAACTATAAATTAGTCAAAAATCTCTAGAATACAACTACATTCAAAGTTGAAACCGAATAAAATAAACTATTAAATGCTATCTCTCTCTCTCTCTCTCGACTAGAGCATTATAAATTGTAGATTTCTGCACAAATCTCTGGATCTGCCTATATATTTAACTATTCTCTAGTCTTAATCCCACTAATCTTTAACAATATGTGTATTTTTTGTATCTGGCAACACGAACATCAGTTCTGCAATATGAGCCAAACAATGGAACGGCCAAAGAGTTCTATCCACTCATCCTGGACAAGCTGCGCGGTAAGTTGACAGATCACTTAAAGAAATAATAAATATTAATAAATAAATAAATAATCGTTTATATATTTCCAGCTGTAAGTGACAGCGATGAGAACTACAATAAATCCTCGTCACCGGAGATGGCCTTGGATTTGGAGGCGCATTGTGAGGATAGCGTTAGCAGCCATAGCAGTCACAACAATTGCTCCGATGATGAAGATGGAGATAATGATGATGTTGATGTTGATGTTGATGATGAGGATGAGGATGACATTGATGATGAGGATGACATCGATAATGTCGATGTCGGAGATGAGGAGGAGAGCAGCAGCAGCAACGATGACTACGATCTGCCCATTGATGAGCCACAGGATGCGGCAGCTGTCGACTGCCTGGCAGTCCATAGCACCTCCCATTCCCATTCCCATTCGCATTCGCACAACGATTCGGGTTCGTCACGCAACTCCTCGAGTGGAGGCGGTGGTCGCAGCGACAATACCACACACTCATACTCCAGCCTCCTGCTGGAGGAGGAGGACGACATTGTGCCCGTCAATCTGCCATTTGGCAACAGGGAGTCAACCAGTGCAGCAGATCTCGATATTAGCAATGGTAAGTGCGACACTCGAAAAAAACGACGTTTAAAGAAAAATAATGAATACAAAATTTATAAAATCGCGAAAAATTTTTTTCTTCTAAATAATTTGTAAATATGTGCAAAAAAATAAATGCCTTTTTATATTTTTTAGAAATGTGCGAGTTTCTAAAATAAATATATAAAAATACTCATTAAATAATAACACATTCTGAACGATCTTTCAGGCAACAAGGTGGCATCGGCATCGTGCAGCGATTCGGAGTCACCAACAGAGCCGCTGACCCAAAGATTGGCGGCCATTTTGCGTTCCAAGTGCGGCGTATCTGCGAGCAATGATGAGGCCTATTGAGGGGATAGTTTAAACAACAATTTATATACAACATATACCATATATATATTGCATATATATATATATATATACTATAACAACTATATTCTTGTACTTATACTCGAGATAAATGTTTACACACTTTCTTTGCCCAACTAAGTAACTAGTTTTCCACTAGAGCATTCGTCGCTTAACAAACCTAGAAACCGTCCCTAACAGCATACAAGTACTACTATATATATATATATATATATTTCTCTCTATATATATATTTCCGATTGCAATACATACACAGCTGCAAGTTTTCCCTTTTCAAAACAAAAATTCCCTAGACAAACAACATATCGTACAAACATAATAAGTATACTTATATATAGTAGTCGCATTTGTATTGTGTATATGTAAAAGAGTAAAAACAAAAGACGTAATCTAGATACTATAACATTTATGCTCCATTTGTTACAGAGCCCCCAATAATATTATATATACACACACACATATGTATATACATATATATATGTATTAATAACAGAATCTATTTTAGTAAGACACACTCATGGGCAAACAAAGCGCACAGGACTTGGTAAAAACATATTGTTGGAGAACTTTACACGTTAGCATTTTATAGATGGCGACTTTTTTTCCATACAGTTTATAACACACACATACGTAGTATATATGTATGTATGTAGTATTAATTTAGTAATCGGAATGCTCGGATAAGTCTGATTAAAATGGTATGGGGCAAGTAAGTAGTCGTAAGTGCTACAACTGAAATGGTCCAAAGTCGTATAACTATATATATATATATATATATATATTTAGAATGAGAACACAAATACATTCTTTTATTTTCGAATAATAATGAAGCTTACAGATTTCTGAGACTTTGGTGTATTGTTTCGATTGATTTGTTCAGTATACGTAAATATACACATGTATTATTAAATAAGTTGGCCGATATACGCAACAAATACATATATGAATATTTAAATATTCATAATAAATATATTTAATTACGTTTAAAGTTCTTACTTAATTATGTATGAGAATTAATAAGATTGAACGCTCCTTCAACACTTATGTATAGTAATTTATTAGCGTTTTCATTCAGTTCTATTTCAATATTAAGTAATCACATTATATTTGAAATGTATTCAATGTATATTCGAAACATGTATTCAACGTATAACGGAATGTATCATTAAAAGTTATAATAAAGAAGGAAGGCGACAAATTTTGGGTTGTTTATTGGATTTATTAGAGGTAAGCATAGCAATTATTATATGCAAAACAAAAATAAATATTGATCTAGATGGAAAAAACGCTTGCTTTTAAAAACGGATCACTTTTGACAAATATCTTAACCCATATATTTATATTCATAAATGTAGGATTCATCTAGAGGAGATATTGAAAATTTTATCGAACGAATATACATAAAAGTTAAATAATTACTTACATGAACACTCCTCAAATATTCCACAAACTTAATTAAAATGTTATTCATATTAATTTCAAACACTTCATGAGCATTTATTTTAAATCCATTATTATCAAAGAACTGTACGTGTGTCAGTATAAATTTCATATTAACATGACTTGCAATCGAATAAAGTATTTAAACAGTTCATAATTGTTCTTTTTTTTTGTATTTATAAAATTTTTTGTTTCGTACATAGAATGTTTCTTAAACATATATCATTGATTTGTTTTGATAAATTAACCGTGATAATCACTATGATTTATGTGAATGCCAGTTGGACTGTTGTTTTGTATAACTGTATATCAAAAGAGGTTGAGTGAATTTATCGATTTTTTTGATTTTCGATTATACAAAAAACCTTTAAAAATTGCATTAAGTGTGCTGAAATATGTATGTGTGTTTATCATCATTTATCGATCATTCATTTCATCCAAAATCCTTACCATAGCCATCTGATATGTAACAAACTACTTATGTGTGTTGAACAATTTATTATTGTTTTTCCTGTTCTGATTGCGTTTTCGAATACTGTTTTGTTTTTGTTTTTTTTTTTATTATTATTATTACATTCAATAATACTTATATGAACCAACCACTTGAAGATTATTGTTTCTATGTTTTGTTCTCCAGCACCAAAAGTAAAAAGAAAAATCGCATAACAAAATTAATTCTATTATCTGTGTTGCATGTTAAAATAATATAATTTGCTCAGAATTAAAATCAGGTAATGAAGCTTTGTTTGTATCGTAAATTGCACGTATTTGTTGTATATCGTTTTTTTGTTTTTCGTTTTGTTTTTTGTATTATTCAAATAGCTAAAGTATGCTAAATATGTGTGTGTATATGTTCGATTGATATAATGCTAGATTGAAATTCAGTATTTGTAGCAAATTGAATCAATTGTAATGAAACTATGATTGTGTGACCAGTTCTCAATTATTCACCTACGACTTATGAGTGTAATATATATGTATATATCTGATTTATCAAACACATTCAAACAAATTACGATATTTAAGACGTAAGTAACTCTCTTTTAATTTTGTTTGATTTTTTTTTAAACTTTGCAAGTAAACTTAATCAATCCGTTATCCTTGAAATGCTAATCTGGTTAACTATAGCATGCCTTTATTCATGCTTTCCGCCACTAAATCTAAACTTGTCCCAGACACGATTGTGTGGAATTAACAAATATTTCGCGTACCTCGTAGTATGATTGAATCTTTCTCTTTTTTAGATGAATCTGTGTGCTTTATAAGTCTGCTAAGTCTGTTTTGTGTGTTTATCGTAGGGTATATCGTCTATACATATGTATATATATCGCGCTTACATATTTAATGTTCATTAAAAAGAAACTTTCATTTGAAAACTTCAGGTGTTTCTTGTACTGTTCAGTAAAATTACATATATGTATATACACGTATGTAAGTGTGTGTGTGTGATTGTGTGTGTATTTATATATATATATATATATATATATATAGATTTGTGAATTGGCACTTCATCAATTGAAAGGAAAAAATAAAAAGCAAAACACAATTCTAAAATTGTAGCTTAAAAACAATCATTTAAATTATTTATTAAAAATACAACATAGCAGCAAAACAAAAAAATAATTAAAAACGATAAGTTTACATAAATAAACATAATTAAAATAGCTTTAAATCGTACGCTTAACTATTTATATATATATATATATATAGTATACGTCTGTCGACGTTCAAAATAAAGGACAGCTTGGCAAAGAATTCAACAGCTATGAAAAAAATTAATATTAAACGAACTAAATACAAAAACAATTAAATATACGTATATGTTATATATATATATATATATATATATCATATATATATCAGTCGATGATGTTAATGTGTGAGATGAGCTACAGACCAATTTATATATTTGATGTGCGTCTAGAGAATTTTTTTTTGCCCGGGCAAGATACGTGTTTTCAAAGACTCACAAATAAACTCTAGTTTAGCTCAGAAATAACGCTTTGTTCTGTTTTCGCTAAAATGTCTAAATTGGGGCGTATTTATGTTTAAATGACAGCTGCCAATTTTTTCCAGTGTATGTTGTGCTGCCTATGCACAATACTTATGTAAAACTAAACAAGTTTTAATATATATAAAATAAAAATGACGACAGGCCTCAAAATCACAACCAACATTTTTGTCATTGGCTGTGATTTAATACCGTTTCTATAAGCAATTTGTGGTTTCCTTGGCATCCTCGATGTTGGTGTGGTTCTTGATGAGCAACTGCGTCGTCGGATATTTGTTGAGTTGTGCGAAACGTTCCATCACACACGAGGAGCTGAGACGCGCCTCGGCATCGTGATCCCAGCACTCCTCCATTGTGTCGCAGAATATGCTGAGACCCTAAAAACGATATCAAAATTAATTACAATTCCAGTTTCAGCCAGGTTGTGAAGTGCTTAGTGATAAGCAGACAATAGTCAATACTAAGTCAAACTACTAAATAAATATTATAAATATATCTCACATTTTTTAAATTTAAATTTAATGTTTCGAAGTTAATCTTCAGAAAAGAGAATAAGAAAAAAAAAACATTTCATTCACCATATCCAAGTTAAATAAAAAATCCGTAACTGGTGCTATTATTTTTATCGCTATTTCTTGGCAATGAAACAAATATATTGAAAAGAGTTCCATGAGCAGTTCTAACTTTAATTTATAGTGGGAACACTAAACAGTATATTTTAAGAATCAAAATTTTAAAAAATTCCAAAGCTAATGCTTTGTTTTTACCTTTAGAAGAAACTATGTTGCAACTATCCAAAATCAAAAATCATTCTTTTTAGCAGATGCTAAACAGCTGTTAATGATTTGTATGCAGTCAATTTTAAGTCGGTCAGTCTGCTTAGTGGTAAACAGATACTTACCATATGGGCACGCCACGTGTTGAGCAAATGTGGACGCAACTTTTTCATGACGACACTCTCCTGCACCTCATCGAGTGTCGGTCGCTGGCCGAGTTCGGCCTCAAATGGCAGCTGATATTCGCCCACGGGTCCGACGACCTCACAGCGTGAGACCATTTCCCAGAGGACCAAGCCGCAGGCATAAACATCGATGCGCAGGAAGGCATCGCGATTGAAATTGATGGCACCCTCGAGCACCTCGGGCGCCATGTAGCGACGAGTGCCCACCTGGCCGTGGGTGTCGCCACACGGTTTGCCCGGCTGAAAGATCATGGCCAGACCAAAGTCCGCAATACAAGCGGTCAAATCACCCTTCAGCAGGACATTCTTCGATTTGAAATCACGATGTGCAATCGATGGTTTTAGGCCATCCGTCTTGGTGCCCGCAATCTCTTCGTGCAAATGGGCCAAACCATTCGCCATGGACTCGGCAATGCGGCACAGCTCCAGCCAACTGATCGTGTGCGATTTTAAGTAGTCGCAGAGGGAGCCATTATGCTGATAGGTGGATATTAACCAATATTCAGGTTTATCCAAATGCTTTTCGACTCCGAGAAATTCGAGTATGTTCGGGTGACGCATTCGTGGCAATTTATAGATCTCGTTCTCTGTTGTCCACGATTCCTTCTCCTGCATGCGAAAGATTTTGACGGCCACATCCTGACCGTGCAACTTGGCCTGCCACACATCACCAAAGCGTCCGCTCGCCTTCTGCTCGAGCAATTGAATCGGACGGTTGCTCAACAATGGCGATGAATTTGTAATTTCCGCTTCATGCTGAGAGAGAGAAGAAAAGAAATTAGTAATTATTATTCAAATTACTATTAGGAGGCACTCACCTTGGGTATTTCATTAAAATGCTCCTGCTTGAAGCGTCTGTAATAGCCCAGCATGAATATTAGCAACACGATGAGGACGGCGAATGCGGAAGAGCCAACAATATAATAAATCACATTGTTGTTGTCCTGTGTCTTCTCCTTTGGCACTGCAAAAAGAGTATCAAAAGAAAATTGTTATTTGTAAGTACAATTTATAAAAGTAATTACATAATAATAATCAAGCATCACAATGACTTTACCAAAGTTAAGCGACAACTTATAAATGAAGCCAGGGATAAAAAAAAAATACAGTAAAAAAGTGAAGAATGTAAAAAATAAATATTGCTCCGACTGTATTTAACTTTATAGAAAATAATAATATTTAACAGAGCGAAAGGCATAATTTGCCAGTTTCTCATTGCATATTCTGAAATAATAATAAAAAATAAAATAGAAAAATATGAAACTCTTGAAATCTTTGCCACTCGAAATAATATGTTTGCAACTGTATGTGGCATAAATGCATGTTGGTCTTTAAACTCTTGCAGCGCAGGTGAACAACATCTCAAGTGGCACCTGTAGTTGGTGCCGTGCAGGGTTGATGATGCTGTGCATGTGGATGTGGATGCCACAAGGACAGAACGCAAAGCAAAAAATGAAAAATAAAAAAAAAAACGAAAGTTTCGCCCCCAATTTGGCATCGCTCTTTATGAGCTCAAATATACAAAAAGATATATATATGTATGTGTGGAGAGATAAAAGGGAGCCAAGCACACAAAGACAGCCTCACAAAAAAAAAAATTGAAAACAATAATAAAAAAAATTATAAATTAAAATATAACGAAACGTGGCACGAAGGCAACTTGCAACACACACACGCACACACAGGCAGGCAGCTTGTGGAGGCTGTGGAAAGTTCGTTAACACGAAAATGCGTTGCAAGCAAGGAGGTGGCAAGGTGGCAAGTTGTTGCCTGTGTTATGCCAAAATTGGAGCGTGCAGCAAAGGAGAGAAGAAAAGGAAGAACAAAATGTGGCACCTTGTGTTGTTGCCTCCATTGCGGCCGGTATATATTTGTAGTGCATGTTGCACTTGGAGCCCTTGCAACAGCAGAAATGGATGTTGCCCAAGCGGGGCTTGGCACTCGTGATGCAAGCAGTCTGATTGCACTCGTGCATGTCCGTGAAGCAGCCCTTCATCTTGACTTTGTCCGTGCCTGCAACAAATGAAATTAAAATATTATAATCCCTTCATTTCTGTCAGTGTATTCGTTGCAGCAACAAACCTGTCAGCTCGTCAACGGTCCACAGCACATAACAGCTGGGAAACTTGTCCGCCTCCACCTGACAGCGCTCGATGCTTGTGGCACAATTCTGATGCGTGTTGCAATCCTTCTCGTCATAATGCTCACAGTTGATGTTGTGCCCCTCGGGCAGAATGGCGCCACCAGCAACGGATTGCTCCCGATGCATCAACAGGCAGCCTGCGAAGGGGAAATCACAAGTTAGTCATGTATTAAATATTCTATTTTACATTATATTTGTAATGAAACAGAAATTATAAATAGAAATAGAAATATTTTATATTATTAAGAAATACATTTTTAACAAAAAATAGTTGAGTATTATAATAAAGACTTATTCAAAACCATTTTGATACATGCAAAGCAATACAAAAACACTATTTTTCTTATTTTTTTTTTAAGAACTTGTTTACTTTAATTGTTTTTTTTTTCACTGAAAGATTACTTCCTAAACTTAATGACAAATGAACACTCCAAAAATGTGAGCTAGAATGCATATATTATTTTTTCCAAGTCTATTCAATTTATCTAGCTAAACAAATATTTTGAACTCCGCTGTCTAAACATGTTATAATGTTTGGCTTTATGGAATCCTAAATAAGTTGCTTAAATGGGCTCTAGGCGGCTGCCTTTGTGCACATATCATGTATCGCACATTATGTATCTGCCACACCGACAACCGACCAGCGACCACGGATCAAGAGGAGTCGCCAAAGGACGAACGACCCCAATATCAAACCCCAAACCCCAAAGCTAAACCAAATCCCAAATGCAGCAAAGCTCAAAGCTGAGCTGAGCTGCCATTGAAAGCCGAATGGAGAATGAAGAACTTGCAACGTTTGTTTGCAATACTCGCTTGCAACGTTTGCTTGCCACGCAACCCCAATTCGTGTAAAGAGGGCCATACAAAATTAGCTCCACTGGCCACTGGAGCCTTTTAAGTGGGCCTCATAACCCCAATGCAGCAACTGCAACCTGCAACTGCTATGTATGATTGTGTGTGCGTTATATGTGTGTGTAAATCCACGTGTGAGTGCATTGCACAGTGATATTAAAATATATATTATGCATTAACTTAATAAATAAAAATATAATTCATTAATTTAACTATTTTATAAAATCCAAATTTTTTTATTAATTTTTTTATGTGCAGTTAAAATTTGAAAAACTTTAAAAGATAAAAATTTTAAATGAAACTTACAAATAAGATGATATATAATTCAAAATTTAAAAAATATATTAATAAGGAAACAATAAGACTGTTCGCCTTGAAAAGTGAAATAGTTCAACATTTATATAAGGATTTTCAAATCCTAGAAAAACTCAATTAAATCATACATTTTGAAACATTAGAGTAAAAGACAGAGAGAGAGAGAGAAGATAGTATGTGTGAGTTGAGAGAGTTAACATATGATGAATTTGCTGATGATGAATCTATTTTTATTCGCAGCTTATCATTTACAACCATGAATATTTTTAAAACCTCCTTTGAACTGTACTCTCTATTAACAACTTCAAGTCTGCTTATTAACATAACCAAGCAACAATTTAACATAGCCTCTTACCCACTGTGCAAGGGTAATCGCATCTATAAATATACATACATATGTACATGCATGCATACAAATGCGTGTATGAGTGTGTAAGCATGCTTTATACTAAAGTAGATACATAAGCATTATGCACATTATGCATATAGAAAAGGGATGAGTTTAAAGTGCCGCTTGTTCAAAATAAAGAAACAACGGCAAAAGCAGAAACAACTAGAGTAAAGAGTAAGGAAAATGCATAAGAGCAAACGAGAAGGAATGAGAGCCAACGAGAGCGAGAGAGTTGCGCTCAACTAAAGTCGATTTTCACCCACGACGAGAAGAAGGCAACAACAACAACAAGTTGCTCTAATGCAACGTCATCCATTCAAAAGAAATCATTGCACACACACACGCATACAAACACATAACAGTTGACGGAAAGAGCAGCAAAACGGACTAAGAACTCGATCAAGCGTAAAGGGATGATTGGGGGAATGGGGATATCAGGCGCCATTACGTACAGTAAACAAACACACATGCATACTAACAAGCAGTATGTATGCGTGAGTATTTGTATACATACCTATAAGCTGCATCGCCAGATAAAGCACAAAAGCGCATTTGGACATTGCTACGGCGTGTGTTATCACTACTGCTCTCAACTTGTTTACAACACTACAAATTTATTTATTTGCTACGTAACACAAAAAACCAAAAAACACGCGCGCTGTTTGCAATTATTCTAGTTATTTAATTAATTTCTGTTTTATTTTTGGCACGTTAAAATTTAATTTTTATTTTTTTATTGCGTTTCGTTAATTCCTTATTTCGTTTCACTTTTTAAGCCGTGTATTTAATATTATTATTATATATTATGTTATGCGCCTTAGTGTGTTTGTGTTTTGTTTGCGAGTATGTGTGAATTTGTGTTTGCATGTGTGTGTTTGTGTAATTTATTTTCCGCTGCATTCGCAGCAATTTTGCTGAACACACGTTTTTTTCATTTGCATTTTCATGGCTTGTTTTCGTTTTAGCTTCTGCCTATTTATCACATTTTCTATGTTGGCACTTTAAATGCGTTTTTCTGCTGCATTTAATGTTTTTTTATTTAGTAATTCTCTGGCGATTTGATTCATTTGTACGTAGTTTTTACTCGCAATCACAATTGTGTGTCCCAACTGGGTACAAGTGTACCAACATTTTCTGTACATTTATCAACACTTGTTTGCGGCGGCGTGGCAACGCCGCGATTGGTACAACTAATTGTGAAATTTAACAGCATTTTTTTAATTTGCTGGTCACACTTGTTAGAAATAAAAAAAAACGTTTTTTTAAATGTAGAATTTAACAGCACTTATTTTGGTTTAATGGTCTCACTTGTCCTTAATTAGAAATTTATGCTTGCTGTTTATACAGTTGCCTAAGGGTATCCAATGCTTATTTCAATTGTAGGTTCAAATGTTAAATTTAACAGCTTGCTTACACAGTTTAAATACAAATATTTGTTTGTCTCATCTTATTTTATCTTATTTACACAGAAGTCAAGTGAGTAATTTCTAAGAACAAATAATGATTTCACCAACAATGAATCACATGCTGTAATACACTTTATTACACCGCGAATTAGATAATAATACAATATAGATACAGAAATATAATATATACAAATTTGAAAAAGAACATTTTATTAAGTATTGGCATCACTTTTTGCCATCGAGGTTGGTCAATCCATCGGCATATTGAAACTCTGGACTGTTCTCATATTCGCACATATCCAGCGCAATGATGCAGCTCTCCTTTACCACCCTCCGCTCGTCATCCGCATAATTTTTGAGGATTTTGATGCATTCATCGGTGGCAATGGCGCCTAAAGCCTCGGCGCATTCGTGTCGAACCATTTCATTCTCCTCGCGATTCTCTAGATTAGCCTGCAAATATTTAATGCTGCACGGCTGCTGCAATTGACCCAAAACAAAGGCCACCTCATGACGAAATAGAGCCGATTTATCCTTTAATCCTTCGGCGATGGCCAGAACACTTTCCTCTGTACGCAAATTTCTTAAACTAAACATTGCCCGATAGCGATTAAAGAGATTTTGCTCCGTATTCAAATAAATGTCCCTCAATTGCTGCACATTTTTTTCGCCTGCTGCTGGTGGTGAGGGATCTACAGAGGCATAGGGATTGGTATCCTGCACCTGCTGACCACTTTGCAGCCAGCGAATGCGGTCCAAGGCAATCAGACAAGTTTCTGCCACCTCCAAAACCGAATCCTTTTTGTATTTTTCAAGCAGCGGCAAAATTTCTGCGTCTCCAATGGCGCCAAGTGCCTCGGCTGCCTCGTGACGCACCATGGGCTCCTCACTGGTGTCCTCGAGCACCTGGGTCAGTATGCCAATAGCCAGTTTGTCCTGCATTTGGCCCAAACAATAAGCCAATTCGTGTTTTAGCAATGCGGATTCATCTTTAAATCCTTGACTAATTTCCCCAATTGCTGTCGCGCCTCCAATGTTCTTCAGTGTGAACAACGCCCGAAAGCGCTCCTTGAGCGGACGCTCCTTGTTGTTGAGTACGCAGCCTATGGCTTTAATTTGTTCTTGCGAAACCATTTCCGCTCTATTTCCAAAATTACAAATTGTAAATAATAAAAAGCCTGCCTCGTGGAAAGAGATCGAATACAAATGCGATAAATTTCTATTGACCGACCACCACAAATACTTATGCATAATTTGCAGCACTGTTGTGGCTGTACAACACTTGTGCATCCAAGCGAAAAACAGTCGTTATGATTTATATTATTCTTTTCCTTAAATATAGTGTATTTTTAAGCGAAATAAAGTGCTAGGTTTAAATCGACCAACCACCACATACACTCGTACATGCTTTGCGTCACCAACGCAAAACGCCGCCATAAGCAACAGCAATTTTCAAACACAATAAAGCGAAGTTTGCCATCGACCAACCACCACATATACTCATATATGCTTAGTAGCACTGTTGCAAAAGGCCACTAAATATGGTGGGCTATGCAACACTTGTCGACGAAATCGAGTTTAGGTTTAACTTTGCTTTTTTGCTTAGATACGAAAAGAAAAAATATCGAAAAAGTACTAAAACTAGCATTTTTAGAAGCGAAATTGTGTTTAATTTCGATTGACCAACTACCACATGTATTCCATATGTTTACCAACACTGCCACAAAAGGCCGCCATAAATGATGTACTGTGCAACACTCGAGTGTAAGAAGAAGCTAGATTTAGTCGAGTTGTGGATTACGTTTGGTCTTTCCCCCGTTGGCTCGAGAAAAACCGTCGAAAAAAGTGCAAAATACAACGTATTTCCAGACGAAGTAAAGTGCAAAATAGAATCGAATATTGACCGCTGCCCAAGTTGATCAGTTACATACTGAGTTTTATTGGAAACGTGTCGAAAATTGCATTTAATAAATTTAGCGCGTACGTTCAGCGTGGCGTGTGAGTGTATGTATATGTGTGTGTAAGATACCTGCCATTTGAAACCAGTGTGCAAAAAGGGAGCACAGAAAAACACTCGCTACTTTACAGCGAAGCGTTCTTGAAAACATTGCAAAATACAAAATACAACAAAAAAAAAATAATTTGTATTTTGTACGCAAAAATAAAAAATAAATAAATTCAAAATGTCGGACGAGACAAGCATACATAAAACGGAGGCGGAGGCAGTTGAAGAAAATGCAGCAGCAGCAACAATTCAACCGGCGGCGGCGGATGAGAAAAAAACACCCGTAAGTGTAATAAATACATATACACATTTGTATGCATGTGTGAGTGCGTATATGTGTAGAGACAGTCACAATTTACACCGGGGGTCGTGCGATAAGAGCGCGCTTTGCAACACACACCAACATACACAAATACTACAGACACATGGAATTATCTGGAAGAGCGTGCGCAACACTTACGCAGTATTTTTCCAAAATATTATATGAATGTGTGTGTTTTTTTTTTATTTAGCTTCTTACACAGTTTCATGTTAATGTTAATTTGCCTTCGCTTGCTGCGCGCGCTTTTCCCCTTGCGATTGCGTATGCAAGAGTGTATGTGTGTGTGTATTTATTTTTGTATGTCGCGTGTTTCACTCGTTGCAAAGTCTCATCGCTGGGTCTCTTTTGTGCACACGTTTTGCCTCCGCGTCTCTCGTCTTGTTCTCGTTTGTTTTTATTTTTCTTGTTCTCTTTTCGACTTTTTGTTGTTTGCTGTACTTTGTCATACAAGCATAAGTATAAACGTGTGCATGTGTGTGTTTGTTTTTGTGTGTGCATTTTATTCGCTTTAATGCTTTTATTCACCGCTCAATGGAGTATGTTAGGCTTTGTTTCATGTGATTTAATGTGAACAAAAAATCAAAACAAAAATAAATACTAGTAATATCGTGCAATATTTTGATTGGTATTTATTTATGAAATATTTTGTAAAAGTAATATAATAAAATAGTGAAATTATAATAATGAATAGTTTATTTTATTTTTTTATTTGAAATATATTTTATATTTATTTATTAAATATTTGTAGAAATATATCTCAATAATAATATCGTATAATATTATGACATACAATCTATTGAGGGGTATTTATTTATTAATTACATTTAATTTTAGAAACGCACGCCAAAGCGTCGTTCATTCATTGAGCGGGCTCAGCAGGAGAGCGAGGAACTGGTTCGCACAATGGGCGGCAGTCTGGAATTGGGTGGCGGTCGACGCACGCGTTCCAGTACCCGTGGAACGCCAACGCGTTCAGCTGAAACCGTTACGCCGCCACCAAGCAAAAAGGCGCGCACATCGCCAGCAACAACTAAGAGTGGAGGTGGGGCAGGAGGTGTGGGACGTGGACGTGGAGCACGCAAATTGGATGTAGGCGGTGAAGAAGGTGTGGAGCAGGAAACAGCAAAAGCCAACGAGGAGGCAGAGATAGAGCAGGAGGTGGAGGAGGAGGAGGTGGAAGCGGAAGCAATCGAAACTGTTAAAGCAAAAGTATGTAAATAACATGATGTTAATAACTTAACACATCTAAATAGCATAACATAACAATGTTAAGCCAAGTCTAACATTTATTTCCTTTACAGAGCCCTGTTAAGAAAGCCAAGAGAGATGAAAAATTGGAAAAGCCCAAGGAAATTCTTGTTGAGGAATCCAAACGAAAAGAAGCTAACGAAACCAAGGTAAATTCGCCACAAAAGAAAAAAGAAACAAAGGACCAACCAGATGCGACTGCAACGCCAGAGGAGCATCAAAACAATGTTGATCATGTCAAGGAGAGAAAGGCGCCCGAAGCGAAGGATAAAACGCCCAAGAAATTGGCACAAGGCGAGCAAACAGCTAAAGTTGCAACAAGCCCACCGAAAAGTGAAGCAACTGCCACAGCTATGGAAGTAGATGAAGATTCAGCTGCTACTCCAGCTGCAGCTGCTGCTGTTGAGGAGAAGAAAGAAAAGAAGGAGGCGAAGCGGGAACAGGTGCCCGTTGTTGAAAGTAAATCTGCCGCATCTGCAAGCACAGTTGCCGTGGAAAATAAAGCAAAGGAGCAAGAGGAAAAGGAGCAACAGCAAAAGGAGCAAGATGAAAAGGAGCAAAAAGTGGAGCCAGAAGCAGTTCCAGCTCCTGCTTCAACTACAACTTCAGTTACAGCCCCTGCTCTAGCTACAACTGCAACTCCAGAATCTGCTCCAGCTTCAGCCCCAACTTCATCTTCAGCTCCTCCCCCAGCTCCTGCTTCAGTCCAACCTGCCAAGCAGCCAAGTCCGGAACCCATGGAAGTCGATTCGAGTACAAAGAGCAGCTCTGATCCCGTGGAAGCAGCGCCAGAAAGCAATAAGGAGGAGCAGCCGGAGGAGAAGAAGTTGGTGCACCAGGTTGTGGAGCTGAAAGAGGCTGTGCCCGAAAAGCAGGAAAATGCAACAGAGATCAAGGAACAAGTTGTGGTTGCAGTTGAAGCACCTGTCAGCAATGATGTCAGCAAATCAGTTGGTGCAACAGTTGTAAATCCATCTGTGGAATCCACCGAAACAGAATCAACTCAGGCAACAGCAACGGAAACAGCAGCAGAAGTAGTTGTTAAGGAGCCGCAGACGGCGAACTGCGACAACAAGTCCTCCGAGCATAATGACAACGGTGAGTGTTAGATATGTCTATAGCCAATCTATCCTATTCCAATTTGTTCAATTAGTAATTACTCGAATTACTATTATAAATTAAATTAAATTGTTATATTACTAGTACGCTGCTTTTAATTTTTGTATTTCTTTATTTAAAAATTAAATGTTATTTGAAATTTATTGTTTTCCTTCTTGAGTGTTAAATTTGTATTTTTAACTTATTTTTTACTTTATGTATTATTGACTCTCATTAAATAAATAAATATACTAATTCAATATTAAACTATCTTCAATAGGTGAACCGAAGATTGTTAATAATGCCACAGATGATGGTGAAAATCATGCAACGCCGCAGGCCTGCAATTAGGCAGCGTGTAAAGATGAAGATGATGATGCAGATGATGATGATGACGATGATGATAAAAACCAATAACTATAGATCGAGGACTTCGATTCGATACAAAAATGCCGTAAAATATTTTTAGAATTTCCTAAAAACAACAAAAACAAAATATAACTGAAACTGGATCGCGCCGCATGTGAAAAGCACAGTTTCAAATGCCGTTTCTTTTATTTTCAAAACAAAACAAAATTTGTAATGCACTAAGAATTAATTTCTCCAGTTATTGTTGCTGGATTTTTAATGCTGATGCTGTGTGCGCAATATATAAATAATAATATAAAATAATAATAATAATAATTGTATCAAAACACATAGCTCTAAACCCGCCAACAACAATCCCCCCAAAAAATACACACACAAAACAACACACACACATTGTTAAAAGCATTAAAACTATAAATAATATGTATGTGTAAATTTAATTAAAATTGGAAACTAAAAACAAAAAAGAATAGAAAAGAAAAAAAAAACCAAAATACATTATTGAGCAATGTATGTAAAATAGATGTTTTTAAATTATAAGAAACATAATCATTAATGCAAGCCCTAATTTTAAAAGATCACACACAAAAATTCATTTTGACAACCACTCAAAAATTGAAAAGATTTGTTTTAACAAATTGATGCGTAGTTCAAGAAAATTTAATTATGTTATATATAAGCATATATAAACAACAACAACTTTACTAACATATTACTTATATATATGTCTTTCCTTCTATTATTTTTTTTTTATTTTAACTTTGAAAACTGGCATTTAGTTTTTAGAGAGAGCTTTGTTAATTTTTAAACCAATCAAATTGTATATCAAATAACGCATCAATTGTATTCCGTGCAAGCATAAATCAACAAAAATACAAAACAAAAAAAGAAATCTTTTCCAGACGATCTTAACTAAATTACGAATAGTACTGTAATATTTTTCAATGAAAAATGCTAAGAAAAAAAAAAGAAAACACAAAAAAAAACAAAACGAGAGGGTAAAAAACACTTTGAAACTCTTTTTACAAAAAATTTGAAACCGTTTTTTGTAAGTAGCTGGATAACTTTCTGTGTAAGAAATTCTTCATTTAAAATATTCTTTTGTAAATAAAATCTTTTAAAAATGCAAAAGAGAGATAACAAAGCTGACTTCAATTTAATAATTTAATATCGTAGGCCAGAAGAACACTTTTACTTATGCCAAACTATGCAACACCATTTTTCATTTCTTGCCCGTTCAGAGGCAACTCCTCCATTTCCTTCTCGACAACTGGAGCCAGCATATTGCGCACAAATGGTGAATACAATTTGGGATTCTGTTTTAGTTGTTCGCTCTTCTCCATGCGCCAAACGTAGCTCATGGGCACTGCCCATACAAAGATAAGAATTGCACCCAACACTTTGTACCAAAAAAATGATATATCATATAGCGAAAACGGGCGATTGCTTCCAAATGCAGTTGTCACATTTGCAGGTGCCCGATCAGCTGGCGTCATCATCGTTGTGGTTGTTGTGCCATTGCTAAAAGTAAGTAAAATGCATAAATAAAAATAAATAAAGTAAATATTTGTAGATAACATTTAAAAGTGTGTCACACCACAACACTTAGTTGCGATTATGACGCTTGTCGCCTGTAAACCCAGCAAGTAAATTGCCTTAATTAAATTTATTTCTTAATAATAGCAAATATTTCACTATACTTAAGTGATTGTCAATTAAAGGCAAGCCTTAAATTTAGAAATTATTTGTAAAGACCAGAAAGCATTAAATTTTTAGGGCGACTTACAAACATTTTTTTTTGAGTGTAATAACACTTACATGGCATTGAAAATGGTATCCAATCCTCGTGCCTCGCACTGATCCAATGAATTTGGCAACACATCGTATTTGACGAGGCCCGCTTTGAAATTGAGCTGTGCATTGATTATGACCCAGAGCATGACGAGTACACTGAACAAAATGCTCGTCATTGCCACCTTGCCATTGACACGGGGCACAAACATGCCCAATAGAAAAATTCCGACAACAGCGCCCATATTAATTCCCGTTATTGTCCACACCGTTTGCAAAATGGAATTGAAGCGTTGCACCATAAAACCAGCCAAAATACAATAACCACCCATCAGAATGATGACAAGTTTCATGCATCCATTCGCCCGGGCCTCCGTGTGCTGAATGTGTGGCTTAATATAATCGAAGTAGACAACGCCAGCCAGCGAATTGAGATTGGCGGAGAGGGAACTCAGCGAGGCACTGAACACACACGAGATGAACAAACCCGGCATCCCAACCAAATTGCCCATTATGTCCTGTATGAAGAAGGGCATCATTTTGTCCGGTTTGTTCACCAGCTGAAAGGCAAGGAAAATCCCAAATTAAATCAGAATAACTATCGAAGAGGGAGAAAAACTTACGCCTGCCAACATGGGATCACATCCAAAATATCGTGCAAACATTATGATGCCGGCGAAAGAGTTGAAGAGCATTATAATTATAAATCCAAAGCCCGCCACGATGAGAGATCTGTTTGAGAATGATTATAATGATATATAAATTATATGTTGTTATCACTACACTATTTAAAAAGCTTTTTTTTTAGTGTTTTGGACCCGCCTGAGTTTTGTTTTTTTGTTTTAATTTTTGAATGCGCTTGTTTACTTTTCCATTTTGTTAATTATGTATTTTTCGCTTCGTTGTTAAAATAATTGTAATAATAAATCGATAATTGTTTAAATAGGGATTAATTGATATAACTTTGTGACGTGACAAACTTTTCGCTGAGGTATTGGCATTTCTGTTATTATCACTTATTTTAAGCTATTCAACTAGTTTAAAAATTAAATAATTTTAAGTATAATTTAAAACTAATAAAAACAATAAATTATTAAAAGATTCCTTATACGAACTCATCTGCTTCCTTATCATTTCCACCACCATGTATATAATTATTGCCGAAGATTCAGGAATAAATTGTACTAGAAATTCAACCACGATTGTACTTGAAATTAAAACAAATTTTTTTCTCCCACTGTATAAGACATTTGCCTAATTTTTTGCATGTGCGTTTAAGAATTAAATCCCGAATGTAGTTAAATACAAAAGATTTGCTTACTTTTTGGCATGTTCATATGAAGGCAGGGACACAATCCGCTGCACACAGCTCTGATCGAGTCCAATCTTGCCCGTCCAGAGCATTAAACCACTGAATAAGTTGTTCCAGGCAGTGGTGCGCAGTCTCAGATCCATTCCAAAACTATTAAAAATTAGGTAAATTGTAAGAAACATTGAATAAATAAAAGAATCTCCTCCACTGAATTTAGCTCCAACATACTTAAAGCCAAGACGACCACCTTGGGTGCCATATTCGATGACAGTGCTCAAGCCACCAGAGCGCATGGTGCCCAAAACACCCACCATAACCACCGAGAGCAGCATAACGCCAGCCTGCACCACATCCGTCCAAACCACCGTCTTAATGCCACCCAACATGGTGTAGAAAACGCAAATCGACGACACGATCGTGTTGATGACGTGAATATTTACGCCAGTCACTGTAACAATATATATATTTATATAATTTCTGTATAATATGTAAAATCAGCAATCAAATGATCAAGCTCTACATACCCTGTGAAAAGGCCAGGGCGGGTATAAACATATAAACGGGCAGCATTAAAAACTGATTCAGCACAAAAGTCAGAGTCACCAGTTGACGAGTGCGTTTATTGAAACGCATTTCCAGATACTATGGGTAGAAATATTTTAAAATAATATATAATATATATATATATTTTTTTTTTTTCCTAACTCACCTCATAACAATTGACAACATTGTTGTCGTAGAAGACAGGCACAATTATATATATCAATATGGGCACTGTGGGAATCATGGCTAGCAAAGTGAAAAAAAAGTTAAAGCCATAAGTGTAACTCTCAGCTGGAATCGACATGATTGCAACGCCAGAAAGTTGACTGCAAGTGAATGAAAATATTATATTAAATAATGCCAAAAAAAATACAAGCATTAAAAAAATAAATAAAATTAATTAATATTCGACAAAAATTAATAATTAGTAAGAATTAAGCGAATACAAAAATGCATTAGTATAAACAAGTTAAGATTTAAAATGTATTTTTTGATGATGAAATGGAGAGCTCTGAATTCATCAGATGTAAGATCTATTGATTAGAATCATGACAGAATACAGGTTAATCAGCGGAATAGTTAAAAGTAAATCGTCTAAGAACAAGTAGGAAGAATAAAATGGGTAAGTTTTAAGAGATAATAGGAAATAAAATAATATTAGTATAATTATAATAATTAGTAGTAAAGCTATTAAAAGAGTGTCGGATAAAGTTAATAGGTAGGTCTAAAGAGAACAGAAAATTAATATTAGTATAATAATAATAATAATAAAAAAAATTGATAATAATAACAACAATATTAATAATAATAATAAGCAAGTGGGAACAGAAAAAAGAATTTTAATTGATTTCACCACTTATTAATTTAATTACAAACATGACACGTGGCATAACACCCTGATTTATATATCTATTTGTATAAACTAAAAAAGGGGGCTCGAATTTATGCCGAAATGCCGCACATGTTAGTTGTATATAGATAAGAACAACTGACGATTTTGTGTACTGTGGGCGATGATAACAACCAACCTGGATACCAATGAGATGGCAATGGGAAGTGCTTGCATCTTTTTGCCACCGCGCAAATATTCCTCAGTTGTATTCTTGGCCTTGGCAAAGAAGCCAAAATAGATTCCAATACCGGCCGAGATGCTCAACATGAGTATGAAGATACTATAATCAGTTAATCCAAATCTCAGATCCTCCACTTTGGGAGGCATATTTGTAGTTGTAATCGGAGTTGACATTCCTTTAAAATTAAGTTCACTTTAAGATCAGTTACTGATGCTGTCAGCACACTTACTGAGCCCCATTACAATCTGATCTTTGACTTAAGTAGCGATCAAATGCTGCTTATCAGTTTTGTGTGTGACATATCTGCTAGACACTGAAGTTGTAAAAGTTTATGGCCCATATCATAAACTTATCATCTACGTGTTTTTCCTATGTTTTTCCTTTATACTTTTATAACTTTTACGATTACGTTGTGTTGATGGTAGTAAATTACTGCCTACTTTTGGGAGCCTCAACAAACACTACGCATGATAAGAGGCCATTCAATTGACGCTCAATAATAGCTACGTGCAGCTAATTAATCTAATCTGTGAGTGACAAGCACATTCTGTGGTCGGCAGATCATGCACAGTGCAGGCAAATTTGAATGAATCACATACGTAATTAGGATGAGATATCGATAAGAAAGTATGGCGGTTACGCGAGCGATAAAGGAGCGTTGGCGATTGAGTGAGGTTGAGTGAGGTCGATAAAGCAGTGTTGGCGAACGACGGATCGATAAGTGAATGGCCGATCGACAAAATAGTGTTGTCGGCTTACAGATAGGTCCAGTTTACAGATAGACAAAGAATATCGGGAGCGAAATTTCAATATATATTTAAAAATTACAAAATGTAATGAATTAATTTGTTCGTTTTTAAATGATTATAAATATATTTTATCTTGAATTTAGTCTTCGTATTCATTCATAATTTGCCGATAGCCGCCGTTAAAATAAATCGAAGTTGTTTATTTTGAAATGCTGTTCACAGAATCCACAAAGGTCAACAGTCAGTTAACAATATGAATTGTAGTACATTGAAAAGATATGCAAAGTACAAGTGTGCATCTGCTGTCTATTTTTAGAAAATGCTTTAGACCATTGGCCTACATTTAAATTCAAATAAGTAAATAAAAGATAATCACATTTATTTCATTTAAGAAATTAAATGAATATATCTCAACCCAACAGTTTGAGAACCGTCTTCGCTATACGCAATACGAATTCTTATTGCTTTAAATACTGTTAATTTAAAATGAATGCAATTAAATATAATAAACCTTAAAATTATATTTTATTTTTATTTATTGCAATTTTCAGCAATTTTGTAAATTTAATTTCATGTTAATATATTTATTTAATTTAAATTAATTAATTCAAACATTGTTGTAATAGAAACTGGAAATTCAATTAAAGCCGCAATTCTGTGGGTCTTCTCGCAATAAATATTCCACGAAAAGTTTTTGATGTAAGAAATCTTTAATGCTGTAAAAAAAATTGAAAATCAATCAAATCGTTAGTATTTTAATGATCTGTTGTCACATCTTTTTTGGTATTATCTATTTTGGTAATATCTATCTTATGTTCAGACGCTTCATACTCTTTCATAGGTGCACCCTTCAGGGGCAACTCTTCCAATTCCAGTTCTGGATTCAAATTCAGATATTTTCGCACAAATGGTGCGATTAATTTAGGATTTAGTTTCTCCTTCGCATCCGGTTTGAAAATGTAGCTCATTATAATAGTCCAGACAATCGCTAGAATAATGCCCAATACTTTGTAATTGTAAAATGCTATGTCAAATATTGAAAATTCTCGATTACTTCCAAAGGCACCAGTAATCAATTGTGGCGATGCTGTAGTCGTTAAAATTGTTGAATTGTTCCTATAAAAAGAGAGATGTTTAAAATTAATTTTATGATAAATTATGGCTTATAGTTAGTATATTGCTCACATTGAATTTGCAATCGCCTTAAATTGCGGTGCCTCGCATTGATCCAAGGTGTTGGGCAGACCATCGTACCTGATGTGGCCCGCCTTGAAGTTCATTTGTGCTTTGGTAATGATCCACAGCATGACACCCATACTAAATATAATACTCGATCCGACCACTCTGCCATTGGCACGCGGATATAGCAAGCCCAATAGGAATACACCCACAACGGCACCCGTATTTATCCCATTGATGCTAATCGCAGACTGCAAAAGGGAATTAAAACTCTGCACCATAAATCCACCAGCGATGCAATAGCAACCAATTCCAACAATGATCGCCTTCATAGTTGTATTCGCTCTTGCCTCCGTGTGCCGAATGTAGGGTTTGATATAATCGAAATAAATCACACCAGCTAGGGAGTTAAGATTGGCGGAGAGAGTGCTCAGCGAGGCACTGAAGACACACGAGATGAACAAGCCCGGAAAGCCAGGCAGATTACCTATTATATCCTGTATAAAAAAGGGCATCATTTTGTCCGGTTTGCTGACCAGCTGAAAATCAAATAAAAACTCAAGGTTTAATCCAGATAAATATCGAAGAGGGGGAAAACTTACACCTGCCAACATGGGATCACATCCAAAATATCGTGCATACATTATAATGCCCGTAAAACTCATAATACCCGTGATTATGATGATGCCAACACCCGAAATGATTAGTGATCTATAAGATAATAATATATATATATATATTTAACAGTTTTAATTAGCCAAGTATACTCAGAAAAAATATAAAGTTTTCTATTTTCTTGAAATAATTTTTTCTATTTTAATATTTTCTAAAAAGGGAGAAATGCAATTTCCAATTTTTAGAAAACATCCCTTTCTTTAGAAACAAATCATAAAATACAAATGTTTAATAATAATCGAAGAAAATCAAGTACACATGAAAATTAGAAACAATTTATCTAAATTTAAGAAAAATCCACTCCAAAATTAAATTTGAGAAACCACAAAACATAGATTTTATAAATTTACTTTCGCAATATTTGACTGGCAACCATTGACGATAAAAGTATGGCGAAATTGTAAAATTCATTTCTTATTTTTTTCAAGTGCTTAACTTCGATTTTACCTTTTGGCATGAGCGAACGAGGGCAGCGAAACAATTCGTTGGACACAGCTCTGGTTTAGGCCAATGTGTCCCATCCACATGAAGAGTCCACCAAAGAATGCGCTCCACACTGTCATGCGAATGCGTGGATCCCATCTTAGACTACAAAGTGCTCAAAATGTAGATTTGTTTTCTTCATATTTTCTTAATTGGAAAACTTACTCAAAATTGAAACGACCTCCAGCACTGGCGTTCTCCATCACTGAACCCAGTCCACCCGTTTGCATTGTGCCCAGAAGGCCCACCATCAATACCGAGATCAACATGGTGCCACCCTGGATGACATCCGTCCAAACCACGGCCTTAATTCCACCCAACATGGTGTAGAAAACACAGATGGAGGAGACCATTGCATTAATCACATGAATATTCCAGCCGGTAACTGTGCGTGAAATATGAAAATCAGTCTAAAATATGGTACAGATATATGTATTTATAAAGTTTCGGAGAAAAAAATAATAGCATAATTTGTATAAGAAATTGTTTCAAAGGTGTCTTTTGAAAAACAGGAACTTATGAATAAAAAAATGTAGAAATAAAATTTAATTTAAAATGAATGAAAAAGCAAGAAAATTAACGCAAAAAATTATAGCACCATTTTTCAAATGTCCACATTTAATTATGAAAATTTGTACAATTGCAGAGCAAATACAAAATAATATAATAAAAATCAGAATTTAAGAAAATAGCTAAACTAATGAATGGTTTTTTAACTATATTTATATATATACAATATTACCTTGTGAAAAGGCCAGAGAGGGTACAAACATATACACGGGCAACATGAGGCACGTGTTCATCACAAAAGTGGCAGTCACCACTTGTCGAGTGAACTTATTGAAACGCATCTCCAAATACTGCAATGATTCATACAGATATACACAAATATAGAAACAATAGATGGTTTGGAAATATGTTGGACTCACCTCGTAACAATTGGAAACATTATTTTCATAGAACACTGGCACAATAATATAAATCAGAATGGGTACAACCGCAATCATTGAAATCACCGAGAAGATGTAGTTGATGCCAAACGTATAAGTCTCGGAAGGAAGGGTCATTATTGATAAGCCGGATACTTGACTGCAATTAAATATGCACTTGAATTTTCATACTACAAAATTTTAGATAAATCCACTCCGAAATTAATAAATGTAAACTCTAGTTTTTAGAAAGACACAACCATGAATTTTAAAAAATTTACTTTCTGAGTATTGGCGTTAAAAGTATGGCGGTTTACTAAGGTTTAAGACAATTTCTTATGGGTGTAGAAAAGGTAAAATTTGCGTAATGGCTTATCGATAACAATTCGATATACCGCAATTGAAAAGCTAGTCATCTAATTTGTGAGGTACTTGACAGATAATCATTATCCAAGGTCTACACTGATATTAGAGTATCTCTGACGTCACTTGTGTTCACTTCTAGATTAACTTGCACAGTTTTCAATCTTGATTAAAACGCACCTTGCCACTAAGGATATGGCTATGGGCAAAATTTTCATCTTCTTGCCTCCTCGCAGATATTCCTCTGTGGTGTTTTTGGCTTTGGCGAAGAACCCGAAATAAATTCCAATTGTTGCCGATGCACAGAGCATAATCGTAAAGACCGTATAATCCGTAATGCCAAATCGAAGGGATTCAGCAGCAGGTGCAGCCGTAGCCGTAACTGGCTCCGCCGTAGTTGAACTTAACATGGTTGCTAATGCTAATAATCAACTTTTTTACATTATCCGTAATGCTCTATTTGGATGCTGGCAGCAGACTTGATTCATCTACCTCTTGTGTCGTTATTTAATGATGATCTTCAAGAATACCTTATCTGTTTGTCTATCTGCTATCTGCACATCTTGTGTATCTGTTTAGTATGTCAAGTTGCTACCTTGGCGAGCTTTGAAGTGGTTTTTTATTTACGCATCTTTATAGACCCCTTTGTTATAAAGAAGTCTTCCGAGCGCAATCAGCTTCTGGGTAAAGCAATAGTTCAAATATCAATTTTTTCATCTTTTGCAATCAAGAAATTGTTTGGTCTGATTGGGTTTCTGGGTTTCCTCTCTCATACCAATATTAGACAATTTTAAGTATATTCTTAAATGTCCACAGAATTGATATCTCCTTTAATAACCACAGATTTATTATATCCTTTAATAAAAAACTATTTATTACATCATTTTTTTTATATATATTATTTTTTAATTTTAATCTAATATTATTTAACTTGCCCAATGTTGGGCCATTTATATTTTAAAATCAAAAATATTAATTTATCATTTATTACTAACAGATTAACTATTTCCTTTAATACACCAATTTATACTTATTTTAATTCAATATCATTTGATATTAATATACTCGCAGATTTATTAAAACCCCTAAATATCCCTACATTTATTTATATCCTTTTAATATTCCAGATTTATTATAATCATTTTTTTTTTTCATTTTAATTTAATATCATTTAAATTGTAATTTTATCTAACATTTTTATTAAAAATTGTAATCATCTTGTTTCAAATGTCAAGTAATTGTTTTATTTTAAGTGTATACATTTTATGCTATTTTAAAATAAACATAATATATTAAAATCAAGTTATTTATTTTTGGAATCCAAAGGTGTTAACTTGGAGCACCTTTGGATGTTGCTTGTCATCTTGACAGACCTAAGCCGAAAAGATAATGCGCGGTGCCCTCGTCAAATATTTGCACCACGGCGATAAGAGGCCATAACTTGTGAAGTTATAAAGCCGACTATTATTATTTTTAGACGTCAACGCTAACGTAAGAAAAAATCATAGTAATTAACCTAAAACTTTTGTTATCAAAATTAGCAAAATGAGCAACAAAGTTGAGATTTGAGTGTTTTGTGCGATTCGTAAAACGATATATGTATCTCGAATTTGAAGATATGATAACCAGACATAATACCGTCGCGTCGCACATTATGTGTTTATATAATACTAATTAAGTTAATGACCTTTTGGGAATAGCTCTACATGATTCTAGATGGACAGTCTTCAATCCATCATTTTCTCTTTTTGCTCGTGGATTGTCAACTCGGGCAATTCCTCACCTGACGCAGGTGCGTAGTTAACAAATGGCCTTATTATCGGTGATAAAAGACTGGGATTCAGTTTGGCATCCGGCGCCGGTTTCAGGACATAACTTAAAATTACGCCCACCAGCCAGGTGATGACAAAGCCAACTACACTGTACCAATTGAAGGACATGTCCAACAGATTGAAACTTGAATCTGGCAAAGATTTAATTTGGATTGGCGCATTCAACACTGAATAAGGTGTTGTTGTGGTCGTTGTTGTTGTTGTCGTTGTTGCTTGGGTTGCATTCAGAGCCGGACAGTTGTCGACGCTCGTGGGCAGTGCGGCATAATGATTACGCCCCCAACTGGCCACCACAATGAAAGTCATGCAGGCAATGCTCACCACGATACTAACCAGAGCCGCCTGCAAGGATCAAAATTACAGGTTGTGTTCTTAATTAAACTGTTAATTTTTCAAAATTTAAATAAAATATATCTAATATATCCTATGTGTTGTTTTTTCTAATATAATTTGTATACCAGCTTTTATGTTTTTATATTATTATTAAAATTTAGTAATTTAAGCACTTTATAAACTATGTTTTTAAATAAAACCTAATCATTTCTAAAGTGATTTTTTCTGAGTGTATTAAATTTATTATTCTTTGAATACCTACCCGGCCGTGTGCTCTGGGCACCAGCATACCCAGCAAAAAGACGCCGACAGTGGAGCCAAAACTGATGCCTCCAATGGAGAAACAGATCTGCAAAATGGAGTTGAATTGCTCCACAAAAATGCCGCCAAAGATGCAGTAGATGCCCGTAAAGAATACGAATAGCTTCATAATGATATTGGCCTTGTGTTCCGTGTGTTTGATATGGGGTTTGATGTAGTCAAAGTAAACAATGCCACCGAGTGCATTAATGCTGGCAGACAGTGTGCTGAGAGCAGCGCTAAAAACGCATGAAATAAAAATGCCCGGCAATCCGGTCAAATGACCAACAACATCCTGTACAAAATAAGGCACCATTTTATCCAGTTTGCTGACCAGGCCCAAAGTGAGAGGATCACAATCATGGTAACGAGCATACATCACAATGCCCGTAAAGCAATTGAAACTCATGACGAGCGTGAAACCCAAGCCAAACAGCACCAGAGCTCTGTGAATTCAGTTTGGAATTGATTTCTCGCCAAATCAAAGATAATCGAGTCGGGATTATGACCTACCTTCGTGCATGTCCCAGCGAGGGAAGAGAAACAATGCGTTGCACACAGCTCTGGTTGAGGCCCACATAACCCGACCAGGCGATGAGAGCCGTGCTAAACACGTTCCAGAATGTGTTCCGTGTTTTCAGGTCAAAGTTGTAGCTGTAGGTTCAAAAAAAATATATATACATATATAATAATAATAAAGTCGAGCTTCTCAAACTAGACAATACATTTTTAAGTATCTATATTTACATAGATTAAATTTGAATTCATAGCTTCTTAATTCGTTGATCTCTATTGAAAATATATTTATATCTGTATAGAATTAAAATCAACATTTTTTAGAGTTTAGATTTTAATATACATAAATTTGAAAAATTTTGAAATTTGTTCCCTTTAAATATTGGTTTTTATTTCTATAGAATATGTATATATATTTTGCAATTATAAAAAAGTTGATTTTTATAAAGAAATATCTTTGCGTTTTAGAAATATGCTGCCTAAACAAAAAGGTGAGCTAAGATTGGCTCCAAAAACTATAACGATTTTCCAAATTATAAAGAGATTTTTTCTTTTCACAAAAAGGGATCTTTTAACTCTTAATTGGAGTACAACTTACTCGATATCAAAGCGCCCACCTTCGTCAGCAATGCGGAATACCTCGGATATTCCACCGACACGAAGGGCTCCCATAATGCCCACCATGATCACCGAGATGACCATAATGCCTGCCTGAACCACATCTGTCCAAACAACGGCTTTAATACCGCCCTAAAATATAAGTAGTGGAAAATTTATATAATATATATATATATATTTCACTTAATGATAAGATTGGAAAAAAATCTACTTACAATCATAGTGTAGAAAACGCAAATGCTGCAAACTATAGTATTGATAATATGCACATTGTAACCGGTAACTGTGAGAGGAGAGATATATAGACACAAAAAAAAAAATCAAGAGAATTGTTCGCAGTGCATTTTAACGTTGTTCCTGCTAAACTTACCTTGTGCAAAAGCCAACGAGGGTAAAAATATAAAAATCGGCAGCATTAAAAACAAATAAAACACAAAAATAAAAGTTTGCAGTTTCCGCGTGGCGCGATTAAAACGCAATTCCAGATACTAAAAAAAAAATAAGCCAAACTAGAATATATACGGAATATATATATACATATGTATAAATCAGCCTTTGCACACCTCGTAACAGTTGGTAATGTTGTTGTTGTAAAAGACGGGTATTATGACATAGTTGAGAATCGGAATAACCACAATCATGCTGACTATATGAAATATCCAACTAATGCCAAAGGCGTACATCTCTGCCGGCACTGTCATAATGGAAATGGCTGACAATTGACTGGCCACCAGTGAAATGGCAATCGGTATTGTCTTCATCCGTTTGCCACCCATCAGATACTCATCCGTGGTATCCGCACCCTTGGCAAAAAATCCGAAATAAACACCGATGCCAGCCGAAATGCTGAGCATAAAAGAAAACACAATATAATCCGTGGTTTGAAACGTAAACTCCGCGGCGGCCTGAGCCGTGCCATTAAGTAGAGCCGACATTTTCGAGTATATATATATATATATATTATATATATATAGGGATAACGAGATAAATTTCACATGCACTTAGCGGTAAGTAAATCACAATTGATCTCGTCCCGGCAACTGTGCGGCTTTTTTATATCAGAATTTTCCACATGAACTTTATCTTTGATATGTTTGGGCTTACTTGGCTATCGACTTGATTATATATGTTCTTATCTTAATTATGGCATTATCAATTTGAACAATCTCGCCTGATAAGCGCGAGCGATGCTGACACGGTCTCATTTGCTGCAACTCATTCATTGTTTTAGGTGTCGTTAAACGTCTAAAAAATGATATCGCAAGTCACGTTGCAATAAAGAGGCGGCCGTTTATAACTACACCTAATCCTGAACAAACCTTGGTGAAAAAAGTAAAAAAATCAAATCTTATCCGTCATTTTAATGGACTTGATATTGTGTGTGACATAACACACACACAAATGCCGCTTTGTTGTACATCTCCGCATCTCTTGTGGCACTTACCAACTATACTATTTGGATGTGCCCCCACATGTTGCCATATTTGCGATGTTGCCATAGTTGCACACCACATCTATTCAATTTTAGACAACTCTGCCAAGTCGAAGTTAAAATACTCTTGCTTGTGAGAGAAATTATTTGTAATAAATTCGGTAAGTTCTCGAAAATTAGAATCAATAATTTTCCACACAAAACTAATTTTCTACAATATTCCAAAAATGTTTTCAATTGAATAATAAAACATACATACAAGAGATTAAAAAGTAAAATACACTTACTTGACATACAATTAAATTCAATTATTTATTGAATTATAATTTTATTTTTACCGAAGTGGGCATTTTAAAAAAAAGTAACGTCAAGTTGTGAAATTCAAATAAAGGCATTGCTCCCAAGAACAAATTTTAAGAAAATTAAAAATTATTTAAACTTTCAGATTTGTTTCTATTTATTATCTTCGCTAAAGACTTTTGCCAACAGCGTTTCTACTCTTTTATTGGAGTGGCTCATAAAAATATCGCAGCATGTTTGTATATAAATATATATACATATTTTAAATGCGTTTTTTACAATGTATTTTACTCATCAGCGCATTGCACACACATTTCATTACTAAAAAAACAAATACTCTCAGCATAGTTAAAAAATGTATAATGATGCTGAAATCTTGTTGTGAAGTTGCGCCGCTTGTTACGATACACTTGGAAAAATAAAAGAGAAAAATGTTCAGCTCGAATGCTATGCATCTCTATCTGATGTCGAATCCCGACGGGACTCATATATAACAAATCAAATATTCAATTATAAAAGTGCCCACCAAACATTTAACAATAATTTCTGAATATACAAAAGCAAAGAACTGTATTTTTTTTCAACTGTTCCGATTATTGAGAAATAAATTTCTAAAAAGTAGAACAAATGTTGTGTCATCATAAGATTTTAATGTTAAACAATAATAAAAGGTACAAAGAAGCTACTGTGGGAAAAACACCTGACCTGGAATTTATAAATGCAATTTTTTTTAAAATATATAATAAATAATATGTAATAAAGTCAAAAGTGAAAATAAAAACGATTATTTAAATTACAGAAAATGTTTATGTTTTTTCTCAAATTAAATTAACTCTAAAGATAATGTGAAAATTCTGGCGCTTGGCGTCATAAGCAAAGCAATTTTGGTAGTAATATGGTAATGTTTTCTCTGAGTGTAGCAACAGTTTTTTCTCACAGTATACCATTGGCAATAATATGTGGTTAATGGTCAGCAGCAGCAGCAGCAGCTGGCGCTGCAGTGTGACCCAATCCCCGAAACCCCAGTTCCAATCTCCTCAGCTGCAACTGACGCAATCGACTCATTAATGAGCGCCTCACTCGAGACTTGAGATTTGAAATTTGAGAAAAAAAAAACAACAAAAACACAACTAGGCGCATCTCCGTTTTGGCTGATCTTTAATATTGATGAGAGATCTCTACAAGTCGTCTTGTTTGACTTGTGAAAAAGTGAAAGGATTTTTCAAGTGGAACGCTTTGATTCCACATGTCGAATTGTTGTTGAAGTCATGCAACATCAATGAGAATTCGAGTTAAAGTATTATTTAATGTCAAATGTGCAGATGAAACGCATTTGGAATGTTGCTTTAAGTGATTATTGGGTCAATTAGCCAATAAAAAATAACAATAAAAATATAGAAGCAATGTGTAGTAAAAAAAACACATATTTTACTACAAGAAAAAAAGAGATTAATAATAGAATTAAAACTTATTACTTCTGTTATTTATTTTTTGTTTGTTTAAGTAGGAAACATTCATCTGTAGTATTAGTATTATGCTTTTATTAATTTTTCTTTTTAAGTGGCACACATTACTCATATTTTTTTTTTTTTAATAAATAACTTAGGTAAAAATGTTTTTTTTTTAGTGAACATTTCTTCTATTATTATTTGCAAGACAATAATAGAAGAAGAATACTATTTGCAATTTAAAAATTTTCTTTAAATTCAACCCATTTCTGTTGTGAAATAAAAAGTTCAAGTATTTTTTAACGGTGACAAAATTTACTATTTTTTTTATTATTTTCATATTTTTTTTGTTGTTTCTTTGTTTGTTTCATAAAAATAAAAACACTTACAAGCTAATAATGCGTTATTACACTGTTTTTTTTTTTTGGAGGGGGGAGGTGTTTTATGTTTTTGTTTCGAAAACTATGTACAAAAAACAAAAACAATAATTTCAGTTCGAAAAAGTGAGAAGATAGAAAAGTGTTTTTTTTTAGAAATTACAGTCACTGAGTCTGGAGAGAGGGGGCAGAGTAGGTTGGGGGAGATTGGGCTTATGCCACAAGTCACACAAGTCTCGAACTCAAAATTGGGATTTGGGGCATCCCAAGTTTCTATCCTTTTGATATGGATAAATTCCATAAAAATTCTTGTATCGATTTCAGTTAATTGTTGTTGTTGATGTTCTTCTTCTTCTTCTTTTTGTTGTTGTCGTCAGTTCAGATTGGTACTTTTTTTTGTTGTCCTCTTTTTTTTTGGCTACACAAAATGAGTTGGCTTAGAAGGCCGGACCGTAGCTGCCACTGGGCGGCGATGGAGCGCCATATGAACCAGATGGGGGTCCACTGGGATAGCCACCGCCTGTACCACCGGACTGTGTGCTCTGCTGGGCGAATTGTGCCACTTGGATGGCCTGACGCACACCCTCCAAATCGATGCCAACAACGCGTCCACCGCCGCCGCCACCAGGCGCGCCATAGCGCGACGAGGGTGGACCGTAGCTGGTGGAGGGTCCACTGGGGTAGCCACCACCGCCGCCTCCTCCACCGCCGCCCAGTTTGCTCTCCTCATTGAGCAGGATCTGACGCACTTGCTCCAGCAGCTGAGGATCTACATTTTGACCCTCCGACGTCTGGAAGCCACCGCTGACGGCTTGGAAGCCACCACCACCGCCGCCAAAGGAGGAGCCACCGCCAAAGCTGCCACCAAATCCTCCACCACCGCTACCGCCACGTGGATAATTATAGCCCGATGGTGGTTCAGCTGCGGCCAAAGCAGCCAATGCAAATACCAAGAACTGTTTAGAGAAGGAGGGAGAGAGAGTGGCAAGGTGGAGAGAGAGGGAGTTGAGGGGGTTGTAATCCACTGATTTATCCACTGTAATCCTTGCTGCAATTTAACTTACCACTGAGAAGGAGTTCATTGCCGTATATGTGTGTGTGGGCTTGTGTGTATGTGTGGGGGAAAGAAGTAATAAAAATTTGAAAAAATTATAAGGTAAATAAAATTTAGTTGCTTTCGAGTGGGGAGCCAGCGACTGAATGCATTCCAAAATGCTCAACAGGCCCTCTTTATACTCCTCGGCAACGCGACGAAGACTCTCCTCCTCTCAGTCCGCTCCCTCCCTCTCTATCGGTCTTCCTCACTCACTGTTAACTATCGGTAGCGTTTGCAGTGACTTCGTCGGGTTAAACATCATTATCGGCAAGTCTTCGCCTTCTCTTTATGCTCCTCAGCAACACTACAACCCAGACTTCCCCCCCTTCAACTCATGATTTCTCCCTTCCCACTCCCTCCCTTCTCCCCTTCTTCAATGGCGTCAGTTACAGTGACTTCGTCGTGCCAAACATCATTATCGGCAACTCTTCATCTTCTCTTTACGCGCACTAACGTTACCGTTGTACGTTAACGATCATCAGCAGCACTAACACACACATAAGCATATGCTTGATTTGTGTTGTTTTTGTAGTTTGTACCTTCATCTTCAGTGAAGACTCGTTTTTGGCGGACGACCTGCGGCCATCATACAACATCCACAACTCCAATTGCAAGCGTCGCGTCGCGATTCCCACCATAAAGAAAAAAAATAAACAAAAACAAAAAAGTGAAGACATGTAAGAGTGTTGAAGTCGACAATGATATACCTTGCAGACAGCTTTCAGAATATTTTTCGAAAGTTTCTTTTTAATATGTTCTTTAGTACTTCCCCTCAAAATTAAGGTTTGTACTCCTGAAATTCCTTTCAATATATATTTTTTTAATTTTATGTCAAAATTTCAACTAATATCACCTCGTACGCATTCTTCATATAAATCGTTTATTTATTTAAAATTCTCATAAAATGTGCTCATTTGCGATATTATTTTCTGATAATTTTCTTCATTTTTTATTAAATTTAATTCTTAAGATGAGTAAAAATCATGTTTTCTTATCTTTCTTCCTTTTCTAGGAGTCTTCTACTTCTGAAAAAGTATTTATAAGTTGTACAATAAGTTCTCAATTATTGTTAATATTATATATCAAAAAGAAGCCACCGCCAATCAAATTGTAGCTTTCATCGCTATCGGAAATTGAAATATGTCGAGGCAGTAATCGATAAACTGATCTGCGCGGGGTATATGAGAACCTATATGTCAAATTTGTATGTACTTTATGGGGATGGATTTGTTTCCTTCTGCTTGTTACATTCATTTGCACAGACCCATTATACCCCATTCCCATTTACCCATTGGCTAAAAACACAAAAAAGCTAAAATAAATACAAAATCAAAAGAAAAAACTAAGAAAAATAAAAATGTCGCTAACAATTTTAGTTTCATTCAAATAAAAAAAAAAATTCGTCGGCACTTTCCTCGATTCACGTTTATTTGTGTTTTTTTGTCTTTCGACATTTTTGCGATTGACCAGGAAGTCATTTTAGCCAAACATTCGATTTTCAAAGGAAAAACCAATGGACAAATGTCAGATGAGCAAATATTCAAATACATATAAGAAAAATTAAAGTTTTACTATGCTTTAATAATTCTTTAATTAAGCAGTGCCTGAACTAATTGTATTGTATTTTATATGCCAAACTCAACGAGTTTTTATGATCCATAAAACAAGCCAAGTAAAGGCAAAAAAGAAACAAAATAGCGCCACTATTTCGCACCTTGGGCACGGATTACGAAATTCGGTAGCTGGAAAAGAGCTAAATACGCACACATACATACATAAGTACGTACATATGTACCTGCTTACATACAGTTTGTTAAGAAAGTATTTGACGTTGGAAAAAATGTAGCTTTGCTCATTTCTTTTGCATAACAATTACAAATATATCGATAATTTCTAACATGAATTGCAAATTCATAACAATTTTCAATCTTGTTAATTGTATTGTATTAACTTATTTTAAGAACACCATTTATCAGTTTGCATAACAAATGACAAAAGCTGATTTTTTTCTGCGTCTAAAGACTTTTTTGACAAAATGTACTTAAATTTTTTTTTTTTTTTTTTAAACACTATATAATTTTCATGTGGAGCAGTAGGGCGCTCTGCCAGATACATTTCAGACAGACGTATAATCAAATTTGGCAGATTTCACAAGGAGTTACAATTAAGTTCAAATTTTTTAAGTTCCCATACAACGACTAAAGGTGCGAGTAAAAGTTGTAATTGTTAAACGAAAGAAGAAACAAAACATAATAACGATACACATACACATATATAAATACATATGTATATATGTATGTCAGTCAGTCTGTGAATTTGTCTTGATTCGTAATTCAAGCATTTGTTTCACTTCACATTCGCTCTCTCAATTCGCCGCTTTATGTCTCATTTTTAAGTTTCGTTCACTTTGCGCTTTGGCTTTGGGTCTTCCCTTGGTGACATAACACGCAAGCGGGTGTAGGACAATGACTCATTGTTTTAAATATACGTAAGTCCCTCTGCACGTACAGTATTTGCGGTGTTGCAGCATTTAAGAATAAATATATATTTTATTTTATGAGAATTGCATTAGGTTTGTGCGGACTAATTTAATCTTAATGTCAGGTTGATTTGCGATTCCGTCAAATACTGTCAGTTCGTTGTACGCTGCAAATAGACAACGGCGTTAATTAAATATCGCGCAAAATGCAAAATGTGCCAGTTTATTGGCCGGAATTGTGAAACTTTTGCCGGTCTGCCTGCGAAGTATAAGTACTGTTTGCGGTTTGAGTCTCCGTTCTATTATTATACTATTTATTGTACTATATTTGTTCTATGCTCAGTGGTTCGGTTCTCCGCTCACAGGCTCATAGATCTTTTATACAGTTTTTAGTCGATTCGATTAAGACATTGCATTTTCCCAGGTTTTCCCATATATCGTGACCAAACTCACAAAATTTTCATATTATTAGGGTGCTCATGACTTAAAGTAGAGTTTAGAAGGCCGCAAGGTCAAGACCCAAGCTGTCCTCAGCACTCGAATAAAATACTATTTACTTCAAAGTGCGTACTTAGCTTAAGTTCGTGAGAACTTCACATAATAATAAAAAGAAGCTGTTTTCAAGCATGGACTGTTAAACATTTAAATAAAACGATTGCTTAAGATGTACAATATTTGATTATTTTTTTAATGAAATTAGTTTATGTTCCAAATGATATTGTTATTTCTTATATATTTAACAGCGTATTCAAATTCAATAAGTTTTATTTACTTTTAAATGTGCAATTTTTGTTTATTTATATTATAAAATGAGTTTCTTAAGGAATGCACAATGCATCATAACAATAGATAGATTTTATAAAAAAATTTTGTTGTATGTATTTTTAACAGAGCAGTCTGAGTGGGCGTATACGTAATGTGGCATTATTGATGTTTGTCTGTCGTTCGAGTTGTGCGTATTATGTCAACAGCAAAAAGAAACATGATTTTGAAGTGGTCTCTCGACCGCAAGCAGGCAAAAGAAACGAAAACGAAAGCAACAAAAAAAGTCGGACAACAGCTGAAAATGAAACTGAATCCCAATCAAAGCTGCCACAAGTGCCCCCTAAATTGTTGTAAATGGGCTTTATTTAAAGTTTGTTGGGATACATCACTCATCACACAGTTTGACTTTCGCAAAGTGCAACAAGGCTGATTTGTTCACTTTTCGAGTTTTGAGTTTATTTTTTTGTTTTTTGTTTTTTGGTTTGGGTTTGGGTTTGACGCTGGGCAATATTCCGTATTGAAAACCTTCACGCTTCAAAGTGAAGGACTTTTGCAGCTGGCTGCGTGCCGCGTTGCGTGGCGGGCAATGACAACAGCGGCACGATTCCGACCCCAAACACACTCTTGCATCGTGGTGGCAACAAGAGATGAAAGTCAACACTCGACACCAGCAGCAGCAACGAGAGGTGCAGAGCAGCAGCTTCCACTTAACTCGAGTCGGACTACAATGACAATGCATGAAATCAGTTTTTATTTTTACTATACCCTATAAGGGAGGTGTTACGGCTTTGAGATGAGCTGCGACTTCGTAAAGTCTTTGCATATAGTACATACCAAATTTGCAAACTCTCTGAATTTAAATATAATTCAAGTAAAACAAATTATATTTCATATTTATTTATTTTATTTAAATTTTAATATTAGTATTATTAATGCTTGTTATTTACTTTGAACTATTTTCTATGTTTCTAAATTCATATAAATTGCAAGGCTTTTCAAATTAAAACATGTAAAATGTTATTACCAAATAACACACGGAAATTTTAGATTTTATTCTTCATTTTAGAAAAATATAAAGAAATTCATAACGGTCAATTTTCTACAGTAAATAAAAAAATAATATCATTTTAGAAAACAATTAAAAGCTTTTTTGCAAGGGAATGTGAAATTCGGCTTGTTCTGGTTGTTCTGACTGTTTTTCTTTAGTGTTGTATTGGCCTGTCGCTGTGTCTTAACTTATTTTGATCAGTTAGTGTGTTGTTGCCACAGCTGCTGCTGCTGCCACTGTCACTTTAGGGTTTAATTTGGTTTATTGTGGCCGACTTGGCTTGAGAGATGCCTTGTGAAGGTCTCTCTCTCAATTACAATTTCGTAATTGTCTTCATTTTCGCCTTTTGCATTTTTTCTGTATATTTTTTTTACTTGCAAAGTGTAATTGGAGTAGTAGTTATAGGGTCAGGAATCCAATCAGGTGCATATATATTATTTTTAATACATACAGATGCGGTCAAAATAATAGTAGTGCTGTTTCTTAAAGCATTTTATACAAATGTAACTCATTTTATCTTTATATATTCAAAATCTTCAATATGAAGAAAAATTAAATTCTACAAAGCAAACAATTTTGGTTTCTCATCTTGGAATGTTTTAAGATACAATTATTTTCCAAACAGTACAATTATTAAAATATAACCAGCCATCATTTAAATTTAAATAATAATTTATTAAAGGTAAATAAAATATATATAAAATTGATTAAATTAAGTAAAGACTTGCGTTTAATTAAAATTTTCAAAATTCTTAACTAACTTTTTAACTATTTTTCTTTTAGCCTTTTTAAAACATATGTGTTCAGTACTATTATTTTGACCGCAGCTGTATATTTTTGCTGCATTCTAAATTGCTGGCTTTTGGGCAGCCGTTTGGCATTGGCTGCGGGCTTAGCTTTTTTAAAGTCCCTTTTTAGCTCTTTTTTCAGTTATTTCTTTCTTAGCTCTTTTTTTGTTTATTTTTTTAGCTTCTTTTTTTGCACGCTTTTTTGTTTTGTTAACGCGTTTTATATTTTTGAGCATTCGTTTTGCTTGTTTTTTTGCAACTTAAGTTTTTTTTTATTTTTAATGAAATGCTTTATTGCACGCTACAATACAATTATGTACATATGTATGTTGTGTTGTGTTGTGTTTATATCTGGTCAAATCCATCATTAACACGTCCACTAGGTCAGCGTAGCCGCATCATGACTTACATTTGGCTTTAAACCATTGTTTTTGTTTTTTCTTTTTTCTCGGCCTAATGGCGGCCTAACTAGCTGTTAATTATCTATGTGTTCGTGTGCGTGTCTTTCCGTGTGTGTGTGTGTGATGTCTGTGTGTGCGTTGCTGTGTGAGTGCGTTGTGACACTTTAATTGGGGCAGATGGCGGTAACAAAACAAACAAAAAAAAAACACTTTGATCAAAACAAAAACAATGTTGGCAGCGCTTAAAGAAAAGCGCGCGTAAATTTGTCTTTCTTTGCCAAATGATGAATCAAATTGATAAAGCTTTTCTTGCAAAATATATTTTTGGGACGACGCCCACGTCGATCAATGATCAAATCAAATTTAATGATATTTGATTATTATTATTATTGTTATTATTATTGCTGAACTGCAAGGTTTAGTTATTTAAGTTTTTTGTTTCCTTTGTTGTTCATTAATCAAGCCATAATTAGAAGCCGAACGCATAATTTAAAACATATGCGTATTTGGCAACATCATTTAAAATGTGTTTTATTTTTTTACGATTTTCCATTAAAATTAATTTCATGGCTTATGACGAAATTTTTAAGCGCAGTCAGCTGAAGTTACAAATCTGGCAATGAAATGGCTATTGCAATTCTTTGCTCATTGTGAACCGTTTACTACGTTAATGACAGTTTAATGCTCTCATGTAATAATTTCCAATGCTGCCAGATCGCTGAAGTAACAATTATTGCTCATTGTGGACGTTTTTTTTACATACGTTTAATAACGATTTTTTTTATTTAAATTGACTCCATTCGATTATCTATAAATATAATGACACAGCTGATAAGCTGCAGACTAATTTATTGCAGCTCACAAAAAAGCACAGAGACAAATTACTATTTATTTAAGCGCCTAAATGGCTGTGTAGGAAAAAGAAATAATATGTGACAATTGTCAAGAATATCGCAAGATGTAATTGCTGCTGATGAAGATGAATGCGCTGAAAATTGCAGACGCTCGATTACATAAGGCGCCAACGCAGAAGAGACAACCCCTACCCCCTTGTGTGGCAGCAGAGTGTGTTGCAGTAGCAACAACCTCGGCAAACGTCTTCCTCAAAAAGAGACAAGAAAACAAGTTTTTATTCATCGCTCTTTATGTAAGTCAAGCGTGGCAACTGGCAACTGGCAACTGGCAACCGGCAACTGCAGGCAGATGAGTTGTTTGTCTGTTTGTTGTCGTTGGTGTCGTTCATGTTGCAGCCAGTTTTCAACCAGCAGCAACAAGAAACATTGTTGTTGTTCCGGGGAGGTGGGTGGGTTGCAGGTTGGTTCAGCTTGTGGCAAGTGAAATTGCATATGCAATGCAAACCTAAACTAGGCAAAAAAAAAAACTTAGAAAAAAAGAGGTCTCTAGCCGGGGATGAATAAATAAAAATACCCTGCAATGTTATTGCATTTTCCTGTTTTTAGAACGAACAAAAAATCGATAAATGAAAAACTGTACTTAAAAAATAAACGGCAAAAAATAGCTCTCGAAAGTTTACAAATTATCAGCAATCCTCCTCTTCCCTATCGAATATGCGTTATTTGTCAAAGAGAATATAGTTTTAATTATTTTAATCGTCAAGAAAAAATTTGTTTATTCATTTTTTGGGCGCTTATCCGATCTTCCACACACGAAATATATTGGAATTGAAACAATATTTAATATTTAAATTTTAATTTAAAAAAGATGTCCTTATACGATTTCTGGGGTTATTAAATGCAAAAGTGGCAAACATTTGAAACAATTAGTATAACAACGATTAAGAGAAACGGGTAGTTCTCGATAGAAAATAGGAAAACTAATATTGGTATAATAATAACCATAATATTAATTAGTAGAATTAATTAGTGGCAAGCAATAAGCGGGTAGAGCTCGAAAGGTAACTGGAAAAATAATTTGGCTCAAATGAGCAACAGATTCGATTTCACTATTTAGTAATTAAAGTACAAATATAAAGATAAACATGTTTGGCAATTTGGGATTCCCATATTAAAAAACTTTTTTTTTTTATATAAAGAGAACGAAGAGAAATCTAAACATTCTTCACCTTAATTAACAGATTAACCTCTAGATTAATACAACATGTAATTTCGAAAGATATGATTTTTTAGTTTTACAGCTCAAAACAGATGACTCTACTTTAAGATACCCCCGACTATACATTTTAAATGTGTACAGGGTATATACAAAAAAAAAAAATAAAAATATGTATATAAATATATATGCTGTGAAAATCAAAGGTGCATAGAAATGCTGAAATTGTTTGGGAAATTGCCGCGACACGTTTTGCCATGTCTGCGACTGGCTCTTTGGCTATTTGGCTATTTGACTGGAACCGGGCTTTGTCTGTCTCTCTTTCTGTCTGTCTGTGTGTGTTTGCCTGGTATTCCAGCGGCAAGACATGTCCATCGGTTGTGGGTTCTGCGCACTGTGTGCAAACTTTAGCCTTTGGGTGCCAACATATTTACTCTGCTCAGCTTATGCAAAGCAAAGCACAGCATGGCAGATGATTCGCACTTGCGCAATAATCGGGCAGGCAAGCAGCTAGTGTGTATAGCTGGACAAAATGTGGAGATTCTCAAGGCGTCTCAAAAAAGTAAAAGTTCAAAACGGGTTAAAACACACAACTAAAAACACTAATCGACCAGAGACACCCTGCCAGGCGCAGCATGCATCTTTTAATACCCAACTCATGATTAGAAGCATCTTTTTTCCATTGCCTTAATTATAGCTGATCTTCGCCAGCTCATTTGTTAATCACAGACTAAGGCAGCCGACCTTTTAGCGCATGTCTGGTAAAAGTGAAATAATTGCAAATACAACTTTCGCTTTAATGAACTTGGTCAAAAGTGTCTTTTTACATGTGCTCAAATTTAAGTTCAAATTAAAATTCGATAAGTCGATCATCTTTATCGATTAATAATCGTTTTACTGCGCTCCATACTTTTAGGCGCACTATACAACTGTGAAAATTATAGAGCGCACTCAGGTGTTGCAAAAAAATACCACTCATATTTGTTTTTTCTCCCGCAATCATTTAGCATAAACAGATTTATTCAACTGTATAAACTTACTAAGCGCAGGAGCCCATCTTTTTCGATCAAACAAAATCAAAATTCCAGCCGAAAAAAACGATTGGACGAAGTACTTTGCCATTCCAATGCTACACACACTCTGGTCACACTAAATTTGGCCGAACAGCTGACTGTGAGGTGCGCGATAAACCTGTGAATGGTCGGACGCCATTACGTTACGTGCTGACGACTTCGTGTACGTGTACAATAAAAAAGCAGGCGAAAAAAGAACGAAACGAACACATATATATGTATATATCTATATATATATGTAAAATACACAGGTCAAGAATAGTAAAAAAAAATAATAATAATAATCGTGTCGATGTCGCTACGATAATAGGTCAAAAAAGGCAAACCACAAAACAAAAACAAAAACTGAACGCAAGAGGGAAATAAAAAGAAAAATTCAAGATTAATATATTTCTGGAGTCGATCAGCCAATTGGCTGGCAGTGCTTCCAACAATATGCAGCTGGTAATTTCGACAGTTTGCCTGGCGCTTACCAGCGCCGTAATTGGCAACGCCTATCTGCAAAAGCAACAATTTTACCCAGCCGTCGTCTACATCACCAAATCCAATGCATCCATGGCCGTAAGCTTAACCCAAAAAAAAAGAAAAATAGTAATTAAAAATGTAAATAATACACTCAACATTTCTTTTTTCGTATTCTTCTAGGTAATCTACATACAATTCTTTGTGATAGTCTTCATGTTTGGCAAACTATTGCGCAAGGTATTTCATATACAGTGAAGTTGTCAAAACTTATCTTTTGTTTTTACAGATTATTAATTGTTGTATTTTTATTTGCAGATATTTTTAGGCACGCTGCGCGCTGCTGAATTTGAGCATTTGCTGGAGCGTTTCTGGTATGCTTTGACGGAGACGTGTTTGGCATTTACCGTATTCCGCGATGATTTCAATCCGCGGTTTGTTGCACTCTTCACGGTGCTCCTATTTCTCAAATCATTCCATTGGCTCGCCGAGGAACGCATCGATTTTGTAAGTGGCTCAAGAAATGGAGTACTTTTTAGAGTTTTTCAATTCCTAGTCAAAATGTTAAAGATCTAGCACATCAATCTAACTTAAACATTCCTGATCAGTCTTCTATCTAGTCTAATTATGTTTGGGGCAGTAAATATTTATATATTATAAGATTGTCATGGACACCATCGTATTGCTAGCTATATTCAACTAATTAATTATAATTCTAGATCGTATAATGCAAGTCATCAATCGGTTATATCTATTCTTTTACATATATTATTTATGTAGTAGTTATACATATTTATAAAGTTTTAGTGTCATCTGGTCTTTCATTGATCAATCTTGTTGCAAACTGCAATCATATAAATATATATTATTACATGATTTTTATAGAAACCATAGGTCTAGAGATAGATCTGAGAATGGTTCGCTGCTGACTATATCTATTTTAGTTAGCTGACTCCTTAGTCTAATGTGTCCTGTCCACAGAAAGTTGAATATTCCAAGTCTGTTTTTTCCATTCTGCTTCCCATTCTCTTCAGCATAAGTCATCCAAAAAAGAAATTTAATAGTTGTAACATTCATCAAGGTCAGCCATATCTTATCTATGCGATAAAAATCCAAGTTTTACATTTAGACAACAAAAGTAGCACTTAATTTTAAAAATTAGCTCAGCTTATTATTCAGCAAGTGCATTTCTAAAATTTAAACTTGTGGTTTTCTAAAATCCATTGCATTTTTTAATTTTAGTTTAGGTATTTCTAAAATTTATCAAAAATCAATATAATTTTCAGGGTGTTTATTCAGTAGAAGAATTATTCTATATTTGTATTTTAAATAGTTTCTAAATTTATACAACTTAAAAAAAAAAACTTTGTAAAAATCTTTAGATTTTAAAGTTTTTATTATTAGGAATTTTCCATAATTTATAGCTCATATTTGATATAGCTCCAATATGTAGCTGCTCTTAGCCATATCTTATCTACCTCTTAAAAAATTCAAGATTATTAACAAAAATAGATAGAAAAAACATCATACTTTTTAAATTTTCTTTTAAATCTTTTTGGGAGGTCCCGTTTGTTTAGCAGATTACGTTTTTTTTTATGTATATTTTCTAAAATTTCGATTTTTATAACTGAAACGTTAACCTTTTGACATCCCGCCGTAGTTGACTATTTGATATTGTTTATTAATGAATATATTTTGTTTTTCGTGCAGATGGAGCGTTCTCCTGTGCTTGGCTGGCTGTTTCACATCCGCGTTATCAGTCTGCTGACCATGTTGGGCAACCTCGACTACATACTCCTCATGCACGCCTACAATTCGACGCTGGTGCGTGGACCAACGGTGCAGTTGGTGTTCGGCTTTGAGTATGCGATTCTGTTGACTGTGATTGCGAGCACAACAATTAAATATGTGCTGCATGCGGCCGAGATGCGAACGGATACGCCGTGGGAGAACAAAGCCGTATTCCTGCTCTACACGGAGTTGGTAATTGGGCTGATTAAGGTCGTGTTGTATCTGCTGTTTGTGGTGATAATGGCCAAGATTTATGCGCTGCCCATGTTCGTCTTCCGGCCCATGTTCTTCACCATTCGCAACTTCCGCAAGGCGCTCAACGATGTGATCATGTCGAGACGCGCCATCCGCAATATGAACACCTTGTATCCGGATGCAACGCCGGAGGAGTTGCGGCAATCTGATAATATTTGCATCATTTGCCGCGAGGATATGGTCAATCATTCGAAGAAGCTGCCCTGCGGCCACATCTTTCACACGACGTGTCTGCGCTCCTGGTTCCAGCGCCAGCAGACGTGTCCCACCTGTCGCCTGAATATCCTGCGCACGCCGGCCGTCAATTCGATGGCTATGCCGCGTGCCGATGACGCAGCGAATCCGGGTGGAGCCGGAGCGGGAGCACTGCCAGCAGGAGCAGCTGTGCCTGGAGCAGCCGGAGTAGCACCTGGTGCAGTTCCAGCTGGAGCACCGCCTGGTGATTCCTTGGCAACTGCAGTGGGCGCTGCTGGAGCAGCTGCAGCACCTGGATTGGGTCCAAATCTGGCGCGTCCAAATGGTGGCGTGGCACGCAATGCTGGAGCGCCCAATTTTGCGAACATCTTCGGCGATGGCAGTAAATATTACATTGTTTTATTTTACTATCATTATGTTAATATATTAATTAAACATATCTTATTTATTATATTATTATATTCGTCGCTTATTTAAACTCCTTCCACTTGTCAACTGTCTTGTAATATTTTATTAATATTATTCAATTTATATATGTATTGTATTCCTGACATATTTCAACTTTTTATCCCCTTTGCAGCTGGCATATATGCTGTTGGGATGCCCCCGCCGCCGCCTTTGCTTTCACCATTTGTGATGCAATCCCCATTTGGTTATTTTACGCCTCCAGTTGTGCCGCCACCACCCATGCCACTAGATCTGACCAGGTTCAATGAGGAGGAACTGCTCGCCATGGAGGGTAATCTGCGACAGCATATTGAGGAACGCTTAAAGGTAGCTATCGTTACACTCGGAAAACTCCTCAGAAAACCACACTAAAATGAAAAAAAAAATTGTCAGTTTTTGTCAAATTAAATCATGTGCATTTATTAATTAGTAAAATAATAATATAAATTACAAGAAACGTGTAAAGAATTCTTGTATAGAAAACTGTACACTGAAAACAAGACATAATTCTTCCTAATTTAGAAAAAGGCAACTCAAAATTAAGCAATGCAAGAACCGGTTTTAAGAAAACCAAAAAACAATTATTTTATAAATTTACTTGCTGAATAATAATAAGATGGCAAATTTTTTAAATTTACCCCGATTTAAATTAATTCTAAATTCAATGTTGACAAATATTAATCCACTTTTGTTCTATATTCTCAGATGCTGCGCAATATATCGCTAATGGTGGACTCGGCCAATCTGCTGATGCAGCAATATCAGCTGCTGGTGGCCCGATTGCCACCGCCAGCAACAACGGCAGCAACAACAACAGCTCTTCCAGCAGCAGGAGTCGCAGCAGCAGCGGTTCCAGTGAATTCCAGTCCAAATCCTGTCTATGATGAACCAAGCACATCGAGAGCAGCTGCAGCAAATGTGGAACAGACAACGCATCATCAGCTGAGTGCTGGTGCTGCTGTTTCTGCTCCGAGTAGTGTTGTCCCTGAGCAAGTTACTATCGAGGATCTGGGCGCTGAGGATGATGATGTGAAGAATATGGATGTGGATGTTATGCCATCCACCGAAGACAACTGCGTCAATGTGAACAACGAGGAGAGCACGGAGCTGACTGAGTTGCGAAAGAGACGTTTGAAATTTCTCGAGGAGCGCAACAATTCACCAACAACAACAACCACAACAACAACAACAACAACAACTACGAGTAGCGATACACAAGATTACAATTTGTGGAACTGAATCGAAAACAATAGCAAAAAACAGCAGCACAGCTCATCCGGATCCGCATCCGCATCCTCCCCAGCAATCAAACTGAACTCAATGTGTATTCTAGGAATGGATATACTAAAAAAATATCCTAGCATTGTACGATATTTGAATACGATTATGTATCTATATATGTATATATATATATTTATATATATATATATAGAAAGAGAGAAAGAGCGTGTGGCGTGCAAAAATTCAATATATATATATATACCCAATCTCAAGTTATATATATGTATTGTGTAAAAATTAATTTAGATATGGGGATAAACTGAAAGATTTATATTTAAAATATTATTATATGTGTATAATTAATGTGAAATATAATTAAAACGAAAAAAGACGATGACGACATTCATGAAGTTTCATTACAATTATATGTATATACACAAAATATATATATATTAGGGGGTAAATAATTTAAACATATATTATATTATTATTATTACTGCGACTACACATAGATAACAACTGTGGAACGCCGAGCGCCTCGCGCATGAAAGATCTGCATTTGCACATTGCCGGATCAAATGCGCGACTCGATCTCACGGAACTCGCCCGGATCGGTGAACCGTACAGTCAGTATATAGAAGAGCGACGGGAATGGCACCAAACACAGCAACGCATAATGATAATTCAACGAGGAGATGCCAAAGGCCAGCAGCAGCCAGTGAACAGCTAAAACAAAAAGTAACAATATGTAAAATTATAACAATTTAATATAATATATATACAGTTGTAGTAAAAATAATAGCAACACTCACTGGAAATGTTTTCAAATGTATCTTTTTTAAATTTGTAAGAATAGTTATGAATGCGTTTTAAGAACTGTAAGAAAACTCTTTTAAAGAAGTGAGCAAAAATAAAAAACATAATTTTCATCAACGTTTTCAACTTGTTTTTAAATTTAATTATAATTAAAATTAATAAACGAAATTTTATAAAATAGGAAGAAAATTAACGCAAAAAATCATAGCACAAGTTTCAATATGCAAAATATAATTATGAATATTACAAATTAATAAGCGATATTTATAATTATAACATAAACTGGTGCTATTATTTTTTTTGACTACTTCACATGAAAAGAATACATATGTATATATATAATTATATATATATGTATAAATATATATATATATATATGTTGAAAAGAACTCCAGGAGCAATTCTAACTTTAATTTATAGGTGCTATTCTTTATTATTATTTATTCAAATATATATGTTAATTCATTTATATGCAACTTACAAATGATGACCACATTCTTGACATCCCACACGGAGGAGAGAAGCAGCGCCTTTTGGGTCTGATCCAGCTTTAGGGAGTAGTGTATCGCATTGGCCACCATCGACATGGCAATGCTCAAATATGGAAATGAATAATCTAAAAAAAAAAATATAATAATTATAATAATAATAATAATAATTTCTCCCGCATCAAAAATTCCAATAAAATATTGCGAAATATATTTCTTAATTTAGGGAAATGCCATTTTTTCCGAGTGTAAGTGACTCACAAATGAGACCGCAGCAGGTGCCGTGAATCAAGGTGAGCAGTGGCAGAAAATATAGAGCGGAATACATAGGCGCCTTGCCGCGCACATCCAGCATGGAGCTGATCACGGGACGAATGATGAACATGTTTATCAGACACAAAAAGTAATAAACCAAGACAATTGTTTGACTGCAAAACAGATATTAAAATAAATCAGCCAAATTATGTATAATTACTTTATACTCACAGCGGATATACGGCTTCCTGGGTGCAATGAAATGCAGTCTCATAGTTGGGATTGGGATTATAGAAGAGTGTGTACCAGTCGGTCAGCTTGCGCACCTCGCAGGCAAAAAGGCGCAGCTCCCACAACGGTTCCATGAAAAGCGTTGCCAAAATTGCAGCCATGGCGATTTCGACAAATGCGCTCGCTGTCAATATTAATTGTTTGCGCGAAAATTTGCGATCCTTGGCATCCATGTCGATAAAGAAACAGTGCATCATCAGTGGCAGCATTGTCATGAATCCCAAATATAGCCACGAATAAGTGCTCAACTCATCTCGACATGGCATGCAAGCAAAACTTGCATTCACCTGAAAGAAAAACATTTCAATTTCGAATAAAACAAATTACGAATAAATTTCGAAATTACCCGTGATCCTCGTGGGCAAACGCCGCAGCTACTCCAGCTGCCATTTTCGAGCAGCGATCGTCCACAGTAAATGCCGGGGCAGCGCTCCAAATAATTGTACATATTTTTATGCCACAGCGCTATCTATTTATTTATTTATTGTTGTTATTGTTCTCTAGCCACAATCTCAATCACCACAAATGCTTTACCAACACTGCTATGCGACAGCTCTGGCCACCCCGAAAAGAAACATTTGCTGTAATGTTATCAGAAGCGCGAACTTATTATGGTTGACATTTTGCAAAGTTAAATTAAAATCTTCGGACTACTAAGCACCAATTGTATTTGATTAAAAATAAAAAAATAAACAAATTCATATCAGCTTTTCAGCTTAACAGCTGTTATGCCAGTTAACGTAGTCCCAACGAGACATAACAGATCAGCTGTGACTTAACATTAACTACCGACTATTTCACACATAACAATTAGAGCGGACACCTCCATCCCTAATACCCTATGCACAATCGCCATTCAAGTAAAGACACCTTATCTACAAATAACATCGATAAGCCAAACGAACCACAAACACGATGTGGTGGTCGTACGATAGTTGCCAGGGGTGCAAGGTGTTTTTCTGTGCGACATCGATATTAAATTTCAGCAGGTCGTTCATCGGCCGGCTACCAAAATCCGTCGGTCGTCACAGGAAAAAATAAAAATTAAAAACAATATTACTATTGGAAGTCGAGTAGGAAACCAAAAAAATAAGAAAAACAACGATGTGCTAGTGAATAGGCAATACGCCAATACTTCAACAACAAAAACAACAACAACAATTGCAAATATTGACCACCACCAACGCAGACGCCATTTTGGCTATCGGCCGGCTGATTTGTAAAGCTTAAGAGAGCCAGCCACCAAAAAAAAAATTGCAAAGAAAATATATATAAATATATACATCATAAGTTTTAATATTTTGTGCTACGACAACAACTACAATTATGAAATGCCCGAAACGTGTGTGAGTGCAACAGTGGAAATTAATGCGTAAATTAACGAAAAAACGCAGTGTTTTTAGGGCGGATGCACAAAATGGTGAGTTCTGCAAACCAAAGCGATTTGTGTGCGTGTGAGTGTATAGCTGCGCGTATTCACATGTGTACATGTGTGTGTGTATTTAATGCGAAAAATGTAGCCAAAAGAATAGAAAACGTCAAAATTTCCTGTCAAAATACAAATAAAATATGAAATGTTAATAAAAAATACATATTTTGACATTTACTATGATTTTTGGCTATTCTGATTACACGCAATTTGCAATTTTAACCGCAGTCATAGATGCACTTGCCTTGCCCGTCCCTTTCCTTCACCCACAAACTGCGCTGCAAAGTTTATGTACACACACACATATATATATGAACTTATGCATATACAGTGTTGACAACGAGCAATATTAGTCGCCTTTTTTTTTGCACGTCAGCGTTGCCCGTTTATTTAAAATAAAAACTCAAAAAAAGGAACAAACGAAGAACAAGTGCGGAAAAAGGAGCAGGCAGAATAAGGATTAAAATTAGTGGTTTTTTACTCTTTGCTTTTTGCCCGGCGTGATGTAATTTTTATTTCTTTTTCGGCTATAAGTAAATATCTTCTTTGTTTGTCTTAAAAAAAAACAAAAACCAAAATAAATAAATATAAGCATGTGAAAAAGAACAACGTAAAACGATAACAACGACAACAACATTAAATTAAATTCACGGGAGAGGCGTGAATATGTTTATGTATGTGTATGTGAGTGTAATATAGTATGCATGTTGTGTGTGTATGAGTATGTGCTCACTCATACATTTAACAGCGGCTCCTCAGCGCCTGTCTTTGACCCCCTTCACCCTCTCTTCTATTAAATAATATTGATTTTTCATATTCTCAACACTGCTTGCCTCGCTCTTTTTTTTCGCTAGCTATGCGTGCGCCTCTGTGTGTGTGCGTATGTGTGTGTATTTTTTCGGTCTCCTTTTGTCGTGTATTCATTTTGTCATTTCTTCTTTTCTCTCTTTCGTTGCAGTTTATAGATTTTTGCAATTGTGTCCCGTTGAGGAGAAATAATGTAAACTGAATGGAAGGGTGCCGCTAACAGCAGAGCAACAGCAACAACAACAACAGCAACAATAACAGCAACAACAACAGCAGCAAGAACTAATTTTTGTTGGAATAATATTCATCGTTTCCAGTTAGAAACAAATCAAAAGGAAAAGATTTTCGTTAACCAACACACACACAGATAGATAGACAGACAGAGAGAGGTGGCGACACAAGAAGAAGAGGAAGAAGACGAAGCCGACGACCAACAGTGCCTCAAATGTACATTTGGCTACAAAATCAAACATAATTAATTCATTTAACAACAGCAACAACGGTGGAAACAGAATAAGAAGTGCCGCTCTGATCTCTTTCTCTCTCCTAGGACTGCCATAGCCAATAGTCAAAATATTTAAAAGCCAAAGCCGCCCAGCGTAGACTCTTTCTAAACAATTACACAAACAGCTGATAACACAACAAGCAGAGAAAAAGAAACAATAACGGCGCTTTGGATTTGTGAGTTGAACGCTGGTGCTGCAGCGACAGGGCGCAACCACAACAACAACAATGACATTCGATACGCGCCGGGCACAGGGAAACACAGGCACAGGCACAGGCCAAGCCACAACCAACAACAGCAGCAATAACAGTAATAATCCAGGTGCAACAACGAGCATAACGAGCACAGCGCAAACGGGAACAGGAACAGTCACGGGATCAGTCACTGTGCCAGCAACTGCAGTCACAATAACAACCGCAATAACAACAACAGCAGCAATAACCACAGCAACAACAACGAACATGATGTCCAGTGGCATTGGTGGCGACTCCAACAACAGCACCACCAACAGTCAGGAACATCTCCAAGCTTCAGAGGTGACAACAGCAGCTGCTGCAGCAGCATCAGCTGTTGTGGAGAGCAATGAGACGATTGTGTAAGTATTCAAAATAATGCAAAATATTTATAGATTATTGTGGTCCCTGCTGAGCATTTAAAGCTCGTCCATCAATCCCAATTTGCTGCTCCGAATTAAAATCATTTTTTCCTGGCGGAAACTACATCTTATTTTGAGAGTTATTTGGAATATTTTCGAAACTATAAAATGGTGAAATCGATTAATATTTATGTTTCTGTTCTCTCTAAATTGTAGCGTTTACTTCTTTCCAATTTCTCTTAATCACTTTAATAATAATTTTTTTTTTTTGGGTTCTCTGTTTTGACTACAATAGACTTTATCATGTAATCAATTTAGAGATTCCTTCATTTCTATCAATAAGAAGTTAATCTTATACGTTCGCGATTCCATTTTAACTATGTTGTAGTTTTGGTCCATCCCATTTTTCATTTAAATACCCCCAAAAATCTATTAAATCTTATAAATATATTATTTTTTTAATTGAATCAATTTTCTAATTTTTACGTCGATTGAGAAAGTTAAATAAATATTATTAATTTAACTGATATGTAAATTTATTGTGTGAACTTATCTAATTTTTTTAAATTAATTTAAATTTTGTAATGAGCAGTAATTGAATAAATAAAATAGCAGTATTAAAGAGTATAATTTTCTTTAATATAAATATTAATATTGATAATAAATTTGACTAATAATTAGATGTCGATTTATAGTAATTTAATCTACAGTAGTTGCGTACCAGAACTACCAGAAGTTAGTCAATCCATTCATTTTATCAGCATTAATTTTAGAGATTATATGTCTTAATTTTTTTCTGATTATAAAAATGTTGCTATTGAAAATTGGTGTATAGACTATAGAAATCATAAGGTTGAAAAAATGTATAAATATAAAATATTTATTAATTAAGTATTTAAATCATAGATAAATATAAATATTTATATATATATATATATATCACTTATTAAAAGAGGTCACCAAAAACACAAAACAAAGAATAAGAACTCCAGCAATAACAGCTTTATATTTGTCTTGCACAATGAGCCAAATTAGCTGGCGCTGTTCTGGCCAATTTCAATTGTGGTTCAATTCGAATTTTGTTGGCGTTGCCCTTATCCAGCTATTTATTGTCAATTGTTTATTGTTTTGATTTTGCGCAGTTTTTTTTTTTAGAAAGTTCTGCTGCAAGAAATGCTATTAAAATATTGCTTCAATTCAATTCAATTAGTGCACTTTTGGTAATAATTAAAGTTTGCTGCGCTTGAGATGCAGAAAGTAATTCAAATCACGAGTTTCTTTTTCACGCATATAATGTGTGTGTGTATGAGTGTTGTGAGTGTGTGTGTTAGTCGGTGATGGGCAATCTAAATAATAATTATAAACACGAATAGCGACGATAATAAAAACAACACAAAAAAAAGCTAGCAGAATTATCGCTTATCTACTTACGTAAAACAAGTGTGTGAATCACGCACACTCGCACACCCCAAAAATACACTCGGAAAAATTTAAATTAAAGTACAAACGTTTAATATTTATACAGAAAAAAGTTTGTATCTTAGAAAAATCCCACCTGTAATTAGAAAACCTCAAACTTAAATCTTATTTATTTATTTAATGTGAATTAAAGATAGCCCAGTCTATACAAAAATGAATAAAAACTAAACAATTAGATCGAAAAATCCATAGATAAATTAAATTAAAAATAAAATAAATATTTATTTTATTTATTATTTATAAATCTGCTGATATTTAAATGCTACAATTGCAAACCCAATCAGACCACATTTAGAAATTTAGTTAACGAATAATAAGCTGAGTAACACTTGGCCAAGCCGGCGTTGAGTCTTTGCATTCTGTGTGCTCATAATATCGCTTACATCAATCAGTCGCGGGTTCGAGTCCCGCTGGAGGCGTGGTTGATTGTTGTTTGTCTAGTCCAATAGAAGTCCGTTCTGCCTCATTTTCTTTCTTCTATTAACCTTTCTGTCTAAATCTTTACCCTCACGGCATCACAACATCTAAAATTCAGTGCGACTTTTTTTTTCGAGTGTAGAAACATGTTAACGAATTTTGTTTATTATATATATATATATATATTTATATCATGTCTTGTGTAGGTCACCGGAAAAGCTGATAGCGTCATTTCCAACGACAAAATTGCGCTCACTAACACAGAAGATATCGAATCCGCGTTGGGTGGTGCCCGTGCTGCCAGAACAGGAGCTTGAAGTGCTGCTAAATGCCGCCATCGAATTGGCCCAAGCAGGTAAGTAAAATACCCTATTATATATATACTATATGTGTATAGTAAAACTCTTGTCTTTCAGGTGCCGATCATGACTGTGAGCCGTGCGTGGAATTTTATCGCAATGGTTTGACAACATCGTTTGCCAAAATCCTCACCGATGAGGCGGTCAATTCGTGGAAATATAATATCCATCATTGCATTTTGGTATCGTGTGGCAAATTGTTGCATCTGATTGCGATACATATGCAACGGGATAATCCCTATTTGCTTGATCTGCTGGCGATTGTCTTCGATCCGGATAATAAGTTCAATACGTTTAATGGCGCCCGTCAAGCAGAATGTTTTGCGGCGCCCGAATGCATTTGGGGTGTGCTCGATAGCAATAAGATGTTTGCCAAATCGCCAACAGAACCAAAACCGCCACGCGGTTGGCTCGTCGATCTCATCAATCGTTTCGGCCAGTTGGGCGGCTTTGATAATCTGCTCGAGCGATTCAATAGCGGTTTGGAGTTGCTAAGGCGCAATCAATCCTCAGCCACAAATAAGGTGAAGGTGGAGATGGAAAATGCCGGTGGACAAGATAATCGTTTGACGTTGGCGTTGATACACAGCCTGCTGCGTCCATTTGGTCAGTGCTACGAACTCTTAACGCCGGCTACGATTGCCAAGTACTTTATGCCCACTTGGAATGTGGTCTTGGATCTGCTCGACAGTTTCACGGATGAGGAGCTGAAGCGGGAGGTGAAACCCGAGGGACGCAACGATTATATCAATGGCATTGTAAAGTCGGCCCGCTTCCTCGCCAGTCGATTGTCCGGCCAAGAGGAATTGATACGTGATCTGGAAATGTTTCGACTGAAGATGATATTGCGTCTGCTACAAGTGTCCAGTTTCAATGGCAAAATGAATGCTCTGAATGAGATTAATAAAGTGCTCTCCTCCGTCGCTTACTATTCGCATCGATCGCAACCGTTGCCCCACAATCTGCCCGAGGATGAAATGGATTGGTTGACAGCGGACCGCATGGCTCAATGGATCAAGTCATCCGATGTGCTGGGCATTGTGCTCAAGGACTCACTGCATCAGCCCCAGTATGTAGAGAAGCTGGAGAAGATTATACGTTTTCTGATTAAGGAGCAGGCGCTAACGCTCGACGATTTGGACGCCGTGTGGCGTGCACAGGCGGGCAAACATGAGGCAATCGTGAAGAACATGCACGATCTGTTGGCCAAGTTGGCCTGGGATTTTACGCCCGAACAGCTCGATCATCTCTTCGAGGCATTTCAGGTGAGACGGGGAGTGCAAATTGATCTCAATTATCTTTATTAATCTCTTTTCCAAAATGCAGGCCAGCATGACGACGGCGAATAAGCGTCAGCGGGAGCGTTTGCTGGAGTTAATACGTCGTCTCGCCGAGGACGATAAGAATGGCGTGATGGCGCAGAAAGTGTTAAAGCTGTTCTGGACACTCGCCCACTCGCAGGAGGTGCCGCCTGAAGTGCTCGATCAGGCGTTGGGCGCCCACGTCAAAATACTCGACTACAGTTGCTCGCAGGAGCGAGATGCACAGAAGACCATTTGGTTGGACAAGTGCGTCGGTGAACTGAAATCCGGTGATTCTTGGGTTTTGCCCGCTTTGCGTTTAATTCGAGATATTTGTTGTTTGTACGATACGACATCGAATCATGCGCCACGTACTCAGACGGGCACCAACCGTCTACAGGTTATTGAACGGCTACAAAATGATTATTCGTTGGTGATCCTCGTCACAAATAGTTTGACGGCGTATATGGAAAAGGTACGCGCCTTGGTCAATGAGACGCCTTCCTTGGATGCGGCAACAATTCTGATCGATGGCCGTTTTCCGCATCATGCACAGATTGCCGAACGTCTGGAGTTTCTGAAGTTTCTGCTAAAAGATGGTCAGCTCTGGCTCTGTGCAGATCAGGTGCGTTATCCTTTCACCCTTTGTATATTTATTATTATTTGTAACTTATTTATTTCAGGCGAAACAAATCTGGCATTGTTTGGCTGTGAATGCCGTTTTTACGGCAGATCGTGAGGAATGTTTCCGCTGGTTCGGCAAACTGATGGGCGAGGAACCGGATCTTGATCCTGGCATCAATAAGGATTTCTTTGAGAATAACATCCTCCAATTGGATCCACATTTGCTCACGGAGAGTGGCATCAAGTGTTTTGAACGTTTCTTTAAGGCTGTCAATTCGAAGGAGGATAAACTGAAGGCCATACATCGTGGCTATATATTGGACAATGAGGATTTGATTGGCAAGGATTATTTGTGGCGTGTCATAACCACCGGTGGTGAAGAGATTGCCAATAAGGCCATCGATCTGCTCAAAGAGGTTTCCACGGCGTTGGGGCCACGTTTGCAGGAGCATATCACCGAATTCCATGAGATGTTCATTGGCGAATGTTGTTCCCGCCTGCGCACTCATTATAGCAATATCCTGATCTTGGGCAAAACAATGCTTGTCGAAGATAATGCCGAGAATAATGCGACAAATGATGAGTCCAAGGATAGTAAAATGCGTTACATTGAGGCGGAGAAAATGTGTCGCATCATCAAGGTGCTGCAGGAGTACATTAAGGAGTGTGATCGTTCCTTTAGCGGTGATCGCATCCATTTGCCCCTGAGTCGTGTAACGCGTGGCAAGAACACTAGTCTCTACATTCGTTTCCAGACGCCCGGACGACCCATCGATGACCTCGAGATTGTGACACATAGCAATGAAACAATGGCGGCGTTCAAGCGTAATCTTCTCAAGCGCATCAAGGGCAACAATAGTTCCTCCTCATCGACGACCAACTCCAATCCGACGACCAACATCAAAGTGGATCTCTTCTATACGAATGGTGAACTCATAGAAATCACCGATGAAATAAACCCACTCTATCAATACACCATACGCGACAAAATGATATTGACGGCGAAGTTGACACCAGTGGGCATTGGCCTCGCCAGCAGTCCCGATTCCTCGAGTGATTCGAGCACTGGTTCTCCACCCAGACCCTGTCCGGATATGCAACGTGTCGAATCGGAGTCGACGTTGCCCGGTGTGATTATCTCCCAGAACTATCAATACACCGAATTCTTTCTCAAACTCTATCAGCTGGGCAGTGATCTGGAGCATGGTCGTCTGCGGGATAGCGCCAAGGTGCTGTTGCATCTGTTGCCCTGCGATCGACACACGATGAGACAGCTGCAACTTATGTGTCGTGTGCCCAAGTCAACCGCCAGCACAGGTGATGGACCTAAGGAGTCCGAGGATGTCGGCGGTGATGCTGCTCTCAACGCTGATGATTGTACGCCGGAGCAAATGTTTCTTCACCCGGCGCCGGCACAGGTGCTTTACAATTTGAGTGTTCTCCATGGGCTGCTAATACCCGCTTTGGATCCACTCGGGGAGGCAGCACTCCAAGTGCAATCTTCGTGGATGCATTCGGGTTGTGCGCACTTTGTGCTTGAATTGCTGACGAAAAACAATTTTCTGCCCAATGCCGATATGCATACGAAGCGTGCCTCGTTCCAGGGAGTGCTGCGTCTGGCCAAACTATTCCTGTATATTGTGGGCAGTGTGTTGTCGCGTGTCGGGGATGAGCCCATGATTTGTGACTATGATAATGGTGCCCGGTCTCAGGTGGATATACTCAAACAGAACTTTTCCACAATGCCGAATAATGCACAGGGCACGTTGCGTGCGATTTCTGCTAAGCTGGCGGAGATCCTCGCCACCGAAATGCTCTCCGCGAGTCACGAGGGTGAACGTTGTCGTGCCTTGTTTAGTTCGACGTTGCAATGGTCATGTCCAGATATTAGCACCATTAAGGCGGTCGTCCAATTGGCCTGGGCCTCATCGTGTGGCAACTTGCAGGCGCTGGGCTGTTGCAGCAATAATAGCAACAAAAGCGCCGATTTCGAAGATGATGCCATTGTGCCTGACGGTCAGGATTTTAGCATGTGCAAGGAAGCACTCGAAGTGATGACCATTTCCTTCATACTCAATCCCAGTGCAAATGAGGCGCTGAGCAATGATGTCAATTGGCCCAAGTTTATTACATCCATTGTGCTAAAGAATCCGATGCGGCATGTGCGTCAAGTTGCCTCCGAACAATTGTTTTTGGCCTCCACCTATTGTGCCGGGGACCGTCGTCCCTTTGTCTATATGGTCAATTTGTTGGTGAGTGCGCTCAAAACATTGGTGCCACAATATGAGGCAACGTGTGCGGAATTCTTTTCGGTGCTGTGTCGCACTTTGTCCTACGGTTGCATCTACAATTGGCCACTGCAAATTGGTGAACATTTGCTTGGTGATGAGATCAAATGGTTGCGTAAAATACGCGAGAATGTCAAAATCACTGGGGATACTCAGGTGCACGAGGAGTTGCTTGAGGGTCATCTTTGTTTAGCCAAGGAGTTGATGTTCTTCCTCATGCCCGATTCGAAGGCACAGCTGAATGAACTCATCCACGAGCTCATCGATGATTTTCTGTTTACGGCCTCACGCGAATATCTGCATTTACGCAAGCATGGCAGTCTCCGAATGGACACCGTGCCACCTCCCGTCTGCCGCAGTCCGCATACAATTGCGGCCGCTTGTGATCTCCTCATCGCTCTGTGCCAGCTCTGTGTTCCTAATATGAAGCTACTCACCAATACACTCATCGATTTCGTTTGCACGGGTAAGTCACACATAATAATAATAATAACAATAGGGGGAAGGCCTAATTGATATTTCAGTCTGAAGAGTGCTCGAGTGTTATAGCCATATCCGTCTAAAAATCCATAGATTCTCAAATCTATCATGATCAGCACGAACGACCGATTCGATTTAGCTAGCTGATCTCTGAGACTATAAAAGCTAGAGAGAGAAGTTTTGAATATAAGTTAAGATAAATGCAGATTTCTTCGAAAAAAAAAACGTATTTTTATAAATTAATAACAAATTCTTAGTCAGCTATCGATATCAGTAAAATGTAGTGATCTATTATTATTAATATATTTATAATTTTAGATACGGATCCGTTGCGCGAATGGGATTATTGGCCGCCGGTTGGTGCACGGGCAGCGAAAGGTTTCTGTGGCCTGAAGAATGCGGGTGCCACGTGCTACATGAATTCGGTGCTGCAACAGCTGTACATGGTGCCTGCTGTGCGTGTGGGCATCTTGAAGGCGCACGGTGCCGCCACCAATGACAACGAAGACTTTAGTGGCGACTCCGATTTGAATAGCAGCGGCAACAGCAGCAGTAGCGCCGGTCTCGTCCCCTCATTCTTCGGACCCGCCCCAATGCCCTCAACATCGTCGGCGGTATCGACGTCCATGGATGATGCCACTGGTGGCGCCGCCGATGTGCGCAAGAATTACCATGTGGTCATCTTGAAGCATGTACAGGCAATATTCGCTCACTTGGGGCACAGTGCGTTGCAGTTTTATGTGCCACGTGGACTCTGGACGCACTTCAAGTGAGTTCAAGTGAATTAGAATCCCCTCTTATAATTATTTATTATTCCTGTTCATAATTTTCATAAACAGAACTCGAAAAGTCACCTCTTTATTCCAGGGCAGTCCATTCCCTGGGTCTATTGCCTTTTAACCTTTCTATGACCTTCCTTCTGTTATCTTGTATTCGTCAAGTGGTGCCTGACATAATAATATGACCTCTCAATTTTTTTTTGTCATGGTATAAAAAGAATTTGCTCCATTGAACTTCTCTTAGTGCAAGGTCATTTTATTTATTTTTTTTTAAATCCTCACCTCGACGGGTTATGCTTGATAGATTGAATAAAGCAAATTTAATAATTAGTCATATTAAATTCATTGTCCGCAAATACTTTCAAGATTTTTATTATTAAGAGTTGCCCGATGGAATTTGATGAATCATCAAATGTGCATCTTGTGCAATTTTGTAATACGTATCTTGTGTTTTGTCCGATTCATCAAAGCAGATGCTATGACTGGGCAGTACTATATCCATACACTGATAGACTCCTCTTTAAATACATTCCCTATCTAATTAATGGTAAATTACAACATGGTGAAATCGATAGTGCTGCGCTTATGAGCCATATACATTTTTGTGTTCCCAATCGAGACCTAACCGTTTACTTCTTCCCACTATCTCTTAATCGCTTTACCAATAATAATGTATTTTTTGACTACCCTATAAAGATAAAGATTACAGTGGACTTTACCATTTAATCAATTCTCTATTTCTATCATCGTGACTACTTTTTATCTAACTCACTTTTTTACATTTTGTTTTATTTTTAAGTAGACTGACTTTAGTTGACATTTAATAAATAATAATTATAAACCTGTCATTATTATTATTATTATTGATTTAAAATAGATTACAAGGCGAGCCAGTGAATTTGCGCGAACAACAGGATGCCGTTGAGTTCTTTATGTCGCTCTTCGAGAGCCTCGATGAGGGTCTGAAGGCGTTGGGCTACACGCAACTGATGAATGCAACGTTGGGCGGCTCGTTTAGCGATCAGAAGATATGCCAAGAGTGCCCACATCGCTACTCCAAAGAGGAACCATTTAGCGTATTTAGTGTTGATATTAGGAATCATAGCTCATTAACCGAATCTCTGGAGCAGTATGTCAAGGGAGAGCTGCTCGAGGGAGCTGATGCATACCATTGTGATAAATGTGATAAAAAAGTGAGTTCCAACAGTTAATCTTTCTATTCGAAATTCTAATCAATTGTATAACCCTTTTTCTTTCCCCTTAGGTAGTTACCGTTAAGCGGCTATGTGTGAAGAAACTGCCGCCCGTGTTAGCCATACAATTGAAACGCTTTGAATACGACTACGAGCGCGTTTGTGCGATTAAGTTTAATGATTATTTTGAATTTCCGCGTATACTCGATATGGAACCCTACACAGGTGAGATTTATAGCACAAAAAAATATTGCACTGTTCGTTTTTCTTTCATCAGTTTAGCACAAATAGTAAAAAGCGCATTTTATTTAATTATTTCATACATCCTCTATTTGTATTTTACTATTTTACTTATGCTTTATTTTGTATTTGTTTGTTTATATTATTATTTATTATCTAAATCACAAGTTAATTAAATTGATTTATAATAAAGAAAAACTATACCAAATATACATTTCTTTTATGGTGTAAGCAATATATCAATTAAATATAATGGTTTTCTAGTTTCCGGCCTAGCTAAGCTAGAGGGCGAAGTTGTCGAAGTGGGTGATAATTGTCAAACAAGTGTTGAAACAACAAAATACGAACTGACCGGCATTGTGGTGCACAGCGGGCAGGCATCCGGTGGCCACTACTTCAGCTACATAGTCTCCAAGTAAGCATTGGCAAATAGCCAATTTTCAATATATAGTTATTAATTATTTTATTCCCTTTCCAGAAATCCCGCAAATGGCAAGTGTCAGTGGTACAAGTTCGATGATGGCGAGGTAACCGAATGCAAAATGCACGAGGATGAGGAAATGAAATTGCAATGCTTCGGCGGCGACTATATGGGCGAGATCTACGACAACAATCTGAAGCGGATGCAATATCGACGCCAGAAGCGCTGGTGGAATGCCTATATGCTATTTTATACGCGCTGCGATCAAAATACCAAACAATTCGAGACCAGCGTCGAGCAGTTGTCGCTAACCGAGAGTCGCAATGTGGTGCTGCCACTACCAAAGCCAATCGAGCGCAGCGTTAGGTGAGTCATGTTTTCATATATATATATATTGTCGATTTTCTATAATCTCTTTAACTCCTTTGCTTGCAGACATCAGAATATTCGTTTTCTGCATTCGCGCAGCATTTTCTCGGTTGAGTTTTTCAATTTCATTAAAAAGCTGGTCAGTTGCAGTATTCCCTCGACGCGCAGCGATAAGATTGTAAGTTGTACACAATACACTCAGAAAAAAATCTACCTGTAATTTGCTACCTTATTTTATTTTGTAGAAATAACGTTTCTTAATATTAGAAAATTCCGAAACTATGATGTATTTTTTCTATTTTTCAGAAATATATTTCTTAATAATAAAGAAAATATTTCTAAAAAGTAGAAATGAAATGATAGAAAAAATTCTATCTGTAAAATCGTCAGTTTTATTTTCAAATTACATTATCTGAATTTATAAACTACGTAAAATGTTTAAAGTACTTGCGTTTAATAATAATATAAGTAACAAAAAGCTAGTATAAGAATTCTGCATAGAAAAATGCCTTGGAATTTAGACAAATTTACTTTAAATTTTTTAAAAATGTGAAGTGAGCCCAAGAAATGCAAACTAGTTTTTAGAAGCACAAGCTATAATTTTCGAAATTTAATATATGAATAATAAGCCGACCTGCCTTTGACGAGTTTCTAAATTTTATTGCGATTTTTATTTCTGAGTGTACTTTTTAACAATTATATTTTGATTAATACATATTTTTGTTTGCTCTGCCAGACACCCGCTGCTGAGGAGCTGTCGCTGCTGGGCGTGCAATTGGCATCACAGTTTCTGTTCCACACCGGATTTCGCACAAGGAAATCGCTGCGTGGTCCCGTCATCGAATGGTGAGTTGTGAGAAGGCAATAATGGATATTTATTACTATTGCTGCATGGTTGATTTCATGTAGAACGAGCTGTTAGCTCTATTGTGCCATCTGCTTAGCCTAAATCTCTACCATTAATTCCTATACGAATGCTGCGCATATAAAAGATGTTTCCCCAAGAGATACATATTTTGCCAGCTAAGGGACGCAGTCTGCTTAGATGTGCTTTCGGGATTCTTTCTCAGAGAACGTGGTCTCTGCTGACTTTACCTAGTTTAAGTAGTCTTCTGCTCTGTCCAGAGACCGTTGAGTCTTCGAAGTCTGCTTTTGCCCATGGCTATTGTTTGCTTTAATCGCTTTTATAGCTGTCTAAAATATATTTGGTTTGTCTGGCGCCTTTGCCACACTTGACTTAGGCTATGATTACTTCCCATCATATTATTTATTTATTTACGGATTATTTTCTTATGTGCAGGTATGACACGCTTTCACATCACATACGTTCCTCGTCGCTGGTGCGCAAATGGTTTGCGAATCATGCGCTGCTCTCGCCACCATCGCGTTTGGGCGAATATATATTGATGGCACCATCGCCAGAGGTGCGCACCGTGTTCGTCAAGCTGGTTGTGTTCTTTTGCCATTTTGCCATCAATGATGAGCCGCTCGTTGGCTACGAAGGCAGCAATCTGTGCGAACAGGTCCTGATCAGTGTGCTCCGCCTGCTCAAATCCGAGGCGGCTGACTATGGCAAGCATTTACCGCACTACTTTAGCCTCTTCAGCATGTATGTGGGCCTGGGCACACGCGAGAAGCAGCAGCTACTCAAGGTAATCTCTAATCTCTCTAATCATATTTCTATTGTATTTAATTTGCCTTATTTTTCTGCTCCAGCTGAACGTGCCCGTCCAGTTTATGCAGGTGGCCATGGATGATGGACCCGGTCCATCGATTAAATATCAGTATCCCGAGTTCAGTAAACTGCATCAGGTTGTCTCGCATCTGGTGCGTTGCAGCGATGTCAGCGATAAATGCCAGAGCTCCAATCAGAATGGACGACCACTGCCCAATCCGTACAAGGATGCGAGCATTGCCCAGGAGGAGATGACGCCTCTGTCCAGTGAGTGCATGGATATACTCTTCAATCGCACCAGGTAAGTCACAATTTGTCATCCACAGTCGCTGTTAAAAAAATAGTTAAAAAAATAGTTAAAATATAGTTAAAATATAGTTTGATTTTATTTGAAGACAAGCAATCAATATTAACTGAAAGTTAAGTTAAGATGGGATAGCTATAAATTGATTAATTAAAAATTAAATCTTTAAATTTATCACAAATAATAGTAGTGAAGATTTCTTATAATTAAATTGTTTGTTAAACAAATTATGAAGATTTTATCATTCATTCATTTAGCATACGTTTGAAGATTTTTACGAGTTGGAGATTTTTGAGCAGTGCATTATTTGACACGCCCCATTTATTCAACATCAAATTTAAAATGTTCACGGAATGCTTTTAAATAAGCAAATAAGTGTCTAATGTATGATATCAGAAACTATTAATAAACTTGTGAATTTTTAAATATTTCCACACTTGGCTAAGTAAGAACAGCCAAAAATAGAATATAAATAAAAAGGAATAGATCAAATAAAATGAAGGTGTACGAGGGAGATATATCGAAGTGCAAGATGCTGGAAGGAATATTGCTCAATTGAATATAACTTAATTGAATATTGCTCAATTGAATATCACGATTGATGAATTGATGTATTTTTTTTTCGCTTGTAGCTACATCAAAAAGGTGATTGAGGACACCAACGTGGGCGATGAGGGATTGAAACTGTTGCAGTATTGCAGCTGGGAGAATCCACATTTCTCACGGGCGGTGCTCACCGAACTGTTGTGGCAATGTGGCTATGCCTATTGCCACGATATGCGGCATCACACAGATTTGCTGTTAAACATACTGTTGATTGAGGATTCTTGGCAACATCATCGCATCCACAATGCGCTCAATGGTGTTGCCGAGGAGCGCGAGGGTCTGTTGGACACGATACAGCGCGCGAAAACGCATTATCAGAAGCGTGCCTATCAAATAATCAAATGTTTGACGCAACTGTTCCACAAGTCACCGATTGCGTTGCAGATGCTTAATACCAATCCGACAATTAGTCGTCATTGGAGTGTGGCCGTTGAATGGCTGCAGGATGAGCTGGAGCGGCAACGTGGCATCGGCTGCCAATACAACTCCTATTCGTGGTCACCGCCCGCGCAGAGCAATGATAATACCAATGGCTATATGCTGGAACGTTCGCAATCGGCCAAGAACACATGGTCGATGGCCTATGAACTGTGCCCGGAGGAGGTGAGCGAGAAACCAACGTCGACGGTGCCTATTAAAAAAAAATTTACAAGTCTTCCAATAAACATAATAATTAACAATTAACTTTCTTTTTATCTTGTTGCCTAGCAGGATCAGGAGGAGAACAATGAGTCCGATTTGGAGTCCAACGATGACAACAAACAGCAAACGGAGCAGCAAACTATTAAAGCAACAACAACAGCTGCAATTGCAACAACCTCAGATGCCACTGCGCTCAATGAGCAACAGGATAATAAACTAACAACGACGATCATCCCAACAATTGGCGGCTGGCCGGGACCGGCACCCAGCTCATCAACGCCAACATCAGCGTCAACGCTGCCAGCGGGCACCTGCTCCACCTCCACATCCTCCTCAGATGTTGTTGGTAGCAGTGGCAAGGCGAGACTATCGCGTCAACTGTTCAATGCCTATGCCTCGACGGGTGGCGGCAATGTGGCAGCAACAAGCGCCGGTGGCAGTGGCGGCAACAGTGAAACCGAGAGCAGTGCCCAGGATACGGGCGGCAACAGCACGGAGTCAAGCATAAATGGACTCACCAATAGCTTGGAACACATTAAAATCTCCATGGAAAAGGTAGATTAGATCTCAGTTAAAGTTAAGATTTAGCTTAAGTTTGGTTTTTTTAGTTGGTAGTTCTCCCGGTTAGAAGAGTTCCTCTTACAAAACAAAACTACACTTACAATATGTACACTTGACAACAGACAACATGTGGTAAAAATCATGGTGTAACAGTATAGAGTTGGTGGCATGACAATTATACCTCTTATTTTTGATCGAGAAGAATGATTCTTATATGATTCTTCAATAGAACTAAATTACTTTTAAAAGCTGAGTGCAGGGTATATCTAGTAGGGGTTAATCGACTACAGGGTTCTTTCTTAATATTTTTTTGTTGACAGTTGCTTGTTTTTATATATTGCAATTGAAAGATTGTTCGTATTTTAATTTTGATTTCAACAATCCACCAAACGAAGTAGTTGCTACCATCCCTCTGTTACCGGAAAATGTCACCACTTTTATATATTTACACCATGTGGTAAACAAATTTGTTCTAATTTCTTTCTTTCTCTCTGTATTTCTACAACTATGCGAATGAAACTCTTCTTCTTCTCCAACTCTTCTTCGATGTTTCGTTGTTTCATTTTTGTTGCCCTCCCCCTATCCCCCCTCTACCCATGCTTCTGTGCGCAGGGCAGCCGAAATCGTGTGAATCGTGGAGGTAAATTGCCGCCGGCAGCGGAGCTTTTAATGCCGCCATTGCAACAACAACAGCAAGCGAAACAACTACAAAAACATCAACTACAGCTACAACTACAACCAAAACAACAACAACAGCAGCAGCAACAACAACAACAACAACGTGGTGATATTAGCAACAACAGTTCGAACAGCCGCTTAATTTGATTTGCCGCCAAGTTAGTTAGAGTTGTTCAATTTTTAATTCGTTTTGAACCCAACAACGCCCGCAATTGTAAATTTGTTTTTTTTTCTTTTGTTGTAAAACAAATATATAAATATATATATTTCAAACACTTATATATAAATATATATATATATATATCAGTATATATTTTGACACGTTATGCGCCACATTTAATACTAGACTTTTCTACCTTTTTCCCAGCTAAAATTGCTTCAGGCACACAACACTGACACAACAAACACACACACACCTGTACATATATCTAGCTACGCACACATTTAGTTGTTTTCTGCTTCAAAAGCGCACTCAAAAGTGTTGCACGCTCGTTTACTCGTTTTTGTTTCTACCTTCCCCAACACGTGGAAGAAAGTATTTATCAACACTTATTTGTCATTCGATTTGTCGTGTTCTTTTCATTTAATAGCAGTCGTCGCATCGGAAAGAGCGAATAAGGTCAGTGAAGAAAAAGATTGTGTTTGGAAATGCGGAAGAGCAGGAGGTGGAGGAGGAGGAGGAGGAGGAAACCGACGAAATGGTAACAACAACAGAGGCAACAACAACTACAACAGCACCAACAACAGTGTCTAGCGTCACAACAGCAACAACAGCAACAGAAACAACATCAGCGGTAACAGTTGCAGTTGAGCCCACAACAACAGCACTAATAACAATAACAGACACAACAACAACGGCAGCCAATAACATAACGGCAGCGACAACATCCACAGCAGCAACAACAACGGGAGCGGCTGAGCTCAACTCAACAGTGGAGAAAAACTTAATTTAAAAAAAAAAAACATGCATAGAAAAACCAACTGAAAAGTTTTTTTGCAATAAAAAAAAATTAAATAGTAACCGCAAAAATTAATAATAACAATATTAACAACAACAACTTGTAAGCAACCGACAAGTGGTTTTTAGTGGGGCAACAAATATTTAAAAACAGAGAGAGACTTAAACTTAAAAAAAATTAACAAAAACGCTTAGAAAAGCAAAAAGAATAAGCGATAAACGATTAACTAAGGCGAAGTCAGAGGCGGGCAGAGCAAGAGGAAGAGAAGAAAGTGAGGAAAAACATATAGAAAATATTAAGTGAACTGAAATGGTGTTTAAATAGTTATTGTACTTTATAATTAACTAAAAACAAAAATTGACTCACAAAAAACCTTACCCAGCCCCCCCCCCCTCCCACCCTCTCCCTTCTCCATGGTTTAAGTTGGACGAGATATGATTGTATTTATATATAGTAAATATAAATGATGTATTACGCATTGAAAGCGAGCAATCTAAACAAATGGAACTAACAAAAATAATATTAAAAAAATACATAAATACACACATACAAAAATACATATTTAGGTAACAAAGTAAAAAAATTCGGCTGATTTGTCAGAAAAAAGGCTCAGCTGGAAACAATTTTTGATTAAGGCAAGCAGAAAAAAATAAACCAAATTGCATCTACTCATGCCACATGCCACAAGTGTCGCCCCTCAAAAAAAGCGTTTCCCCAAAAATCCGTTAAAATACGAAAAAAATATATATATATAAAATTAAAAAAAAAAACAGTATGAAAACTTCAGAGATGATAGACAAATGTGGACTATATAAAAAAATGAAAAAAACCAGAAAAAAATAAAAAAAGAGCATAAAGTAAACTTGATTATGTTTATACTAAGTATATATATATATATTTTTAATTATTTAGTGTTTTTTGTATTAAGTGAAATTTGTTAAACATTTATTAAATTATTATGTTTTAAGTTGCAAAATAAACGCGAAATGTAAGCAAATAATTATCCATTCATTATTGTTTTTTACAATCACAGCAACAACAACAATAGAACAAATTGAAACATCTAAGAACAAAAAACAAAAACCTGTTACTGTATTTTAATTTACATATTTACATATGTATGCCTGTGAAGTGATTGATGAATGCATTAATTGAATAAATCAAAACTACTTTTTTTTTCTAATTTTTATTAAATTTTTAAATTGTATTTGTGAGATCTGTTTTCGGACTTTTATTTATTTGTTTGGCATAAATTTGTGACAGTGCGGGGGGGCACTCTAGATTGATAAACTTTAAAGCATTCTCTTGGGCGCCAACAATAAAATTCCTTTGCAGAAAACAAAAATTATGTAGCATAGTTTTGTGGTTAGTCAAGGTATATTTGATTTTCAGGAAAATACATGTAACTCAATGTAATCTTTTAATGCATACATATCAAAAATGGTAAGTTTTGGAAGAATATCTCTTATTTTCCAAAACCTTGCAGATTTTTTAAATCCGAACCCTTGCAGAACTTCAGTCGGAATCCGAATGGAAACGGACCAAAAACACAAAATCCTCGACCAAACACCTGGTGTAGAGAATTCTTTAGAGAGCTAGTATTTAAAGCACTTTGAGTTATTCATTAGGCAAAGATAACACCCATTTCTTTTAATGTCAAAGGACAAGTTACAAAAACAAAACAATGTTCCATTTAATGGAAGTATTTACGATTAAAACTAATAAATGCACGTGGTTAAAACTTAATCTGATCAAGGATCAATTAAAGGCACAGTAATAAATGCAAACATTTCAAATGCTGTGCATAAATGCAATAAATTTCCCAATATCTCCAGACGAATTACACTTCTTCCTTTGGTTCCTCATCAACAAATGTGATGACTGCTGCTCCTTTGGCCAAATTATCGCCTTCGGCGCCACCAACGGACTTGATTGTTGCATCCTTGGGCGCCTTCAAAATGTGTTCCATTTTCATGGCTAAAAAATAAAGCTGTTTAGCTTACAAATCAGGTTATATTATTATCTTTATCATACCTATAAGCACAGCGAGACTGTCGCCCTTCTTAACCTTATCGCCTGGCTTAACGAGGAGCTTCTCCAGGACACCAGGCATGGGTGCAATCACTCGGGAGCCACCGCTACCAAGCTGATCCGACTGGGCGCTCAGAAACTTGGGCTGCACCAACTCCAAATCCAATTTGCCATTCTAAGCAAGAAGTTTTGCAAACATAAGTTTAACAAATAAGAGTGTTTCCTCGGAAGCCTTACCTCCAAGAAGAGCGTCAGATTAGCGCCATCAATGTTGGCATTGTAAGTAGAAATACTATTATCAATATTGGCACGGATTTTCAAGCGTTTTCCATGCTCAATGCGCTCGGCTTTAATCACTTGCCAAGCGCCGCCATCGATGCGAATTTCTATGTCACCATTATCATATTTGGCTTCCACTGCGTAAACTAAAATAAAACAAAGAATGAGCATCTAAATTTAATCAGCGTATTTTAAATACCTTTGTCATTTGTCTTCAAGTTGTATCTGCGAATTAGCGCGTAATTTAGACGCATATTTGTGGCTGCCGCAAAGGGATCCTGGCTGCCACTTGCATTGCTGCTGGCAGCCTGCAGCTCATTGAAGATGAGCGCGAGAGCAGCTTGGCTCAGTTGCTGCTCCTTGACAACAATTGGGGGAAAGAGTGTGTCAAAGTGCTCATCAATGAAACCTGTGTGCACATTGGCCAGCTGGAACTCCGGATGCGAGGCCAGATCGATTAGGAAATTAATGTTCGTATCGAGACCAGAAATCTGCAAAAGACAAATATAGTTGGTATAATAATAAAGGAGTTCTTTTGGGTGAACTTTCCTCCCCACTACGCTCAGAAAAAGAATTGTTTTGTTTTTAAAAATAATTACTAAACTTTAGAAAAAAATATTTTAAAAACTCGGAAGGCAATATAATTGACCAAATCTCATCAATACTCACATGATACTCGCCCAGGCGAGCAATTAGAGAGTTGAGTGCCTGCGTGCGATTCTCACCCCAAACAACCAGTTTAGCAATCATGGGATCGTAGTGAACAGAGACTTCGTCGCCCTCTCGGACGCCCGTCTCCACACGGACATCAGAACTAGGCTCGGGTGTGCTCAAATAGCGCAGTGGTCCAGCGCCGGGCAGAAAACCACCACGTGGATTCTCCGCATAGATGCGTGCCTCGAAGGCGTGTCCCCGTCGCAAGATTTGCGATTGCGTTAGTGGCAATGGTTCGCCAGCAGCCACACGAATTTGCCACTCAACCAGATCGGTGCCGGTTATCATCTCGGAGATGGGATGCTCCACTTGGAGACGCGTGTTCATCTCCATAAAGTGAAATGAGAGATCCTCCTTGTCCAGTATAAATTCAACGGTGCCGGCGCCCACATAACCCACAGCTTTCGCAGCGCGCACAGCAGCCTCGCCCAGCTCACGACGCAGCTCCTCCGACAGACCAGGCTGCAAAAGGAAATATTAAAGTTATAGTTGCGGAAAAAAATAAAATAAAAAATAATTTAAAATTTAATTATATATATATATATAAAGAGGACTTACCGCTGGAGCCTCCTCAATGATTTTCTGATGACGCCGCTGCACGGAACAATCGCGTTCCCACAGATAAACCGCATCCCCGTACTGATCCGCAAAGACCTGAACCTCAACGTGGCGCGGAGAGCGCACATAGCGCTCCAGCAGCACAGAGCTGTCCCCGAAGGACTTTAAGGATTCGGTGCGTGCCGAATTCAAAGCGTCGAGAAAATCTTCCGGTTTCTCAGCGATTCTCATGCCTTTGCCGCCACCGCCGCGCACCGCCTTAATCATCAGCGGGAAACCAATAATTTTGGCCTCTGCTTGGAGTAACTCATCCGACTGATCGTCGCCATGATAGCCATTAATTATGGGCACACCGGCAGCAGCCATAATCGCTTTGCTGGTGCTCTTGATGCCCATATCTCGTATGGCTGAACTTGGGGGTCCCATAAAAATTACACCCTCTTTTTGGCACAGCTCTGCGAATTCCACGGACTCCGAGAGGAAACCATAGCCGGGATGTATAGCTTGGGCGCCTGATCTCTTTGCAATCTCCAAGATGCGTTCGCCCCGCAAATAAGATGAATTCGAAGCGGCTTCTCCCACACGATAAGCTTCATCGGCCATTTCTGTGTGCATACTGTGCTCATCCGGATCCGAATAGACGGCAACGGTGCGCACGCCCAGCTTGCGTGCAGTGCGTATTACACGACATGCTATCTCTCCACGATTCGAGATCACTATTTTATTAATGGGTTGCACTTTTGGTGTGGCTTTTGTGGCCAGGCATCTGCAAAGAATACAAAATGTTTATGTAACACTCGACAACTAAATATAGGCAAATGTTCTTGATTTGGAAACAATTTTGTTTGTATTTATTACCTGACACCATTGCTAAAATGCTGCAAAAGTCTTGTATACATTTTCTTACTGTTAAATGCAATTAATTTACGGAATTAAATTTACTGTTAGCCGCCTTATCAGCAGCCCTCACGATCAGTGCGATTCACACCTGTTTTTTTTTGGCGCATGCCGATAGCTTATCAATATAATAATCGATACTTTAATCAGCTGCTTGTTGAGTTAGTTCGATGAATATAAACAGTATTCGGTAATAAATTACGATTAGCAAATATCTAAATTAATACTGTGCATAAGGGTTTACAACTGTTAAATTAAAATATTACATTTATTATTTTAATTTATTGTCAGCCTGCTTATAAGGCAGTGCGACCGTATAATCTGTGTGACGATAGCATATCAAATAAATAATCGAATGTTCAAAGAACTGCTGTTGTTGATTTAGTTTGCTTAAGAAAGTTAGCATCTCTTAGATTCAAAATCCGTTTATATTGACAGATTACTATTTTAAATCAAAAAATAATAAATTACGCTTTGAAAATATTTAAAACATTATTTTGTAATTGATAGTTCTAGCAGCTGTGTCGTTGGATGAGTTTGAAATGAACCAGTAGCTGGCATCGCAGTTCGCTCAACGAAGCAACTTCCAGCGATATTCGATATACGATATACGATTATACTTTCATAAACAGTGACCGGCATATTTGTGGCCAACAAATTGACTTAAGAAATCGTTTCTCTTTCTGGATCAAGCAAAGTTTGAGAGTTTGACAGTGTAAATATTTGCTCGATTTGAAAATTAAATATATTTTTACACATAATGCTACCCCAAATAGAACTTCATTGAACGCGACGACAACGACGCCAAGCTAAGTTTTGTTTCTTGTTGGAGTTGGGGAAATGGAGAAACGCGTCACAATTTTGCTGCCGAATGGACGGCGACAGAATGTCTGTGTTAAGCCTGACATGACACTGCTGGAAATACTGGAGACGGCAAGCGTCAAGCATGGCTTCGACAGCGACGAACATTGCCTGAAATTCCACAACAAGGAGCTCAGTTTGACGCAACAATTCCGCTTTAGTGGACTGCCAAACAATTGTGTTCTGGAAATGGAGACAACGGAGAAACGACGCATTCTGAGCAACGTTCTCGTTTGCGTCCAGTTGACGGACGGTGCACGCAAACAGGGTGAATTTGCACCCGGCAGCAGCGTTTGGCATGTGGTGCAACAATTGTGCTCCGAACAGATTGAGGCCTATGCAAGTCCCATTATAATCTATATGCGCAGCGAGGTGGTGGGTATAGAGCGTATGCAACAGACGACTCTCAAGTCGCTGGGCATCATCGAGGGACGCGCCATTATGCGACTGGTCGACAAGAAACCGGAGGAGCTGAAGACGCAAGCCAATGTTTATAAGCCACCTACAGAGGCGAAACCGAAGGCAGCTGATAATGACGATCAGCCCAGCACTTCACGCTCGGTTACGGGTGGTTCTGGTGGTGGTGGCTTTGCCCTCACCAATGATATGTTGAAATCGCTAAAGCGTTCAGCGCCCGCCGAGAAATCACCTGAAGAGACAACAGCTGTTGCAACTGAGGCGGAGAAAAGCGCTGAAACCGAGCAGCCCAAATATGATTGGGGCAGCAGTTCGGGTTACACGCTGCTTAAACCCAAAAAGGGTGAGCAAAACGAGGACGACGATGATGAGGATGAGGGGGAGAATGCTGGGCGACCACCACCAGTGGTTAATATAATAGGACCACGAAATGCCATACTCTTCTCGTTGGATGCCGCCAATCGACATAATGATGACTTACCAGATTCATTTTTCGATTTGACCGTCAACGATTTGAAGATGGTGTTGCGCGATTTAAAGCGCACCGCATCCGGGAACGAGGATGCGCCGTTGCTCACAGCAAATCTGCGTGAATTGAATCGCCAAACGGCAATGTTGGCCAAACTGAATCAATACAAAGATTGTGTGCTGCGCATACAGTTCCCAGATCGCTATGTGCTCCAGGGAATTTTCAAGCCACATGAATTTCTTGCCAATGTGGAGGAATTTGTGCGTGGTTTCCTTGTAAAGCCCACCGAAGAGTTTCAATTGTTCACCATACCGCCGAAGAAGGTGTTGTCACCGACAGAAACACTGCTGGAGCTGAATTGTGTGCCAAACGCTGTTTTACATTTTGCATTTGTGGAGGATCAGTTAAATGCGGAGACGAATTGTTTCCTGCAGGACAAATACGTGTCACAGCTGACCTCAGAGGAGGGCGCTTTGTTTTCGGTGCAAAAGTATCGCATCCACAAGGCCAGCGTCAGTTCCAGTTAGTCCACTTGTAGTCGTCTAATTTAACACTGTTAAGCGAACACTTTGCGTGATATTAAACAGATTCGCTTTATTCTATAAACTGAGAAATTTGTGCTAATTTTTTGGCTAAGGTTTGCAAAAAGTCGAAAAATTACTTGGCTATAAATCGAATATATTTAAATATCTAATTTTAATTAAAATCTTTTGCTTAATGAGCCAGACAGGGTTAAAAAAGGGCATATTTACTTGAAGATAATTCGAGTTTATTTCAATATATCATCTTAATCAAATATTTTGTTGAATGAGCCTGGCTTGAAATAAATCTGAACTTGTTCGAAAAGCTGTTTAGTTAGCACTTGGAAAGATGGGCAAATCAACTTAAAGACAATTCAACATTTAAATATTCTGTAAATCTTTTTTAATTTTTTTCCTAATGCGTCTAAAAGGTTTTGGTAATCATTAAGTGATGCTAACTAAATCAAGTTATTTGGGAAAAGGATAGGAATTTTAAAGAATCGCTCAACTTGATATCAGTCAATGGTCTTATCAGTTGATGTTTTTTTTTTAAATCTAGCCAGTGCTGTAAAGCATTGCAGTGGAAAAATGAATATAATAATTAAACTTCAAGTACCTTAATGGAAGAACTGGGGAAACATAAAAACAACTTAAACAGGCCAAGAGAAATATTTAATTTTTTTCAGCAACTAAATACTGGACTAATTATGATTGTTTTACATCTTTCGAATATTCCTGAATTGAAAACAATTGATTTTGATTTCTTTTCAGATTTACTTTAAGAAAAGATATTTGTTAAGAGAAAGCTTGAGAATTTTAAAAAAGTACACAAATTAGTAACAGTTGATCGTGTTATCAGTTGAAGTTTTGCTTAAATGTGACCAGTGTTGCAAAGCGTTGCAGTGTCACACATGACCATATGTGAGAGATAACAAAACAGCAGAGAGAGGAAGAGAGCGAAGGAGAGAAACGTGCATGCGCAAAGCCATCGCTTTCGAAACCGAGAAACCGAAACCAAAACACCAAAGAGGCCAACTTGAGCTTGGCTTGGCTTGGCTTGGCTTGGTGGATTTTGGTCTTTGAGTATGTGGTTGGTTGCTCGGTTAGCCACAAGCCACAACAATTTCCGATTCATATTCATAGAGTTTTCAGTTTTCAGTCTTTGCTCAGCCGTTGGAGTGACAAGTTTTATTCGCGCTTTACCAGTTTCACAGTTTAGCTCGAGACACGATTTTGAATCGGATTCGTGTGCGGTAAAGGCGAGACTCGATACTCAATTACAAACACCCATGTATATTTATATATGTATATACATATATACATATATTTATACAAAACGATCGCTATTCACATATGTGTATTTATTTATATATTGAAAACAACAAATAAAAAGAATGCGTCCAATGTGAAAAAGTGAAATACATTTAACATCTATATCGGGGCTATATAGATGTGTGTGTGTGTGTGTGTGTGCGAGGCCAATAGTTTAATAACTATTTATTGTATTGTAATCGAAAGGCGAAAAGTGTGATGTTGTTAATGTTTGTAGAGCAAACAGCAATAATTGTGCTTATTTAAATTAAACTGAGCCAAATTAAATAACAAACAAAAACACTGCCAAATTAAAAAATGAAATAAAAGCGTATCGCAAACAACTTTTACCTATGATTTTTATCTCTCCGAGTTTTAAGCGCACGTTGTTTGTTTTACGTCCGGACGTGCTGACATCTATTTTTTTTTTAAAAATAATTTTTGGGAGGGCGTGGCAAGTTAAATTATGGCGCGAGCGCCAAGAAACTAAAAACTAAAAACTGAAACCGAAACCGAACCAAACCGATTGGAAAGTGTTCGCCCCGTTACGCTTAAGAAAACGCTGCATAGTTATTTACAACAGGCATTTAACAAAAATATTACTGCAAACAAACATGGCCATATTTTATTTATTGGTTTTTCAAATTTTAATATCGATGGGAAATGCCAAAAAAAAAATAAAAAAAAAAATGGTTCAACCCACGCCGGTTGGTAGTTGTCGTCGTTGTCGATCTTTGGATGGGCATCTTCACTTTTACTTTAAAACGGAAAGAGAGAGTGTTTTTGTTTGAGTCCAGCTCATTTGCGTTTCTGCCTTTTTTTGTATGTTTTTTTTTTTACCGGTTTTTCAATTTACGCGCATTTCTTGGCAAACAGCAATTGCTGGCCATATATATATTTATTTGATTATTTGGCTAAGTCCAGCATTATAGCGCATATAATTGTAATAGCTTCATTAAATTTAATTAAAGGCAACTACTTCCGAGTCAGAGTGCCTCATCTCCGCCGGCACGAGTACTGCATAAAGTTTTTTGTGTTTTTTAATTTCTTTTTTTTTTTTTTAATTTGCGTGCCTACATCCATCATAATAAACGTTTATTTTCCATATTTCCATAGCAGCTAAAAGAAAAGAAGAGTTTGTTTCTGTGCGTGCGTTTTTGTTGTTCAACAAGGAAATTGGCAGACAAAAGTTATACGAAGCTAACAAAACTAACTAACTAAAAATAAAAGAAAAAACGACGCTTACAATCCGAATTACAAGTAATCAAAATAATCAACATAAAGTGCTTTAAGAAGTGGCAACAATGAATTTTTTCGTTATTGGATTCCTGATCATGCAGGCGGCAAGTGAGTAAAATCTATTTGCTTCCATGTTTTTCTTCTTCTTTTTTTGACAAAGCATTTCGTGTCGGTGGAGTTTAACACCATAGTTTATGGATATTTTGTTGGTGTGGTATGAATATTTTCTGTATATATAATATGATAACATTAATATTTATATTATATTTTAAGTACAAATTCTAGTTTTAAGGAAAAACACTCTTTTTTTTATATATTCTAATCATAAAATGGAGAGTTTGTTATATTTTAGACTGAACTATGTGTTAGCTAGAAAACATTTTTATAACCTTTATAACGCATTGAAGAAAACATTTTCGAAACCATGTAAATGTAAATACTCTTGAGTCATCTCTCCCTATCCATCTATACCTGTGTGCACTTTTTCTGTCCTAATGTCTGTCCTCAATTGATGAAACCTATGTTTATTATTTGAATATGTATTGAGCTGTTTTTAAATCCAGTGTTTTTAAATGATTCATTATCAATGACCCATGTTATTGATTATTATTATTTTTGTTTTGTTTATAATATAATGAATAATAATAAATGAATTTATTGCTTTGCCAATGACTCAGTTAAAAGCAGTTGACCTGTCAATTGCATATTCATTTTTTTATATGCATTAATAATGTATTACCATTAACCATTTACCATTAACCTTTTACCATTTTTCTGCATTGATAATGACTCGCATAAAAACAATTGAGCTGCAACCAGCAAAATACATATCGCGTTTTTCTCAGTGTAATAATGCGCATACTTGCATATTACATAATGGCTTTCTTTAAGTATTTAGTTTGCAAATCAAGTTTGTGTCTTAAGTCTTTAGTTTTTGGCTAACTTGCCACGCATGAAATTAGTTATTAAGCGGCTTACAAAACAATTCGGTTGTTAACCCCAAAAAAAATTCTTTTTCATCACATTTGAGTGACGTACTCGCATTAAGCAGACGGCCGGCAGAAAAACAGCTATTAGTTGGTATACATATGTACATATGTACATATATTTATGTATGTATTTGGCCTGTAATACAACTGGTTATGCGTACTTTGTTGACTGAATTGAAATGCTTTGCATTTGGGTTGAACTCAAATTGAGATGAGCTTTCATTAAGTTCGAGTCACCTGAGCAAATGCAGTTTGCCCACCTGTGTTTACAAAACCGCGCCAAAACACAGCTCAAAGCAAGAGCAACAACAACAACAACAACAACTACAACAATGAAAACAAACAAAAAACGTACAACAATTGGCTGCTTTTATGAGCACATTCAACCAATTATTTAGCTAACGCTTACTTTAAAACTTGGCTATTGCTGTTTTTCGATAGTTTCTAGTCTGCAGATACCCTGTGCCAATAAAATATCAATGGGTGGTCATGTTCAAGCGGACGTAATGAATTTATGTGCAGTCAGAAAAAATTCGGACTGTAATTTTGAAGCCAAGGATTGAATTATTTACTATTTTAAAAAGAACACAATTTTAGATAATAGGAAAAAGCGTTTCCTCTTTTTTTGGATTATTTTTTTCGTATATTTATAAATCAATTTCTAAAAATCAGAAAATTTACTCATTTTTGTGAAGATTTTTGTGTATATAATGAATTATTAATTTTGAATTATGAAATGAACTTTTAATTTTCCTAAATACCTTTTTGGATAAAGTGAAAATTTGTACAGAGAAAAGTAAATAAGAAATAAATATTTATAGCAAAACTTGCTTTAAACTTCAAATAAATATAAATTATATCGACTTGAGAAAAGAGTGCTCAGTAAGAGTCATACTTATAAAGAAAAACTTGTATATCCGAAACGTATATAAATGGAGGGATTATTAATTTACCTGAAGATGTCCCCTCCACCGATCTATGCGAATTTGGGTAGCAGGGCTCGCAATTTATTAAATTGGCGCTATCACTCGGATCTGTGGCAACTGGACTGCAGAACGATGACAAACTCGGGCATGGAGTTCCTGACAACTGGCGTTCTCAATCAGGATGCCAGCAAGGTGTTTGGCTCCTTCCAGAACAAGTTGAATATCCCTAATTATGGTATTACACTCACCAAAGGCTGGAATACCGATAATCAGCTCTTTGGCGAGATCAGACAACGCAACAAATTAGCTGAGGGCTTAATGCTCAAATTGGAGGGTCGACTTCAGCCCTCCACTGGCCGTAAGGATGGAACATTTTCAGCTCAATATGAGGGTGACGATCATACCATATTGGGCAAAATAGAGATTAAGAATAATCCTTTGTGGAGCCTGTCGCTGGTGTTGCGTGACAATGAATTTCTGGGCGGTGTCTCTTGCGGCTCTGATTTAAGTGCTGACGACGGGGGAATGTCTCTGAAAGTGGCTCTGGGCTGGTCGGATGCTTCAACATCGCTCCACGTCGAACTGTTAAATAATGAGAGCCTTTTATTCTGGCATAACCTGGTCAATTTCGAGCATACTCGATGGAAAGAATCTCAATGATGGTAATCACAAGTTTGGCGTTGGTTTATCCTTAGTGTGTTAATAAAGTAAGTTTCAACCCCAACTAGCTGATATACCTATATACCTATATCTATGTGAGAGTGCAATTTAGATATACTCAAAGACTTTAGAGGTAGCTTAGTCCTTGATATGATTTAAGAAAAACTCAGAAAAAATCGGCATCAATTTTTGAAAATCACAGTTGAAACAAGAAACCCTTGTCGCCAAAGTGTGTTGAATTTTGTTCAGTGTAATAAAAACGTGGGAAGTTTGGTCAGCACTACCAACTCAGCACTTAACAGGGTATTTCCAATGCGTAGACTTTAAATTCTGTTATATTTTGGCATTTGTCTTTCGATTTGCGGTTTTTGTTTGGCAGCCGCGTTTAACTTGATTACTTTTTGGCTAGCTTCTTTGGGTTTTGAGGCATTGCCAAAAAGTTACCTTTTTTTAGATTGGTTTCTCAATGCAAACGAGCTTTAGTATTTAAAACCTTGCTAGTGTAAATGAAAGAAAAAAAAAACAAGTCTTGATATCTGTTGGATGACTGGCAACAAAACAGATAATAATAAAAATAAAACGATTTGTTCTTTATGATTGATTAATGAGCTGATGAAAATTGTGGATGGAATACGGATGCTGGACTGTGGACTGCTCTTAAGTATCTCATTAAGCATTAGGCACAGATGTAGTTCTAGAGAAGTCAGCGATGTTCGAGGAGGGTGCTTGTAAAATAGAAGTGCTTAAGTCATTATGGTCTTCATTCATGGCCGCAATTTGGCAGGTGTTACGATTCAATATATATCGATTTTCTTGGCCATAGCCCATATATACAAAAGTTCGCATGCAAATTATAATGCGAATTAAATTTAAACAACCTTCGCACTTCAATTTAGTCTAAGCAACTCGGCCAAAATACAAGAAATTTGAATTTTTCAAGTGCCAAAACTTAGTCAGTGCCTTTGACATTGAGTGTGACATACTCGTAAGTGTTATGGAGGTGGATTCTCCAGCTGAAGCTCAAGAAAACACACCCAATCAACATCAAATCGGTCAAGTTCAGCGGTTTTCGAGATGGACAAGTAGAGCAGCTGCTGGCGGTGTTAATTGCCGGTTTTGGTTGTGTTTGATATAAATATGAAAAAAGCATCGACAAATCTGCATAAGCCACACACGCTTCATTTGCATTTTTTGAATTTGGGCTTTGCTCTGCTCATCATTTCTGATCCGCTTCGGCTTGGAATGCGTGGACTGCAGCAGCTTGTAATATTTTTGGCTGAATCACGTTGACTGGAAAGCAAGCCAGTAGCACGCCCAGATTTTGCAATCTCTCTCTGCAATACACTCAAAAAAAGTGGCACTGGAATTGTGAAACTCAACATACTTTTAATTAAGATAGATGGAGTAATTATTCAGACTTTTTGTTTTCATTTCTACTATACAAAATAATTTTTGAGTATTATAAAAAATATCTTAAAAAAATAGAGAAAAATAATTTGTCTAGTTGAATTTTTTTTTTCCTTAAAACATCTATTATTTAAATTTAATTTCCAGTGAATTTTAGCACTAACTTTTTTTGTTACTCATCATAAATCTTACAAAATTTAATATACAGAAAATTTTAAATTGTCTGTAGATTTAAATAATTACACTTCAACTAACTTTTTTTGCTGCTAATTTAAAAACTATTTATAGATACTTTTTTTTTTGCGAGTGTAGGGTGGTACTTGCGTGTTTCTGTGTGGTCTAATGGTCAGTGATGCTGTGATGTCTCTATAAAAAGCCAAGCAGGCATTTGGGCCAGGTTGGTTGAGTGATTCATCAATTTGAAGCCAATCAGTTTTTGTGGTCGAGATGCGTCTTAAGCTTAAGCTTCGGCTGTTTCCCTTTACTTTGTCAGTCTTTTGGTTTGTAGTCAGTGACGCAGCACTTTGGCATCGTTTCTCTCTCTCTTTCACACTTTTGAGCTCTTATATTTTATATAACCCACATTTTTGGCAGACTGCTTTATGCAACTTTGTTGATAAAAATAAATGAAATAATAAAAAGGGCTCACAGCACTTGTTGCTTTTGTTATTGGTGTTGCTGCCTCTTAAGGCAGACCTAAAAAGCCGTGTCCAAGCAACAAGTAATGCCCCTTGTCAAAGAAAACATTTAACGTTAATTGCCGCAGACTTTCAAATAGCAATTAGCAGACAGGTTCTTTTTTCCCTTGATGCAAATTCCAGCAAGCTGCAACAAAGGTCCAAAAATGAAATAAATGACAACAAGTTAACTGCAAAGTTGCATTGTCATATTGATGGATTTGAGAGGGAAACTATTTAAAATAAAAAACAGCACTTAAGTGAGCAAAAAGTGAGCAAAAAGTGAGCAACAAGTGAAAGGTGCAGTGCTTGGGTCAGGCAATTAAGAAAATTGTCCTTCAGGTATACTCCACGCCACATAAATAAGACACCCCTTATATTTATTACCCGCTGCTCCAAACCCAGCAGAGACTTCAATTTTTGTTTCTAAATAAAGTTTAATTTATTGTTAAAATTTGGTAACCTCTAAAAAAAATTTTAATTTAAAAAAACTTTTATTTTTGTCAAAGACATTTAGAAAATCATTTCGAAAACTCTGATTCTCTTAAGACATTTAAAAAGTCATTTAGAAAATTCAGGCTATTCTTAAAAGCTAATATTACTTAAATATAATCTGATTGGAGTATTTTGGTTTTAAAAAAAAAGTTTCCTTCTATTTAAATTTAAAGAAATTGAAAAATATTTTAGAAAGTTATGATTAATTTTAAAACAATTTAGATTTAAATATAAGCTAATTAGAGCAGGTTTAGTGTAGTGTTCAAGCATTCCAATGAATTTCATAAACTGTATTTAATATCGTGTAGTGTCGCATATAGTTTTCCCCACCCAACAACTGTATTTAAATTTAACTTTTGTTTTCTGTTACGGAATTTCACTTGCAATTCTTGGCAAATTAGCTGTGACCCAAAACATAAATACGTAATTCGCTGCCAACCAGCGCACTTTTGTTAACAATTAACAATAAATTTAAACATAATTATCGCATCTTCACAGCCAGCCTCAGCATGCCACAGACTCAAGCGAAGCACAACCGCAGTTAACAATACAAATAGTCCGCATACAAATACCCATATACATAAATACCTACATAACCAGCTGTTGTCTGTGTGTGTTTGTGTGTGTTGAGTGTGTGTTGAGTGTGTGTTTGTGTGTGTGCATCTTTTGATAGGCTGACGGCTACTTTGGCTCGCTCACGCAACCCGCTCGCTCACGTAAGACCTTCAAAGGTCACGCACGCCGACTCCAACTCCAACTCCGACTCCGACTGCGACTCCAAGCTTCATCTCCAACTCAAATTTCAACTCCAACCCAGACTTTGAGCTCCAGCTACGTCAGCTTGGCCTGTAGACTCATTTGCTCACCCGCCGCTGCATCGCTTCTGGGCGTCTTTGTTACCTTTTGTTATTGCCGCATTTTTTATTGCCCTAACACAAGAGTTGTGCATGTTAGTTATGGAGATTTTATTTAAGACCAATAATTAGCACTGGAAGATAAGCTAACTAAATTTTTATTTGATATTATTTGCGCTCCACAAACTAAGCCGATTTTTATGCTGCACTCAAAACTAACCATAAATTATACATTTTAAATTTTAAATAAAAATACTAATAACAATAATTTGAAATACAAAAATTGTATGTTTGCAAAGTGTATTGGATTCTGGCTAAGAACGCTGTTAATAATTAATAAACTAAGCATTTAAAATACACATAAATACTGATGAAATTTTTGAGCTTCACAAACTAAGCTGATTTTATTTCTAAATTTTTTGTTTTTAAATTTATATGTATTGTTTTTTGTATATTTAAAATAGACTCATCTTGCAAATTGTATTAAACTTTGCAGAATTTGGTTAACAATGCTGCCAAAACTGAACAATGAGAAACTAAACTGAATATTTGAAATATAAACTCTAATTTATGCTACTTTATTTATATATTTTTCTTATTTTTGGATAGCAACAGCAGTTTTTGTCATGGTTTGACCATTATTATTATTTTTTTTCTTCTCTACTTAAAAAAAGTGTTTTTACCTTTTTATCATCGTTCTTGCTTCAAATTTAATCCCATTTAAAAGCGCCTAAGCATTTTCTTACTTTAAGAAATTTCATGTTCAATTTAGAATCTTCAATAAACGTTTTTGTAATTTTCATCAACTTCTTTGCGATTTCAATCATTGTAAGAGCACTTAACCTGTATTCTATTTTTAGGTATTTTCACTTAGAAAAAAATCATTTTTTTTTACATTTATTATCTTGAACAAAAGGCCTGTCACTTCATCCAATTTGTTTGTTTGTTTAAATTTAACTCCATTGAAGAACTTTTAAGCTTTTTTCGAGCTCTCAAATGTCTTAGTTTTGAATATGCCACCTTTTTTGGTTTTTATAAAATTAAATAAAACATTTGTTCCATCATCAACTTTTCTAGGATCATATAAGAGCATCTAAGATTCGCCATACCAAAAACAATTATTTGTACATTTGCTTTGTGGTTGGCTCTTGCCTGTATGCCACATACACAGCCACACACACAGCCACACACACTTACACAGAGGGACAAGTAAACACATGCAACAAATGGTCGCTCAAATTGCAATTTAATTCGAAACTTTTTTGTTAGATTTTGAAGTGGCCAAAACACTTTGTTTTTGGGTGTTTTGTTTTTTTTTCGGGCCATATCATATCACTCACTGTCAAGACCATCATTCAATTAACATAATTAACTGACAAAGCGAGTTAACATGCAGATTGGCAGCCAAGCAAAAACACTGCGATGTTGTTATTTTTGTATTGTGTGTCTTTGTTTTTTAGGGCTGGTTTCTAAATTGGCACTTGTCCATCTCTTGGAAATGTGGCTCACTCGACCACCTGAACCTTTGAAGGTCAACTTTACAGCTGTATCTTCTAGTTACGCTTAGTAGACTTTTTGAAGAGTTTTCCTACAAAAGCCAGCGAATGGATTCTGTTGTGGGAAATTGAAATCTTGGTGTTAACCAAAAAGCGAGGTCAAGTTTAAATATTTTTTATTGATATTCAGATGGCTGCGAAAGCGAAAGGAATTCTCAAAATCTATTTATGGTAGATTAAATTGTTTTTTCAATCTCAAAGCTGTTTCCTTTTATAGTGCTTAACACCTTAGTCGTATCTATTTTCTGGCCCATGGAATGCAGTGGTTTTTTTTTGTTGTTAACAATGCTCAGCTTGACAATGAACATAAAAAGGCTGGCACACAATGCAAACTGAAACTGAGCATTTAGATACATTTATAGATATAAACATATAAAAGATACCATTAAAGAGTGCCGCTCAAAGGGGAAACAAAACTGAGGTTAAGGCCTGCCGAGACACTTACCACAAAACTTAACGCTGTGAACCCAGATGCTCATCTGTTGGGCCCATAATTTATACACAATATTTGCATTTATCATTAAATTCAATTAATGCCAAAGCAGCAAAGTGAAAAAAAAAACACATTCCGCAATTAATATCTATGTTTGCTGTTGCTATTTGATAGATGTTTTTTTTTAACATTTTGTTGACCCACTTTCGCGGCGAGGTGCTAACTGGATGGGCTAACGGACTTGGGAAAAGGCTGCTGGCTGGTGAAAAGTGCACAAGCCGAAACTTAAAGTAACTAAGCCAAGCTAGTTGCTGGTTGTGTCTGGTCAATGGCAAATGCACTCAGAGAAAATACATTTCTAAAATTAAAAGTTGTTTTCCAAAAATGTAGATTTTGTATTCCATCCAGGCTGGATTTAACTGCAATTAAGAAAGAAAAAAAAAAAAAAAATTTCAAATTTCCAGGCTAATGTTTTCTGTGTAGAAGAATTCGTATATTAGCTTTTCTTACTTATATATATTTATATATATTCTTTAGCAGTGAACAGAGTAAAATTTCAATACAATTTTATGAATTTGACAATTGATATTTTTTAAGAATCAGCGTTTGCATTTCGGCCTTTTGGAAATGCATTTAATAATAGAAAATGTTTCTAGAAAATATTTTTCGAATTGTCGATTTATTGCAAACCTTTCTAGTTTTGAGAAAAATGTTTTTGTCCATTCAAAAATTATTTTTAATAATATGAAAACCTTTAAAGTTTCATTGGCGATTTTCGTTTTTAGAAAATTTTCACTTAAGGGCTCTTTTCTAAATTTAAGGCCGATTTTTTTGTTGAGTGTGAATGGATGGATATATGGCTGGATGGCTGGATGGCTGGCTGTTTAGCCGGCAATATACCGACTGCATATTTATGGCTCATTATTTGTTCAGTTTCAGTTTCAGTTTCGGTTTCAATTTCTATTTGTCATAGGAAAGCAGCGAAGCAAGCAACCAACCAAGCAATTCCTACAGACGCCGCACGAGTCTCGAGATGAGGACGGGTGAAAGCTGTCTGTGACTAACTGAGTTGACGTTTCGCGCTGTTGTTGTAATAGTTGTTGTTGTTGTTGTTATTGTTATTGTTTTTGTAGTTAGTTAAGTTGTTGTCTTTGGCATTGCGACGGTCAATTAGCCGGCTATTGCTCTGCCCCGCTGTAAACAGTTTCAAGCAATGCATAATTTTGATTTTTAGTTTTTCTTTCGCTATTGTTTTTTCTTTTTTTGTTTTTCTTTTTTAATTGTTCTGCCTGAACTCATCAGCATTTTGCATAGCCAATTTCACCCCAAAGCTCAATCTATTTTAATGTCTTTATTAACCCGCCCGTTGACGTTTTGTTTTAGCTTTATTTCTAACCAATTCGGGGCGTAATTAAAATTTTTGCTCGCTTCAAAATAAAACCCACGCGACGCATACGAAATGCAGATTTGTATTTTTGTATTTTTTTTATTTTAGATTTTCCTGTTACCATAATTTGGGTAAGAGTGCAATTATGTTGGTCTAAATTAAAGTGAAGCTATTTAAATATTTCAATCGAATGAAAGTTTTTGGCCTGAAATATGACAATACAAATGTTGAAGCTACAAATTTTAAATATATGTAAGGCAACACATCAAAGAAATTTTTAAATTAAAGATACAAAATTTTCAATAATTGGAGAAATATAATTTTTGTATTCAGTTCATTTAAATTTCGACAATTATTGTTGTATTTTATTTATTAAAAGTTCTCAATCTAGCACATTTAGGTAGGAAAACAAAGTTCAAGTTGTAGATGCAACTAATGGTTGCGAATATATGTCAAGTTGAGACCAAGTTATGATCGAGAATTCTTAGTTAGTTTTGCTAAGTGAGGCTTACAGATAAGTTAAGTAATTGCACTCGAAGCATTCACTTGGCTTGCAAATATTTCTTAATTGTTTTGACTTTGAAAATAAACCACTTTTAAAACAGAAAATTATATATGTATTCAAGTGTCTTTTCAATTGAAAAGAGTAGTTGCAGTTGAAATATCTGTGTCTTGTTCAAATAAAATATATATTCAAATCTTTTTTATACCCTGAAGCAAGTTAAAATGGAAAAATTGAATAAAGTTGAATAAAAGAAAGCAGCTCCGACTCCCTAGAATGATATATATCCTTGATCCGCATCTAAAGACAAGTAATAAGGCCATCTCCGAGACTATAACTTAGAGACTCCAAATCTTGAATGTAAGTTCTCGTATATCATCGGCAAATTAAATGTATTTCATTTATATGTAATAATTCATGAACTGCAACAATTTCATTCAGATTGGCTAAAAAACGCTGACTTGGTTTTTTTATATTTATTTTTATATGATCAAACTACCATTCATTATCTACAATAAATTGTAGCTAGGTTCAAGGTATCTGCTGGAGTAGCAACTCTCGACTGGAGAATTCTAACTTGTTTTTGTTAAGCGAATATGATTCTAGCAATAATCTATGTTGGAAGATGTTAATGATAATGTTGCCTTGCCATGTTGACTTCTCATTTGTTGGGTATTCAACAATTAATGGCACCTCACCAACTTTTCAGTAACCCCAACTGAACCGCAAATACTCGTTAATCTAAATGAAACCGAAATAAATTGGCCCAGGCTGATGGCAAAGTTCGTATTTTTGTTGTTAAAACATGCTCCATTTTCCTTGAACCAATGAGCAGCTTTAGTTTTATCTTTTAGCACATACTGCCAGTAATTGGCCAGTGTCAACAAGCCACATTATTAGCCATATTTGATATCGATGCTCCGACAAACAGTTTTAACTTCAAGTGCGCATTTGGCTTAATTAGCTTAATTTAGTATAGAGTCTTAAGCTAAGAAAAATCCCATAAAAATATTAGAAATTCGTTGGAATTTATCTAAAATTTCGAAAAATATGTCTTATTCCAGGGTGTTGTTTTCGATGTGTGCACAACAGAAGAATTCTTACATTCCATTTTTGTTACTTACATTAATTAGTAAATAATTGAGAATTCAAATGTAAAATATATGGAAAATACATAGTTTTTAAAGTTCATATAACTTAGTTTGAAAAAATAAGTTCTGATCTTCGGGATTACAACTTGCATTAATTTAAATGCATTTCTTAATAAAAGAAAACATTTCTACAAAAAAAAAAAAAAAAATTCCATATTTTTGGGATTATCGATTTAAGGCCAGCTTCTCTATTTAAAAAAAATGTTATCTTAGATTTAACAATTATTTATCAGAAGAAAAAAACTTTATGATTCTTAATGTGTTTTTCGGAACCTTTTCGGAGAGCACTTTAAGGTTAGAGGATAAACAGGATATAATCCATAATTTCTGCAGACACTTTCTGGCTCTCAGAAGAAGAAGACAAACATTTTTGGTGTTTCCATATTTATTTCTATTATATCTATTGTTAGGCACAATCTAACCTATGAGATATATTATCATTGGTATTTTGTAAGAATCCATTTGAGGCTCGTTTCGTGTGCCACTTGACATGCAAACAATTTAATTTGAACTCAAGTCACAAGTTGCAATTCGGGTTCACTTTGTTGCACTTCGTTTGTTTTGGGTCGTCGTCGTTGATCTTTATGGCTTTTTGTTGTCGCTTTAAATACATTAGCTAACAAAGTGGCACACTTTAACTGCCTACTTAAGTATTACATTTAGTTTATTTTAAGTGCTTGCTCGCCATATTTTAAGTTAAACTGTCGAAAAATGAATACAAGTCGGCCCATAAGGAAGTTGTGTTCAAATATTTAAAAAAATTCAGTTATTTTTTGTTGTTTTTTTTTCTTGTTAATTATTTGCTTTAGCTAAAGAGAATGTTGCAAAGTTTGCCCTCTGGCATTTGATCTTTGTTAATAGATAAAATTGGTAAGGGTTTCGGGTTTGTCACATAAAAGCCTCTTGTCCAAGTTGACACCTTGATATGGTTATAGTTGAGGCTATATCGGATGGCAGAGATACATCAATCAAATTTTTTAGCCTACGCCTTTTGAATTTAATGCGGGCCATCTTTTTTTTATTACCATTATTTCGTTGTTTATGTGTTAAAAAGGTTTTTGTTTTTTTTTTTTTTTTTTTGGCAAAAAACTGTGCCACGGACAGTCACGGCTGTGTCGAGATCTTTATAATTGGATTGTAATGTTGGGCCCAACCCTAAACAACCCACTCAGAAGCACAAACACGATTTGCTGGTCTATTTTCATTGTCCAAGTGGATGTTTGGTAAATGTTTTACAATAGCTAATTCCCACATAAGACACACTAACATCACTACTAACACTAGTACTACTACTAACTAATCAATGCCAATGCTTTGTGTACTAACTGAATATTGTAACCTTTTGTATTATATTGAAGAACTTTCCTATTGTGTGTCTGCGTTTTCTATTTACTTATAGGATTGGCTTGCGGGACGTGCGTTTTTATGTCCGAATACGGTTTCACACTCGATTGTAACTTCAAAAAATCTGGACTGTTTCGTGTACGAAATTTGGGTGGCGTCAAGGCGCATTTCGGTTTAGGTAAATCCAACTTATCAACAAAAATCTATAACTCATCCCTCCCCCTTCCCCACCATCTGTTCTGTTTAGTTAAACTCTAACTTGTAGCTTTAATCACAACTTGTACATATAAAACTTATCAACAGATCTATAACCCATCCTTCCCCCCCCTCCCCCTTCCCCACCATCTGTTCTATTTAGTCAAACTCTAACTTGTGGCTTTAATCACAATTTGTACATAGAAAACCTTAAAGTGTAAATAGTTTTAACTCAAATGTTAATCAAGCAGAAGACCACAAAATAAAAAGAGAGAAAAATCTGCAGCATTTAAAGCCATCATTAATGGATTAATGCCAATGCCAATGCCAATGCTGATGTTGGTAGCAATATTCAGTTTAGAGTGGATCAAATAGAGAGGCAAAGACACGGTTCAATATCCGTAGCAATAGCATTGACCATTGGCCATTTATTTGTAACCCTAATTCACATTTTAATCTGTACAAAAAGAACAAAGCCAGACTAAAATACAAAAATACAAAAAAAGCGATTAATTACGAATGTGTCTGCTGCGGTTTGATTGATGAAGTCTTGGCTTTCATGAGTAACCCTATCCGTAATGGTGCAACATTAACAACATTTGCTTCCAGGTCTCAGTGTGGGCGATGAACTCGGTTTCAAGGAGTCGCTGAGCATTGTGGAGAGCGATCGACGACGTGCAATTAACTACCGGAATGGAGCACCGGAGCTGGTGGGTGTTTTGCCCTCCTCGCGACAGAAGGAGGTGAGTATTAGTGAAGCACTCTTAATCTTGAACTCGCAAATGTAATTCATTTGTTCACATTCTGACGGAAGTTACAAATTTTAGATAAATCTTGTTTGCATTGATTTGACAGGAATTTAAGCTGATCAAATAGACTATTCCAATTACTTAAAATGTTTTACTTAATTGAGCACTTTAATGTTCTTTTGAGTGTATGGGTTGTTGTTAACTAAAAGTCAACTAAATTCCACAGGCAGCAACGGTGCAGCATGCGCTGCCCGACAAGCGCATCACATCCCGCTCCTCCGGACCCGGATCCTACAATCTGCAGCTGCTGCAGCAGGCGGCCAAGGTGGCAAAGAGTCAAGCACAGTCACAACAGGGCCAACTTATGACAGAGGCACGTCCGCTGCCAATGGGCGTGCCCATTTTTAAGCCCATACCACAAAAGGCCGGAGGCAACAACGAGCCACAGCCAACGCCAGTTGGGGCACAGCGTCGCATAGCCGTGGATACCACACAACCCCGAGTCAGTGTCAACAACAAACTGGTGGATGGAAATGTGAAACCTGTGAGTAAAGAAAAGCCAATAAATTAACTTTTATTAACTATTATTAAGTTTTTCCAGCACACGAATCGAACATTCCATGCCGACAACCAGATGGTGGCACAACCAAAGCAATCTATGCCACAGGCTGTGCCCGTTTTCCAAGCGATGCCCGACTCCATTTCCCGTATCGCCAATGTTGGCAAGACGGAGTTGGTGTCGCCTCCGGCAGCGGAGCAGCGCACACTGGGAAAACATCCCAATTATCTGCAGTTCGAGGAGCCCAAGTTTGATCTGCGGGATGTGACAGTTGAGGAGCTTGCCGCGGCGGCCAATGTCACCGTGGACACCATCAAGCATGCCATCTATGTCCGGGAACAGCAACTGAAGGCCGAGCATCGAGCCATGCTCGCATCCAAGCTGCGCGAGGAATTCATGCGCACATCCACAGTGAAGACCACAACAACGACGACGACAACAACACCAAAGCCAACCCAACTGGCCGAGCACAAAGTGTCAAAGGTGAGCATTTTCTTCCTTAAAGATGAAAATTCAAGAAAATTTTGAAATACAGAAAATCGCCAAGTGAAACTCACCTTATTATTCAGAAAGTATATCTCTAATAAGCTGGATTGTGTCTTTCTTAAATCAAGTTTAGAATTTTATTATAGATAAACATTTACAATTTACAAGGTATTTTTATAAGTGTATACAGAGAATTCAGAAATTCGTTTTTTTTTTTTTTTGTTATTTATATATTATTATTAGAGATTTGTATTTTAAGAAATCACATGTACAACATGTGCCTTACGAATTTAATTAATTCAATAAGTTTTAATTTTAAAACTTGAGTTTTCATTCCATATTTTTAGAAATTTGGATTTGTAAGAACAGAAAACAATTCAGACAAATAGAAATCAGCCTTTTCGATTTCAAGAAACTATTTTTGAAATCTAGAAAAGTTCCAGACTTAAGGTAATTTTTTAAATTTCAGTGCATTTTATTTATTGAGTTTTCTATTTATAAAGGTACAAATTATTAAAAAAATTATTACGATTTTCAAAATTTCAAGAGGATTTATTTTTCTGAGTGTATATGCGATGTTCTTTATTCGAAATTGAGGCTTAGAGAAGCGTAGAATATCTCAAAAAAGATTTCTAATTTCCTCTTTTTTCCGGTTACTTTTTTATTGCAGGTCATGAATGCACCCAAGGAGTACTATCCAGTGGGCTATGACAAGAACTTCGATGACAACTTCAAGTCAAAGGTCGACTTGCCGCCAACGAGTTTCTCCTGCGCGAAGCAGAAGCATTTTCCGGGTCTCTATGCGGACACCGATCTGGGCTGCATGGTTAGTAAATGATTATAGAAAACTTAATTATTAATAATTAAATAATTTATTATATCATAATGGTTTTAGGTATTTCACGTGTGTGCTCTGACGGATGATGGAATGGTGCGGAAATCGTTCTTGTGTCCAGAGAATACGTTGTTCGACCAGACCATTCTGAAGTGCAACTGGTGGTTCTACGTGGATTGCAGTGCCAGCAAGAGTGTCTACGATTCGAATATACCCATCTCGAAGAGCTATCAGCTGATGAAATCGCTCACCTATTTCTCCAAGTACAACAACCACAAGGGTGATCAGGATGGCGATAAGGATGAAAATGCCGTTGACATCGATTCGCTGAGGGAGTCCATGGAGGGTGTCTCTCGTCGCCTGGAGCAGGCCAAGACTGCCCAGGCACAGCTGCAAGATCTAAAGGCAGGGGAGGAGGGACAGCAGCAGCAGCAGCAGCAGCAGCACTTGTCCAACTAGTTTTAGTTATATAGTTGCTATCTGAGATCTAGTTTAAGTTAAGTTCAAGATCGAGCGTCTCTGGTCGATTTGCCGTACATAGTCAATGTCTTGCGAAAGCCAACAACAAACAATTGTTGTCTCTGCTGCTGTTTGTCTGTTGTCTGTTGTCTGTTGTCTCTGGCCAATCAATATAAAAAAAACACCCATCATTTCCTATGGCATTTCCTAGCTATAGTTAAGTGGATCATCTCTATATAGTTATAGCTATATATATATATATACTACCTAATCTAGTGCAATTGTAAGTGAATGTTGCGGTTAATTTTACATATTTCATATTGCTATTTATTTATTATATCTTTCGACAAAATAAAATACTACTTGTTACTCCAGTTTATGGGTTTTATTTAAGAGTCAATTTCTTAATTTAAAATTTTGTTTTGTGTTGCCTTTTAATTTTAATCTAACGAGCGATTCAGGCTAAAATTCTGCTTTTGCATTTATTTAAATTTAATATATAAATTCTTGTCGATATAAATCGATTTCAGATAGCAATAAAATATACAAATTCATTTTTAATACGCTCCGAAATATTATTGATCAACTGGAAAAGTTAATTAAGATCGGCTCTGAAATGCAAATTTGGTTAATTAAAACCGATTTTCACATTGGACAAACTATCCATTTTTATTATATATATATATATATGTATATATATACATTTACGTTTATGTATCTCTATATAGATTTGGAGCATTCCAACTTTATTTTCCCCGAACCAGAACTAAGGATCAATCACCACATAATCCAGTCCACTCCACTTAAAAATGCTCAAATCAATAAATCAAATAAATGAAATTAAAATTAAAAAAAGAGCGCACATTTTTATTAAACAAATTCAGAGTCAAATCTAAAGACAAAGAGACAATAAATAATGGAGTTGAACTTAACGAGTAATCGCAGCAGCTGAGTTGACCTCAGACCGGTGTTTGCTGTCTGCTGACCATGGCCAAGAGAGGCAACAATGTTGGCACTAATGTCGCTGCTTATGCGTATGGGGAGAGGGAGGCGGATTCGGGGGCGGAGACTTGTCCACATTGCGATCGCTCTTGTCGTGAATGTGAACCGCTTCGCTGAGCTCCACGTTGGCATGCAACGCGGCATCGTTGGCATTCAGTTGCGCCTCCTGGGCAGACAGTGTTGCCTTCTCCGCCGCCTCGCGCGTCTCCTCGTAGTCCAAGCGTGCCGCATACGCCTGCGATTCGATGTGCTCCAACTTGCCCTTGGCCTGGGCAACCATATCGATTTGTGATGACAGCTCAGCGGCGGCTTCAGCAGCTGCCTTCTGGGCCAGCTCCGAGGCGGATTGGGCATTGTTGAGGGCGGCAGTTAAAACGCTGACATGATTGATGGCCTGCTGGGCGGCATATTGAGCCGCTTTCGCAGAGCGTTTGGCCTGCTGCAACTGGGTCAGTTCACCTTCGACGGATTTGTGCGCCTCGACGCTCTGCTCCTCGAGTCGGCGCATTATCAGCTCCTTGCCCTTGAGCACGGCGACCACGGTGCCGGCTGCCTGTGACGCAGCTTGGGCCAAAGTGCTCTTGGCCACGTAGGAGGCCTGTTTGCCGGCTGCATTTTGACTGGCCGCAGCGGAGAGTGCCTGATCCGCGGAGCCCTTGGCAATATTGCGCAATCCATTGTCGGAGAGATAACCTCCACCTCCAACTCCAACTCCACTGCTGCTGCTGCTGCTGCTGTGCCCACTATGACTACTGTGCCCACTGTGCATATAATCAATATGCTCGTAATGTGGACTCAGGTGATGTATATTGGGTGCTGCAAACTCATCATGATTGATGGGCTCGAAGACGAACGGCGGCACCTCGTGATCTATCAGCACAGCATCGCCATGTGGTGGTCCCGGATGTGGTGGTCCCGGATGTGGTGGCCCGTGGTGTGGTGGAGGTGGCACATTCAACAGATAATGCGCATCCTTGCGCTTCACCTTGCGTCCGAATGCCGGCACCTCACCTAAAAACAGCCGGAATCAATTATAAACACTCGGCAAAAAAATCGCACTTAAGTTTAGAAAATAGCTATGGAAACTAGCAAAGTTTTCTTCTTTAAAAAAAAAAAAAACAAAACTTTTTTGGGAAAAGTTAGAAAGATTTTCCCTAAATCGATAAACCCAAAAACATATTGTCATATTTTAAACACTAACAAGTTTTTCATGCTTTTATTTGTTATCATTCTTTATTATTATTATAATTAAGGAATTCCCTAAAATGCATTCGAAAATGCAGAAACAATGATGTACTCAGAAATCTTAAACATCTTATAAATATTTCAGTATTTTTTAATTTATTTATAATTTTAATTTTACTTCAAATTTAATTTAATTGAAATTGTGTATTTTTGGTGTCGACTGATTTTAGTTGACAATAAATAAATAAATAAAGAATTTACTGGTTCTGCTTTGATAATTTATATTTTTACAAGTTTATATATTTATAGTCTATTTCTAAAATTCAGGGCAATTTTTCCGAGTGTATATTTATAAATAAATTCGTGAGCCTAAGCAAAACTTACCACACAGCAGCAGCAACAACAGCAACAAGTGCAACATCATCGGTGACATCTCCCTGTCTCGTGAGTTTCTGTTTATGCAACAAGACAAAGGAAAAGTTTCTTTTTATGCAATTGGTTGGCAGGCAGGAAGCAGTCGTTGCAGGTGCACGCTGTTCCTGTGGCAAGCCAATTGATGGCTGATCATGGGATTGAAGGTGGTGGGTGTGCAGAGTGAATAAGCAACTACAACTGCCACAACTAAGCTTACTACAACCGGTTGAGCCAACAACAACAATATCAATTTATTGATCCTTCACAAAAGTAGTCTCTGAGTTTTATGAGTTGTAGCTGGAATTTCCCCTTTCGCTCCCAAAGGTCATAGGTTGTATATAAAGCTGAAAAAAACAGGAAACAGAAACACAACATTCCCTGGTTAAATTTCCTACATTTTCCCATGAAAGCTATATTAAACAATAAACTGATGTTGATCATCTCTTGTCTTGCTATAGGAAAAAGTTTTTTATACAAGAACTCGTTTTTGGAAGATTTTTTTTTTATTTGATAACATAGATTTATCTGATATCAATAATGTTCTGACAGAATGTGCGAAGCATATTCTATGACATCTATATGATATAGTAATCCGATCAAGCCGGTTAGAAAAAGTTTTAAATGGATAGCACCCAAACTGATGAAAGATATCTGATATATGTATATCTACCACCCCTTATGGGGTGGGAGATGCATTACGAAATTCAGGACAATATCATAATAAAATTTAAGACAATATCATAATAAAATATATATATGTACTGACTGAAGAATAGTTTTTGGATTAATATAATTTGTGAAGACTTCTTTAGATTTCAGCTTTCAAAATAAATAATAAATATAATGAATCAAATAAAGTTTAGCACAAATGTCTAATCAATAATAAATACTAATTGAAATGATTACAAAAATTGATTTCAAAGCTAACTAAATTAAGCAGATGCTTGTAAGACAAAAACTTATACAATCTTTACTTTCAGTTCATTCATATTCATACCAGAAAATACTAATAATACAAATTTAATCTGCTCTTGTCTTAAGTTGGAAAAAGTGGAATTAATTCCTTAATTATTCCATTCTACTTTCCTACAAAAATAAACTCTTTTACCTGCCCATAATACAAGAATCAAGTGAATTCTGAATAAATGAACTCATTATCCGTATTCAGAAATTCAGAAATTTAAGAATTTATTCTCTCAGTGATTAAGTGTGTCAGTCAGTTTGTTGGCAGCAAGGCGAGGTGCAGAACCAGTTTACTTTTAAGGCCGGGACCAACTTGCAACACACACACACACACACACACACACACACACAACCTTGCAAGAAACTGGACAGTGGCAAGAGTCAACTTTTCCAAAAGACAGTAATCACTCACTTTGACAGATATCCACACACAAGTTTTTCACAAAACTCTGCCCAGTTGCAAAAAAATAAAATAAAAACAATTTGCTCAACGATTTGTCTTTTATTTTTTTAGGTTTTGTTTTTTGTTTTTTTTTTGGGTGGTGCGCGTTGTCAAAGTGGACACGTCCTGTGTGGTGCGCAGGCGAAACGTTTCTAATCCACAAATGAGCGAATGAGTGCCACAATAGTCACTTAGTTCAAAGTCGATCGGCGGGTTTTGGTGGAAAACGCTTTTACTTTCTTGTAACGGAAATGCATCGAAAGCTCTTCGTGTAAATCCGGTAAACACACGTTGCCAATTGCCAGCCGCCACCTGAAAGCCCAAAGCATTTATAAGCCAAGTGGCTCGGTGCCTGGGGGGCATCTGTACACTCAGAAAAGAAGTGTACTTCAAAATATTATCGATCTGAATACTGATTTGCTAGTATTTAGAAATAATTTCTAAGTAAACGAAAAATTATATTTTTAAATAAAAAGTGTTTTCGACCATTATTTTATATTATCGAGAAATATATATCTAAAATTAGCAATGAAAACCCTTTGGAAAAACACAATTCAGAATAAAGGATTCAAAGTAAATATATTTTACTCTTTAAACTCCGAAAAAAGCACAATGATATAAAGAAAATCACAATAAAATACAAATCTTAGAATGAAAACCATTATTTGCAGAAAAAATCTTTGTAAAAATCAGTTAAAAGTAATTCAATCTGATCTCCCTACTTATATTCTTGAGTTTATTATTAATAATATTGTAAACAAACAGCTAATTTTGGGAAATCTCTGTAACACAAATAACAAAAAGCAGCCGGAAAACTAGACATATTTTATCTAAATTTTAGAAAATCTAGTTTTGAGTTCAGCAAAAAAAAAAATGGCTGATTTTTAGAAAGATACAAAATTACTCTTTAGAAATATGTCTTCTGCATAATAAGCTGGGCTACACTTGCAGCTAAGTGTGGTGATTTTATAAATTTCGGGTCTGATTTTTTCTCTGAGTGCAGCTCTGCCTCTGCCCCGCCCCTGCCGAGGTCGTGTGCAATGAAAGTGCAAACCCGTTGCAAGTTTACTTTATGAGTTCGCAATGCAACGCAAATTGCTCCGTTTTGTTGTGGTTGTTGTCGAGCAAACAACAACAGATAGAAACAACAACAACAACAACACAATAAATAAAAATAACACCTGGCAGCTGGGTCAATGCTTTCTTGGATAATTTGAAGAAAGGAGGCGCCTCTCTTAATTGCCTTCCAGCGATTTAAATAGCTGCAAACACCAAAAACTGTGAATTGTGAATTAAACATGACATTTGCTGGATAGGCATATGTCTATTTACGTGTGCACACTTTGTAACAGTGTATGCAACAGCAGTCCACAAGTTAAGCACATGTTTGCTTGCTTCCTTATTTGCATATTGTATTATACATGCAACAACTTCCAAGAGCTGCAGATGCAACAGGCTGCTGCCTCTGCTGCTGCTGCTGCTGCCGTTTACAGTTTGGCTTTGCTGCTAAACCTGAACTTCAATTTGGAGATTCTTCGGCTTCTGTCAGCTTATTTAGTTGCCTGTCCATCAGCTTACCCCATTTGGGATCTCTATGATAAATCCTGCTCAGCCTCAAATGCAAAACAAACTTAAGCAGATCCACTTTATCCCATTATACTTCATTTATATATACAAGATTTAATGATCTACCCGAGACAGCTCGACTAGTAGATACTCTGTACTTAGCGTTAAATATATGGTAAGCTTTCTAATATTATTTTGTTCAATAAGAAAATACGATCTTAATGACTTTTTTAGAGTTGATCAATAATCGGGGTATATTTGACATACAAGTTTTTTACAAATGTGTCTTTTATTGCAATTGGAGATGCTGTTTAATAGTTTTGCACAACTTGGCACAACTTTTTTCGCGTCGATCTTTGAAGGACATCGCCAACAACCTACCAACCAAAATTGGTGACTGTATCCAAAAAATTCTGAGAGATATGTGGCTTTATCGATTTGCGAAAATCGAATTTATCGATTTTCTAGCTCCCTAGTGGACGTAGGACTCCAACCTTGACACTTTAACATTTGAGGGTACTTTCCAATATACGTTCCAAGTTTCAAGTCTCTTTCTCTAAGGGTGTCGGAGAAACTCGCGTACATACAGACGGACGTACGGACAGACGGACGGACGGACAGACGGACGGACAGCATGACGGACATTGCACAAACCCAATATACTATTATACCTTCGGTATCATAGTATAAATATTATTGTTGGCTTTCTGCTTTCTGATTTTTGTTAAATGAGAGCTTAAAACAATCTAATTTAAAATGTTTCAAGCGACTTACGCTGAATATATTTGATAACTGTATAATTTTGCCTAGTTGTATTTAATTTATTTTATAGTTGAATTCAGTAAAAATGCAAGTTGAGATCTTTGGTAATTGCATATTTAGGTATGTTTATGTTTCCAATTATAGACTGAAAGGGGCTCTCGAAAATGTTGTGCTTGGCGAGCTGTTTATAAAATCAAAATCAACATTTTGTTTACTTGGCAGTCAGCTAAATTCGAGACTTGTTTTAAAGTAAATATTTTATTTGTTTGCAATTGGAAATTGAATACTCAGAAATACACACAACAAGAGACAAGCCCGTTTCAATGTTTACTGCATTTGAATCAAACTTGCAACACGATTCAATGTTTGTTTCCAGTCATCAGTTAAATTTGATATTAGAAAAAACTTTTCTATTTTTTAGGAGCTTGAATTAAGCTTTAAAAACCTTTCTTTATTTATGAGTTACTCTCTGCGTGCAGAACTTAATGATGAACATATTAATTACTTGATTATCGTCAATAATTGATTAAATTATTACAAGTTATTTCTTAAATTTTAAATTAAAAAATTAACCTCTTTTCCTTGGAATGAGTTTCTCTACTTCCAGAACTTGTTGATGGACATATTGCGTTCGGAGTCCTTCTTCATGATCTTGGAGATGGCCATTTCGAAGTCCTCCTGGTTGACATGAGCCCGACGCTCTCGCAGCGCATACATGCCCGCCTCGGAGCAGACACCTTTGAGCTCCGCACCCGTTGCGCCCAGCATCATTTCGGTAATCTTGCGGAAGTCGATGCCACGAGTCAGATTCATTTTGCGCGAATGTATTTTGAGTATATCCAAGCGTGCATCCTCGCCAGGTGCCGGGAATTCAATCTTGCGATCGATGCGCCCAGGACGCAACAGAGCCTGATCCAGGATATCGATGCGATTGGTGGCCATGATCACCTTGATGTTGTTACAGCCCTCAAAGCCATCCAGCTGATTTAGCAGCTCCAACATGGTGCGTTGCACCTCCGAATCAGCACCACGGCCCGAGTTCACCCGAGCCGATCCTATCGAATCGATCTCATCCATAAAAATTATAGACGGAGCATGTTCCCTTGCCATGACAAACAACTCGCGCACCATGCGCGATCCCTCGCCAATGTATTTCTGCACCAACTCCGAGCCGGAGACACGGATGAAGGTGCACTCCGTGTGATGGGCAACAGCTCGGGCCAGCAGAGTCTTCCCCGTCCCTGGAGGTCCAAAAAGCAACACACCCTTGGGCTGGGCAATGCCCAGTGCATCAAATAATTCGGGATGTTTGATGGGCAACTCGATGACCTCCTTGATCTCAGTGATCTGCTTCGATAAGCCACCAACCATTTCGTAGGTGGAATCGGGCACCTTCTCCACCATCATCAGCGACACCAGCGGATCCATTTTGCTCGGCAGAATCTTGTGCAGCTGATAGCTATCGTTGCGCAGCGCAACACGACTGTTGCTAGTGATGGCATTGAAATCGACGCTCTCCTCCACATCGACCACATATTTACCATCGTGTGGCACTTTGACCAGCACCTTCTTCTTATCAATTGGCTTCACCACCTGACCCACATGACTGCCGCGTTCATTCAATAAAACCAGCTCCTCGCGTAGCAGTCGCACTATCGAAAATCAAATAAATGTTGCAAATTGGCAGGTGCATCTTCTCCAGATTTACTCACCCTTCGAGTTGAGCTCGTTGCGTTGCGCTTCCAGGCGCTGAAGATTTCGCTTCTTCTCCGACACTAAAATTTCCAATTCGCCAATTTTTTTCTCGAAATAAGAACTGAGACCGTTGCTTTTTTGGGTTGGTGGCAGCGGCACAGTATCAATTTCCATCTTAAATATATATTATTTATTATTATTTGTTTACAACTCAGCGTAATTTTCGATTACTCACCGGAGCAGACATTTCACACGTAACCTTTCAAAATCTATTCCCAAAATGAATCTCTATCCCTTTTTTTTTTGGCATGAGATGACTGTTTCAACTGACAGTGTTGAAAAGTGTCAGCACTGTCCCTTAAATAAGCTGCTGTGCAATGTTGGTTAATTTATTTCAATGTGCAGAGCACTGAAAAAATAATTTTTAAGATATCTTTTTATCATAACTATATAATATATAAATATTCTAATATAATAATATACAATATGTATAATATATCTATAATATAATTATTTAAATATATTAAATATATTATTATTATAGATAGATGTACCAACACTTTAAATATGCTATGATATATGATATTTCATTGTTATTTATTGACATATTTTTTGTATTGTTAAAAATATGTTAAATTGTAAATATTTTGTTCGTAATTAAGTAGTTATTTTCAACTGAAAAAATGAATTGGAAATTTAAATTTTTATAATTAATATTATTATAGTTAAAATAAAGAAAAACAATTTTGCATATATTTAAAAAATTTATTTTTATAAATATTAAAAAATGTTTTGCTTTTTGAAATAAATAATATTTCCATAAAAATAAATCTAAATGTAAAAAGAAATTCTCATTTTTGCTGGTGAGCTGCATACCTCGCCTAACGGCCAAATAATGCGATTATTATTTTTTGCAGTCGCCCCAAAGTATGCCAATTTTTGTATCAAAATAATTATTAGATGTGCTCTTTAAGGTAAAAAGAGATTGTGTGTTATTTCGGAATAGAAAGATTTTATAGTAAAAAATAATATCATTCTAAATATTTTAATTGGTGAAATAAGAATTAATCATGGAAATAATCTATTTTTGCTTATTCAAGTAAATTCAACTTGTTCCATTATAGATTGGGCATGCATATAAATTATTAGCAGGAAGTTATAAATTGCACGTAACTTAGAATTAAGATATAGCAGCTATGGCCTTAAGCCTTGCATATAAATATTTCATATTTACAAAAAAAAAAAAAAAAAAATTAAAACGCTAGTCGAAACCTCTATTCGTGAATTATTATGAATGTATTACCTTGAATTTTCAATAATCGAATATAAATTCACCAAGTGGAAATCACGTCACGTCAATTATTAATGGGAAAGTCTTAAATCTGTGCACATTATTGATTAGATTATTGATTCACGTAAAAGGCAGCAGATGATAACATATATTTATATGTGGTATCATAGCAATTTAAATGTTTATTCTGAGCTTATGGAGAAAACCCCAATATATAACTAGGGTATATAATCAAATCTTTTTAACAGTAAATCCCAAAATAGAATTACAATTATTTTACCATTATTTATGATTTTATTTAAGTCCTAAAGATAACGCTTAATGCTCTTGATATATATATGATGTTCAAGATAGTTATTTATTTATGGAACTATATCAATTTATATGACAAATTTTAGATTATATGCAGAAACCCAATTTGTAACTATTAGTATCAAATTATTAACCCATTTCGAAATTTGTGACAATTGAGAATCACAATTGTTAATCCAATATTTATGTTTTTATTTAGGTACAACTTATAGCACTCCATTTGCTTGAAATATATATGATTTTTATTATGTTTATTTATGTGGGGAAGCATAGCAATTTATATGTTTAAATTGAGATTATAAAGAGCCAACCCAAAGTTCAACTTTAGTACAATCAAATTTCGGAAACCCCAAATAAAAATCACAATTATTATTAAAACACTTCACATGCTTTATGGCAATTAAAATGATTAAATAGTGCTTATAGACAAAAACGCAAAAATGCACTCAAATTATTAACCCATTTAGTAATCATCGGCAATCCCAAATAAGAATCACGGTTCTTAATCCAATATTTAAGTTTTTATTTAAGTACTAATTAAAACACTCCAAGTGCTTGAAATATATTCAGAATAATACTATGCACAGCAATCAGTTAGATAAATAGACAACAATGAGGTGCAAAACTTTGGATTGTGTTTAACAAAAATTCACAGCAATTTGCCCAAAAATCAATCAAATAAAGCGAATAAATAAATGAAAGATTGCTTCAACTTAAATGCTAATTAAAAGTATATATACGGAAAATTTCATATAACTGACTATTTGGCTAGATTGTTTGTTAACATTATTATTATTATTGTTATTGTTATTGATGTTGGTAATGTTGCTGACAATTTGCGTGGGTTTCTTTCGTATTTTAACTTTAACCTCCTTTTCTTTTTTTTTTATGCCTATACAAAGCGAAACAAGTCGCTGACATTGATATTGGTCTAGAGAAGAGTTTTTTTCTGTTTATCTTGTGAAATAAATATACAAAGACTTAAAAAATAAAGTATTGCTAGATGCGAGGTTATATTGTCGTCTTCTCTGATAGCTTTTCGTGCAGCGTTGTGATATCGTATATAGCCACCAGATCTTTGTTCAGACCCCCAAATACCTGAGCGACTCGCGGCTGCAGATTGTAAAAGAACAGCGACTGCTGACGTTGGGCAAAATCCGTGACCATCGTTGATATCACCTTGGCGGCGGTGAAATCAGCTCCATAAATATGGCTACAATCGATGACAACCGGCAACGTCGATTTAACGCCCTGCTTATTGATCACCTTCCTCACAAATTCCATCGATGGGAAGATTAAACAGCGATCCGGCGTTAGCATCAAATAACGCTGACCACTCGGTGCCTGCAAAATGAATAAAATAAACCATAAATATTTGTTTAGATTTCAAATAAACTCATCTTTTTGTTGCTTACGGAGAGTGTTTCAATGCGCAACTTGGGACGCGCCGCCTGGTAGAGAATAAAGATGACATTGATGCCAATTCCGACGAGAATGCCCAGTTGCAGGGGCAACACCAAACAGGCAAAGAATGCACTGAGGCCGGGTATCAAATCCGTTTCTATTGAGAGAAAGAGAGAGGATGGAAGGGGTTATTAAGTTAGTAGTGTAAAGAAGTGTGCTCCCATGGAGAGTATGCAACTTGGCGGATCCCCTGTACATAAATACAACAAAAAATACCTAAGCCTTTCTACAGGAGCTCAACCTTTGCCCTGACATTCGATTTAGTATCTTGATTGATACTAAACTACTTGTAAAAATAAATTAAGAATAATTTAAAATTGTGGACAGATGAATTTACTATTTCATGCTGATATTTTAAATACTATTCTCAACTTTAATTTAAGCTGCTTTCGAATATAGTTTCAAAACTACATTTGACATGAATGTTAAAATACATAAAGCATGACTACATAAAATTATAGCAATTACTGATATATGTAATTCTAATGAAGTCAACAGATGTGTTAACTATTCATTCCAAATCAATGTAGTTTATCTGAAGCTGGTTACAAAACTGTTTATAAGAATATATATCACATGAAATGATCAGAAAGTGGAAATTGAATTGCACTCTCATGTGTTTAATATTTCATAAAGATATTTTCAATACTATCGAAATCCATCTCAAAATAATCACTGACTGCTGAAGTTCGATTAAGGCATTTTTTAAGAGCCTCAATATAAAACTGTTTTCAAAAATATAGATCACATAATAATTCGATTCGATATCCTAAATTTAACAGTTCTGCTTAATTTTTTAACACAGATATTTCAGGTATTGTATATGTATCAGATAGAAACTGAGTGAGAAAGTTAGTAAACATTTTCTGTTTGCTACACTCCGAGGAAAATTAGTTAAACTTAATAATTTCTGAATTTTAACTGGTATTTTTTTTAACAATGGATTCCATTTACACTTTTTAGAAATGTATTTATTAATAATAAAAAATATGCAAAAAATCTAGAATCAAAGAATTTCTAATTTTAAGTCATTTTTTATATATATTTAGAAAATAACCTAGAAACCAGAACATGTTCCTGAAATTTTCTAGAAATTAGTTGTTGAAATTATTTTCGAAGAAATCAAAAAGATCCTTTCTCTTATTCAGAATTTGCCTTTTTACATATTAACAATTGATTCCTAAAAGCCAGAACATTTTCATAGTTTTCTTGGCGATTTTCATTTTATAAATTTATTTTTTAATAACAGAAAATATTTTTATAAATCTAGAAAAAAGCCTTTCTAATTTAAAGAATTTCTTTTTTGTATATTAAGAAATTATTTCCAAAAAGCAGAAAATTTTGTACAGCGATTGCCAAAGTTTCGTCGGAATACTAAATTTCTCTAATTAGTACAGGGTATCACAAGTGCTGCTATCTCCCCTCGAACAACATTCATTACTCACTTTTGCTATGCCACATGGGCTTGATGACACGGTACTGGACCATGAAGAGGACCGCGGCAATAATGATGGCTGCCAGAGCCGCCTTGGGAATGTAGTAGAAACAGGGCGTCAGATAGAGCAGGGCAATGATGACAATGACACTCGTATAGAGATTGGAGAGCTGGGTGCGAACACCACTCGCATTGAGGATGGCGCCGCGGGCAACGCCTCCATTGCTGCGCAGACCCTGCACAAAAGAGTTGGCCACATTGCAAATGCCAGAGGCAATCAGCTCCTGGGTGGCATCCGTTGGTTTGCCATCAGCTAGAATTAAAAGTAGTTTAAAATAAAAATTAAATGAAACTGGCCAAAAAAAGAAGTCTTACCAAAGGCTTGAACGACAGCCATAGTTTCGAGCAGGGCAATCAGCGGGACGACAATCAATCCGGAGCCCAAAGTGCTGACCATATCCCAGAAGCTCTGACCCTCCACCAGCACCTCTCCCGTCGTCTCGTTCAGCAGCGGATCCATGTGAAAGGGAGGTGTCTGAAACTGTGGCAAACCCTTGGGCACATAGCCCACGGTGCGCACGAGTTCCTCATTGCCACTGACCGAGAGCCAGTAACCCAATCCGGCGACACAACAAACGAGCAGCGCATTCCTCGCTGTGCCCACCGTCCAGAAGATGCCGGTGAGCAGCTTCTGGCACATTGACTTGCCCTCCTTGGGGCCCACACTACAAGTGGCCAAGGCGCGCAAGCTGAGCAAGACGGCAATGCAGATGAGACCCAATCCAAAGTCGGGCCAACTAATATTGTGTATATCATTGATAATGCTAATCCACACCTGGAGAAAGGTATTTCCACTCGTGTGTATGCCGAGCAGATCCTTCATCTGTGAGCTGAAGATGATCAAGGAGACGGCACTAGTGAAACCAGCACCCACCGGACCCGACACGAAATCAATGAGAAACCCGAGCTGGAAAACTCCCATCAATATCTCAATGATGCCCGTGAGAAAGGTGAGCAAAGTGGCCATCTGCCAACTGCCGCCGGCAATTTGAAATGAGAGCAGTGCCGAAATAGCAGTCGGTCCAATCGGCACATCCTTACTCGATCCAATGAATATATAGATGAAGCATCCCAGAAAACAGGCATACAATCCGTACTGCAAGTCCAGCCCAGCAATGCCGGCGTAGGCCAAGGCCTGGGGTATAACTGTGAGTGCCACGGATATGCCCGCCACCAGATCACCAATAATGTAATCTTTTTTGTACTGCGGCAACCAGACGAGTATTGGAAAACGTTTCTCTAGCGTTTTACGCCGGAATATATTGTCGCAGGTGCTGCGACAACAGTCCGCAAAACTGTTCGATTTGTCCGCCAATTCTTCCTCCTCCTTTTGAACGATGCAATCGCGAGAGGTGTGATAAAGGGTATTTGTGGGTATATCCACGGATGTTTCGGAGCCGCCATTAAATGCACCGTTCACATGACCGGTGTCTTTGGCCGTCATCTTGCCAGGTTTTTTCTGTTTTTTTTTGGGTTTCTTATGCACAAAACAAATCTTGTCAATCCAATATTATTTTTGCTACTTTTTTTTTTTTTGGTTTGCGAAAGCTTTTTTTATATTTGTATTTCTTTCTTTTTCTTTTTCTTTTGTATTTTTTTTTTTTTTATTTCTTTTAGGGTATCAGTTACGGCTTCATCTCATTAAATTCACAATTCACTTAATTTGTTAAGTTCCACTTTGCGCCCGAAGATGCGACGACGAAAGCCAAACTATTCGCGAGCGCGTTGAATACGCGAATGAATCGAGATCGAAATCGAGATCGAATCAGAAGCAGAAGCAGAAGCAACAGAGGAGACAGCAGCAGCGACAGCAGCAGCGCGTCGTTTGTAGTGCCGAACGGTTGGGGAACTGATTATAAATAGGTGCGCGCCATCGTCGTCTGTCGTCTGTCGTCTGTCGTCGTTAGTGGCAATTTCGATCGTGTCAACAGCACTCGACGTCGCTGTCGCAGTCGGCGTCGTTGTCGTTGTCGCCGACGTTGCTCGACTAACCGCCGGCTTTCGTTAGAGCAGCACAGAAAAGACGAAAACCGGCTTGCTGTCTCCGCTTGGGCTTTTCGCCTCTGCTTTGTGGTCGGTCGTCTGTGGTCTCGGCTTGGGTTCGGGTCTCGTCTCGGCTCGGCTCTTGAGGCGTATCGTGTAACAGACACGGCTCAAAGAAATTATAATCGCCGCAGACTGGCTGCCACTTCTTGTAAGTTCGCCTTTTTTGTTTTTGCACAGAGGGGGGTATTCCACACTCGGCGAAAAATATGACGAAATCGCCTTGGGAATTTCGCGTTAATGTTAAGAATTTTAACTGGCACTTGTTGTTAGTTTGCACTTGCATCGGGTGAGTCCTGCACTCAGCAAAATAACGAGGAAATTGTTTTTTTCCATTCCAATAGGGAAATTGTTTTATGAATTTCGCCTTCCAAATTGGAATCTGATATTAAGAATTATAGCTGCAGTTGTCAGAAAAATTTGCATTGTAAAATGACGCATTTAAATTTAAGTAGCTTTCATTTCACAATAAGAGATATTAATATAAGATAAGATATTAAGTGTGCCGAAAATTGCACTCTCACGGACTGACAGACGGACGGCAATGTCACAAAGTAAATAGACTCACGTTATCTGAGTATAAAAATGCATTGTAAAATGATTTAACAATTTACCCAATATTTGCATAAGCGAATTATGAATGTGTTGTAAAATATACTTCAATCAAGATTATTTTCCTATGTTTGTAGAACTCTGTATGAGTTTTCTGAATTTAAAAAGAACGTTTCTGAGAGGCTCTAGTTTTCAGAATTATCGTTTCAAATGTAAAAATATTTTAGAAATTAAAAATATAAGTTTTGAAAAAAAAAACAAATATTTTTTTAATTAATATTATTAAGTAAAGGTAAATACTTACAAATTGAAGAATGAAAGTTTATTTTTTTACTAGACTATATTCTTATGTGTGTAGATTTGTTTGTTTCCTATGTTGGTTAAACGAATTAAGTGTTTTATGAATTTTAAAAAAACATTTCTGAGAGTTTATGCATTTCTAGTTTTTAAAAATATTGTACTTTCAAAAGTAAAAATATTTTAGAAAATTTATGTGTGTAGAAACTTTTATGTTTGATTTTTGACAGTACGAAAGTAAGGCTTAAAATTAGGGGCATGCACTTCTAGTTTTAAGAAATATCTTATTATTTAATTGTACTATCTTGTTATATAATTTAATTTAAATATGTTTTTTACTGGTACCAGGTGAGATTTTTTTTCGAAATATATTGAAGCATGTAAATATATTTCGAGAGCCATTGGGAAATTACATATTTCTTAGAAAATAAAATAATGTATCTATATAATTCAATGTCATAAATTTGTCTAAGTGCATCAGTTTGTTCAGCGGCTATTTTAGGAAAAATCAGGCTTTTCAAGATTTCGCACATACACGTGCCAGGGGAAACCCCAAACAAGATCAACAATGCAAATTCTAAGTTTTCACGCCAGTCACATGGTTGTTAGACACGTTTAATTGCAATACAAGTCCATATGCAACTTCAACCACACATTAAAAAAAAAAAACGGTAAAAAACTAAATAAATAAAAATAAACTTGCAAGTAGCAAATTGCCAAGATTTGTTTATCTAACACGTCAAATTGAAATAAGACCTGGAATTATATTCACGAGTGGAGTGAATGGAATGTTTGTATTCGATGACAATCTGATAAATTAATGTTAAATCTTCTATTGTCGATGGGAATGTCGACAACAATAACAACTAAACTCCAGCTTGAATAAATAATTAATTGGCAATGGAAGAATTTCCCGCATTAAATAAACTGATTATGCATTGAAATCTAAATAGAATTAATAAAGTTTGCAGTTATGAAATATTTGTCTGTCATCAACAATAATATTTACAGCCAGAACTGAAACTTTTAAGTCCGATTTCTGACAACATGATACCTAAATTCAGCACTAGGGAAAGTTCCCTAATGCACCAAGAATTTTGAAGCCATTAATTGTGCCATAAATTAGGGTCCATAAAAAAATGGCACTTGGCAAATTTTAAATTAATCATAAACGATGACGCTATAAGAATAATGCTATCATAAATAAATCGTGTTTGAAGTGCGTCCATTATCAACAAATGGAGTAGTTAATCAAATCTAAACTCTACAGACGATGTTTTTTTGATTCAAAACCTAATCTGATTATCGTAAAAATAATAAAGTCAAAAACGTTTGCTGCTTTAAGTTTAAAGATCAGCATTTTCTTGGGTTTACGATTGCAATTAAATAATGTAATGCTTTAAACAGCAACTGGATTTGGGGGGTTTCTCCATTTGGGGGTTTTACCTCAATGCTGAATGAACGCGAGCCAAATGCAAAATTTGTATCTTGTCCGATCGAATTGAGAATGAGTAACTACCAAGATACACACTTATTTATGTGGCGTGTGCCAAATGCAAAATCGAATAATAACAATATAATTATTGGATGGAAAATAACGTTAAATTGTACCCCATAATTTGTTTTATATATTTTTTGTCGATAAACAGCTTTAGGCAGGCAATCAATCATATATAAAACACGCAGGCCTAAAAGCACACACACCCAAAGACACACACGCACACACACAACACACACAACACACACAACACACACATCACACACACACACACCCACACAAACACACAGCATCAAAAACACGTGTTGAACGCCTGATGAAGCAAATGCATCAGCAAACTGGGAAAACGAATTTTAAACGCAAAACAAAAGCTTCTCAAAACAATTTACAAAAGTTATCGTTGTCAATTCGAATATTGCATACTCTTCTTTATTATTGTTGAAATGTTCAGAACATAATAAAATTCAAAGCTAACTATTGTGCAAAGATGCCATTACAGACCTGACTCCACTTGATCTCATATAAATAACATAAACTTCCCATAGCAGCTCTATATATGTTATAGTAATCGCAATATAAATTATAGAATTTCCCATGTAGATAATATGTTTGTTAAGAATAAGACTTTTTTGTTCGGGTATAATTAAGCTTAACAATTTCTCATAGCAGAACTCATTATTCAAATATATAATATATATCTCTAATATTTCTATGGGAGTTAAATCATAAATTATTGACAGATTCTGACACGTGTATTACAAAAAAGTGGATACATATCTCAAGTAACTTCAATTATTAGATGGATTTTGACGTTTTTAACGTTTCTCACCAGAACTCATTAACTGATGAAAATACACTAGCGAAGTTGTAGTATGACCCTTTCTAAAATGTGTGTCACCTGAAAAATATAGTTAAGTACATAGATAATAATATATATGTTTGATTTCCCCGACGCGGCTATTGCAAAAAGGAAATTACCATCGACAAAGGGTATAAAAACAAACCAAATTTTTATAGTCGAACATAAATCACAAGATAAGTAAACTTATGCGATTTTCGATCAGATTTCCAGCGAAATATGTAAATGAGATGAAGAGCGATAAAAAGTGAACTGACAATAGGGAAATCTGAGGTGAACCCGCTCAAACAGGTAGTCGGAGCTACTGAATGAAATGTTGCCAAAACTGAAGATTATTCTATGTGGGGTTGAGAACCAGTTAAGATTGATAGCCCAACAAGTTATACAACCAGCTATTGAGACAAATTGAGTGATGCGAGTTTGTTTTGTTGACTGTTTATTATTGATTTTTGTTTTATGTTTTTTTTTATTGTTTTTCTGTTGATGTTCCGCTTCTCAAGTTATTAACCCTAATTATTGCATTGCTGAAATACTTTCATGTACGCTCACTTAGTGAATGTATTCGCTTGCTGTGTGTGAATATTCATCAATGTAGATTCGTTTTTTTTATATATATAGAAATGTGGCTTTAGCCTTTCAATTATGCACAGTCACAGCCGCGTTTGAGATTTATTACAGTCGCTTTTTGTTAACTTTCAAACGGTCAGATTACGTTGCACATACGACACGTTACCCCGCGAGGCGACACAAATTAAATATATATATATATATATGTGTATATATATTTGTGTAAATATATATTGAACAACAATTAAAAGCTTGCAATTCTAAGTGGAGATTGTTAATTGCAATTCGTATGGAATACTTTTTATTTCCCTTGCAACTGTGATTTGGCGTGCCGCTAATTGCTTAAATCATGTTTCTCATGCTCAGATCTAAACTCCAAAAACCAGTCAACGAATTTCTCACAGTTATTAGCAGCTAATTCGAGACGCAGATGAGCATTTTTTTCCTCTTCTCTTTTTATGGCCATAAAATATCATAAGAGGTGCAAAGAACAGCGGTTCAGGCTCGGTTCAGGGTTCAAATCAATGAGCCAACCTTTAGTTTTGATTAACCATGAAAATGCATCACATTTTTTGTTATTTATATTCTTAATTTAATAAGTAGCAATGCTTGAATGATTTTGTTTAAGAATGATAAAATATTTTTAAAATATCTAGACACTGTGAATAGCAATAAAAATCTGTTTTGAATGAAATCAGGCAATATTTGAATAAAAGATGTTTTGCTTGGCCTTTGCGTGCATTCCAACAAAAATACAAAAAATAACATTCCGAAAACGAAATAAGTTTGCCGCTTTGCCTCGAAATATTTTCGACTTTAATCAATCTTATCAGACAATCAAATGAAGCAAAGCATTCAAGGCCCTTTCTGGGGGTGGGGTGGTGGGTTTCCAGTGGGAAAGTGTGGATATTTGGTATGCACTGCAGGCCTGCCATATTTGCGTAACCAGTTAACTGTAACTCCAGTCAATTAAAACAGTTGTGCCGACAATGGTCAGCTGATGATTATTACAATCATGATGAACATGATGAATGGGATGCGATCAACTAAGTTTGCGAGACACAAATACAGCTGTTAATTGTGCAGTCGATTAATTATACATACCCACAACAACAACAAAGAATATATTAACAAGAAGAGGGCCTACACTCAGAAAAAATCGTAACTTTAAACTTTAGAAATTTGCAATACTTTTGGTATTAAGCTTAACTCAGCTTATTATTTAGTAAGCATATTTATAAAAGCTTTTTTTTTTTTTTTTTTTTGATTCTACTTTATAGATATGCATTTCTCAATAATATAAAATAATTATAAAAAAAACAATAGTATATTTATAAATTATTTTTAGATTTTGATTTAGGGTAAACCTTTTTAATATTTATAAGATTTTTTACTTATATTTAAAAATGATTTCTAAAGAAATTAATAAAAAAAACTTGCCTGTTTTCAGAGTGATTTTCTACACCTACAGTTAGATCTTTTTTCTGAGTGTACATGCAGCAGATTACGCAATAAGCGATCAACGCTCGCCGATGTGCAGTGGAATGCATTGAGGCATGTAAATTAGTTGTCGGGAGGCTTCACGTGACTCACTTTAAGCCATATTGAATATTGTGAATATTGTGAATATTGAATCGAATGCTCGTATCTCGATCAGTGATTTGATATGGAATCGATTGTTGGGCGTTGATCGTTATGCAATCTGTATTTAGTTGTCGCAGGCATTTTGAGGAAAGCACACACACACAGACAATACAACACTTGCCCAGAAATGCGTGTCAGGGTCTACCAGATTGACCAAGTTCAATGCCAAAAAAAAGCTACTAACTACAATTTCGCCTTGATGCTTAAAGCTTGTTGCTTGTTCCGGTGCCGGCTTTATACAATGACAAATTGTTTATAATTTTGTATGCATTGATTTCATATTAACCCCCCCACCTTTTTGTTTGTTTTTATTTTTGTTTTGGTTTTCTGTTTTCATTTTTTTCAGATTGCATTGCATTAAGTTGATGATGATAAAGATGATGACGATTTTGAGACCTGAATTAATTCGATCACATGACTGCATAAAATTGGCTACAGCCAAAACTGGATTCCCGTAAAATATATTTTTACCATTGGGTATTATGGGTAGTCATCGGTTGCATTGATAAATGAATGCAACATTTTCATTTGGAGGGGATTTTATTTAAGCTTAAGATCACGCAAGACTTGAGTTCAGTGAACCGATACGAGGTCTTTGTTTCAGTTTATATTTTTTTATTCTTAATACTGAGTACCCCTACTGTTGCGGTTTCATCAAATGTAAACCTCATTTCACTCGAACCATTAACAGTAATGTGCGCAAACAAAACAATAACAACGGCAACCGGGTAAAAACGTAATGGACCCTAAATGTATTTTTTTTTTTTTTTATTTAGTTTTTTATTTATTGTGTTGATCACAAATTGTTGAAAATATTTTTTGCTGAAAACCTCAAAAAACACGGTCCACCTTAGGGGAAGTAATGTGCGCTAGTGAAATTAAGCAAATATGATTAGGCCACCTGAATAGTTTTAATGCCAACAACATTCGCTTTGTTATACCCTGGCATCATAGGGTATTTATAGCTTGGTCGTTTCGTATGTAACGCAGTAAATGGGTCATAGATCGGGCAGTGCTCGTTTCCTCTGCGGGTACTTTTTCACTTTATTATTACATATATTAACCTTATTTGGCAAAGGCTCTTAATCGTGGCTTAAATGTTAAAGGTTTGCGTTTTATAAATTGACTTAATCTGGATGTTTTTAATTTCTCTGTAATGTTGCCATTACTTTCGAAATCGATTTCCCCCTGTTTTTATCTGTTATATAAACCAAACTTTTTTTTATAATAATAATTTTATTTTTGAATTTATTCTTTCGAAAAAGATTTTATTTCTCGTCTGATCTTGTTATATGCATTTATCATGTTTTATAGATTTTAAAGATTTTTTAATTGAGTTTAGTTTAATTAAATTCGTTTTATAATTAAGCCATTTTAATTTAAAAAATCGTCTTTAGTTGATTTTATGTCATAAGACTCCTTTATGTTGGCTTAAATATTAAAGAAGTGTTCGAGGTCGTCTGTCATGAATGTATTTTTATAAACCATATTTACTAAACTTGTTTTAAAAAATAAAGTAATAATAATTATATATATACATATACATATGTATATATCTGTCGTTTTAACTGAATTTCTGAACTCTCTCAGTTATCTATCTTAAAAATTGATAGCCATATTTTGGCTGCAGTCAGTCGATTTGTAAGAATCAGACAGCTCTATTCAACCAAGATATATGTGTATATATATAAAATATACTCTTTATCTATCAATCATTATCATTAATTGTTAATAGAATTTAGTTCTGTAAGTGTATACTATTTTCGGTTTAATTAATGAAACTCACCTACTAAGTAACCCTTGCTTGCTAAGTGGCGCTAAACTACGTTCATTCAGCCAATTTATGGACACACACGCACAACACTGGCACAACACACGCACAACACACACACAACACACACACAACACACACACACAGGCACACACAACTGGCGTGCTAATGAATTGCCCACTAGCAACATTAATTAGCAAATCAATTTTGAGTGATAAACAAACGACGACATCGAGTCAGCTGCTGCCAACAATTTGCTTCGAGCCATTAATGGGCAAATGATGTGTCATGCAACCTGATAAAATCAAAACAGAAAACAAACATAATTTCTGGCATAAAGAATAGAGACAGCGGAATATTTGATATGATATATGGCACATATAGTGCACTCATAAAAAAGATCGTCATAAATTTGAGTAAATCGCTATACTTTTGGAGCCAAGACTAACTCGTTAAGTGAATTTCATAAATTTATGATTGTGGGCTTTCATTTCTCAGTTTCAGTTTGGATTTTTCTTAAATTTAGAACAAAAATATATATATACACATAGAAAATAAAGCCTGATAATTAGGGCTACACATAGAAAATAAAGACTGATAATTAGGGCTTTATTTTCTATGTGTATATGCTGAAAGTGTATTTTATTAGCTTTTATGTTACTTGTATTATTAATAAAGATTTGTATTTCAATATTTCGCACATACACAAAACATTTTACGTAATCTGCAAATTCATATAAATTAATTTGGCCAATATAAAGACGAGGCCAGTAAATTTCGTTATTTGTTTGTGAACGGATTCATTACTACAATTTTATTTATACATGCAATGGGAAAAATTTCCAAAAAATAGGATAAACTTTCCATATTTGTGGGATTGACGATTTAGGACAAGCAATTGTAAGCTTAAGAGATTGTTTTTCAAATATTTAGAAATTATTTCTAGAAAAAAGAAAGACTTTATATTTTCAAAAAGTGCCTTTTTCTGAGTGTAGTTCTGATTTTTTTTGGGATAGTAACTTCTGTTGGGCCACTGCTAATCAATATGCTAGGCGCTGTGCAGTTTTTGTACCTATATTTGTATAAGGCTTACGGAAATCACATTGAACCAAGCCAAAAGCGGGTTCAATGCACGGCTCAGATGCGGTCCGACAACGGGGCGTATGCGCAATGTGGCCAACAGTTTAATTTTTTTTTATTGTTTTTGTTATGATTGCGTGACGTTTTGGCCGTTTTAGATTCACGTGGTTGGAGTCATGCTACGACAGAGACAGACACTGGTTATAATTAATAAAATGTTTGCAACGTGTTTTACAATACAAGGTGCTTGCATAAATTAGCATTAGCAATTGCGCTGTTTACTTCAATTGTGTGGGGCTCAAATCTTTAATCCTTAAGCACCACGTGATGTTTATATTGCCACCAAAGTGTGCCACATGTTGTGTTTTTACTTTTACTTTTCCTTACTCATAGACCCAGTTTATTATATGCAGCTTAAAGCATCTGCTGAGCAAATATTTTGCACTTGAGCAGATAAACTCAACAATCACAGCCTGCTGATAGCGCACCAGAAAAACCAGCCAGATTATTTGTGGCACTGACTGACGCATTGTTGAAGGTTCTGCCTCAGATTTTGTATTCATTTTTTTCTGTTTGTTTAGCAAACAGCGTAACTTTATCGCCTGACCTCCCATCCCACTTGACAAATATGCGCAAAGACATATTTTCTTTTAATACAAATATTAGTCGGGTTTAAAGTGTTTACACATGTAATAGTTAGTTGCAACTGAACAATTAGAATAATCTCTAATAGTAAACTCGTTAATTTAAATTAATTCCACTCATAATCTATATCTACACGGAGCGTAAGAAAAGAAGATATTAAGAAAATGTTTCGGAATGTAAAAACCAAAATGCTTTCTTTACTCTGAAATAAAAAAGCAATAATCAGAATCAGAATTTATGTAGAAAAATTTAAAGTATAAATAAGCTCTAATCAAGAATATATAAAGTAGAAGCATCTTAAGTCAAGTATTCTTAGCTAAAGTCTGCTTATTCTTTAATGAACAATCTTGAATCAAATTTATTTGTCTTTGGACTTCGTATTTTTAAGAATCATTCGTGTTAATTGCGCTGAATTTAAATTATTTCATCAAAAACCAAATAGTCAATATTAATAATATAAAAATACAAATGCAAAAATCTAAAATTTAATAAAAAATCGCCGGATGAAGTCTGTTTCTGGAATGTTCCAGTTTTTGCTACTACTACTTCTCATACTTCCCTGCTTCCCATTTTGAAAAAAATATGATTGCTTTCAGCTAGTAAGTATAACTAAGAATATACATAATACAAATATACATCTTTAAACTATTATCTTCAGATGAAGTCTGCTTCTAGAATCAAGTTTGCTATCTTCCTACTTCCCATTTTTGAGAACACACTTTTGTTTTTCAGTTTAAAGACCTGAGCTCTATATCTTCAATTAAGAATATATAATGGGCGAACGTCTTAAGTCAAGAATTCTAGGTGAAGTCCGTTTCAAGAATGAATAATATATAATCAAGTTTGCCTACTTCCTGCTTGGCAAATAATAGAACACACACTTATTTCGAGTTTAAAGACCTGGGCTCTAAGCTAAAGCTATACATTTCAGATATATCAATTTAGATAACACAAAACAAGTTTAATCAAGATTTCGCAAATGTATTTGCAGAATACTATTTTGTGGTTTTATGCGCAGTTAGACCTGTCTGACTCTCAGCTCAAATGGATAATCCCAACACTGCCTTTTATAATTTCCACATTAGCCACACATTGTTCAGCGACGTAAGCAGCTAAAACTGTTTGCTGCACTTTTTATTGCAACTCAACACATAATGCAAATACCAATAAATATATTATATATGTACATTTACTTATTCTTGGCGTATTTAACTGCACGTTCGGTTTGCTGCACATATTTATAAGCGACGAATACACTCAGGAAAAAAGTCGCCATGAAACTATTCTTCTGAAAGTAAATTTCTAAAAAAAAAAAATTATTTCAGAATGAATTTTTTTTAAAAATGTTGACAAACATGTGTAATTTTCAGGATGTTTCTATGAATCTTTATTCTAGCTTTTCCCTGATACATTAAAATGTTTATATATGTGAAATATTAATATACTTGTGTTTAATAAACATATTTTAACTTCACTAAAAAATATTGCGATTTTGAAGCTATGAAATTATTACTAAAAAGAAAAGCTTTATAATTTCCAAGATGATTTTCTTAATTTCAGGTCGATTTTTTTTTAAATGCAGTTGCTACTAGTTAAGCAGTAGTTAACAATTAATCACTGCCCTTAGTTGGCACTCATGTTTAATTAATGAGGCGTACCCAGAGCAGCATGTTTGTTGTTTTAATTAACACAAACACACGGGGCTCCGTTGAAGCCATCACTTCATTTTAATTACAGCCGCAGTTGCAATTCCCCATCATTTGGCATATGTGAAGTAAAATTTCCGTAATCTTATCGTTCTGTGCCCATTTCCGCAACGCATTTAACAAACAAAAAAAGAGCAACAACAATTGCTTAAATATTTGCACAAATATCTTTTGTGAAGCACATCTGTCAGAGTCTGTAGAACACTACGTTGTATTTGCTTATACAATAGATAATAAAAACTAACGCAATCAATGAGCGGCAGCACACAAAAAAAAAATGCAAATAATTGGAGTTTTCGAGCGCACTAAAAAATAATTTGAGACGTTATTTATGCGGCATGTGCCACGTCTATGAATTTATTATTTTTTTTTTTTTAATTGAGTTTGTTTTCGCACGAAACAAAGCGAATCGAATTGGTCGTAATGAATGCAAAAATGGTGTGACTTAATAATTTATTACGAGCATATTATGAAGTACCTATTGATACTAAATTTATTGTAATTATAAATTTAAATAAAAAATAGCGATTGTTAACAATTAATGGCTAATAAGTCTACCATTTCCGTCTGTGAAACGGCCTTAAGTGGTTTACGAAATAAGCAATTGCCACTTGTTAATCGCAAAGTGTGAAAATATTGTTGATTAGCTCGATTTGCAATATTTGTATTTGGATTTGGATTTGGATTTGTGTTCGTATCTGCTTTTAATAAGTGACGCATTTGGTTATGGAAAACATTGCTTGGGTTTACCTAAAAAGTTAGCACAGCTTTCAAATCGGTGCTGTTTGGTTTGTATTGTGGGATTTGTTATTTTACACATTTTAAACACGCACTCATTTCCAACTCAGCCTAAAGTTATGCAAAGTTTAATAAACAATCTGCAATTCATTTTTGTTGAGCAGTTTTTTGTTTTATTAAAAATATAATTAAAGAGCGGTTTCGTGTGTGGGGAAGATGGCAAACAAACAATATAAAGGCGCAACTTCCATGAAGAAGATACTTCACTGGTTAGTGACAAATCGTGACATGTGTGGTGTGTGTAGTGTGTAGTGGGTGTGTGCTCCATCTCTCTTTAGTCCTCCAGCGTGACATTGCGGAACAGATAGGACATGGACTCCTTGTTGTGTATGCGTCGAATGGCCTCAGCGATGAGTATGGAAATATCAATAGTTTTAATCTTGTTGCATTGCAATTTCTGCACCTCATGTGGAATGGTATTGGTGACAACAATCTAGAAACGCAATATTATAAAAAATTAATACGTTAATCAACTACTGATAATATAGACGTATAGAAAAAAAGGAATAAGCAGGATAGTAAAAAGTAATACATAATCTATAGATAATATAGAAGAATTTTAAAACATTTAAAAATTATTATATAAATCAACAATACATAGTATAGAAGCATATCAAGAAACTAATTTATATATAAATTATAAATAGTATAGAAGAATTGTAAGAAGTCAATTTATAATAAACTATATATAATATAGAAGAATTTAAAAAAATTAATATATAAATTAACTTTAGATAATGTAGGATAGTCAAAGATTAATACATAAATCAGCTATAGATAATATGGAAGGATAGTACAAAATTAGCAAATAAATCTACTATATATAATTATATAGGATAGTAAGAAATGAACTATAGATTAGTATCTTATGCACCTCATCGATGACGGACTCTTCGAGCAAGCGAGGCGCATCCGAGCTGAGCAAACCGTGCGTGGCGAGCACATAAATCTTGCAGGCACCATTATCCTTCAGCATCTCGGCGGCGGCAACAAACGCCTGCACATCATCAATCAGATCGTCCTGTGTGCAGAGTAGCAATAAACATTATTAAGAGAGGATCACATCTAGTTCCAGTAATACTTACCACCATGATGGCAATGCGACCATTGACATCACCCACAATGGTTAGCGGTGGTTTCACTTTCGATGGGTGCTCCGGCACACCCACGGACACAGATGTGGTGCGCTGTCGACTGCTAATGGGTGCATGTTGTGGAGTAGAGTTTCTAATGTGGTTAGTGTGTGTGCGTTTGCATTTGGCAATTGATTTGGTGCATAGCGATATGTGTGCGTGGGTTGGTGGTTGGGTGGTGCAGTTGCAGAGTTGTTCAAATCATGACCAAAAAATAAAGAAAATGAAAGCACACATACAATTCGCAATTATATTCGAAAACAAAACACACAAAATAATGTAAAATTATATATATAATATATATGTGATTGTGTTTCGGTAGATACAAACCTAGACGCCGTCGGAATGCACATTTCAACAGAAGAATTTCCTAATATATTGCAATACGCCCTGCACATAATAACATAATAAACGTAAATAAAGATTAAGAATTCCAATTGTTTTTTTTTTTTTCATTTTTTTGTTTTTTGTTCAATGCCGAACGCAGTCAATTTGCAATTCGTGAAATAAGCAATTACAGCAAATTGTGTAATACAAAAAAAGTAAACAAAACAATAAAAAAAAAAAACAGAGCAGCAGTTGAAAGTAAAGAATTACGCAATGCACTTTCGTTGACTTGAAGTATAAATTAACAACAAATGCGCAGAGTTCGAGGTATGCGTGGTATGCAACATACTGCATATAAACTGTATGCTACGTGCTTAATTCAATGCCAATGTCATTTAATTTAATAATGGCATAAATAACACATACATGTGTAATCAATGTAATGGGCTGTTTTGAATATACGCATGTAAATCAAATACTTTACTGTATGTTCATGTATGTTAACTGTAAGTTGTTTTATTTCAAGACGGAACATTAAAGCTTCTTCCCTAGATTAATATATATATATGTATATATACAAATAAGAAGGAACATCACAGCTTATGACTAATATCTCTATATATTTTTCATATAAGAAGGAACATCACAGCTTATGCCTAAGATCTCTACATATTTTCCAACTCCGGTTCGCATCTGCTTTCCCTGTTTCTTATAGATATTTTACTGTATTCATGAAGAAATAAATGTAATAAGATAAGACTCTAAAATTCCTAAGGTCATTAATTGATTGCCGGCTAATCACTTACTGAAGTTTCCCATGATATTTATACACTTGCAAAACTTCTAGCTAGGTTGCCAAAATCTTCTTTTTGGACAAGTTCCCTTGAGGATATTTTAGAACCCAAAACAGCCACATAATTTCCTTGGTTTTTCAATTCGGGAAGAATGATTTTTAGAATTGAGACATGAGATTGATCAACTTCCTTCAGATATTCACTGATTTCATCAAATTAATTTATTCATCCTGATTCTGATTGCAACTATATTTTTAGTGTTTTGTGTTTGCTTTCTCCACTTTACCGCAATAAAAGAAAATAAATAAATGATTGACTGATTTACGATATGATTTTCTTTTGCAAATTTCACATTGAAGAGAAACCAAACCGACATAAGAATTCAGGAAAATATGAAAATCACTTTCTACTAAAATGTATTTGGCGACGACAGTAAATATAATTTTTTATTTTAGCAAAAATACAAAGCTGAACAAATGGAAGTAAATTATGAAACGAAACTAATACAAGTCGTAAATAAAATAAAATATAAACAAAAAACAAGACTTGGAACTGTTTCGATGCTTCAACTTCAGTCATAATAAGAAGAGAAGTACAATAGCTAAGCAAAAACACACACATATACACATATATTTATATGTATATACATATATAAGAGAGATATGTTGGAGACTTACCTGGTAGGTGGTGGTGAATATCTGCCATCAACCTCATCGCTCTCGGCCTCCTTCTGCTCGCCGTGGATGACAGCGAGGCCTAAACGCAAACGTTCCGCATACGAGTTGGCCTTCTTGGCAACGCCCGGATTGCGAGCCACAATCACCGAATTGCGATAGTCGGGTATCTAATAGATAAACACATACAGAACGTTAGTTAAACACAGTGCAAACTAAGTCAAACTGGGACTCACGCTCTCCTGGATGTACTGCAGCAGAAAGGGAGAGGCGCGCAAATTATCAACGGGTATATCGAAGAAGCCCTGTATCTCCTTCTGATGCAGATCCATCGTTATAATGTGCGTCAATCCCGATGTGCACATCATCTTCGCCAGAAGCTTGGACACAATGCAGCCACGTTTGCGCATCTTGCACTGTTTCGAGTACGGCAAATAGGGTATGACACCCACAATCGAACGGGCCGAGGATGTCTTGCAGGCATAGGCCATAATTAGCAGTTCCATTATATTATTGTTGGCGTCCCTAAAAAAAAGGAGCAAAGCAAACAGAAAGTTGAACAACTGTTACTCTTAAAAAGCTTCATAATATTGATTTCTCCTCACAGAATCCAAAATTGGATAGACGAAATCACGGATCGGAACCTATATGTTATAATAAAAGGAAATTAAATTATGCTATCACAATTTACTGATGAGATGCCATTTTAACAGGGCAACAATTCCAAGAAAAGAGTAAAATGTTAAGAGTGAAATTTAATTAATACTAAACTTAGTTAAATACATCCACACATCGTATCTAGTTTTTTCAAATATTACTTAACCCCAGGTGAAACTAAGCAAGATGGTCTATTATTTTGAGAAGCTCATTTAAGGATTTAAATTTGTGCTCTTAATTTTTAAATAAAATTTCAACCAAAAGAAAGCTTAACTAAATTCCACTACTATTATTTTGATGGGCTCATTTGTAATAAACTTAAAGACTTTAATTTTATAGCTATCCCATTTTTAACTGCAGTATTAATATTCATTATTATATTCTATTGTAGTATAAAATATTTACAGTTATTTATGAGCCACTCACTTGGTGCCCGTTTGTATGATGTAGATGTCCTTGCCGCGGACCGAGTCGCTGATCTCGACGATCGTCTCGCGATTCGATTTGTGAAAGACGGAGCAGCCGCCATTCTTGATGCCCATCCGCTCGGCGACACTGTTGGCCAGATCCGGATGCGAGTTGCCATTGATGATGACAATGTCCGATGTGGATATATTGTCCATGTCGCTTCTGCAACGTTTCGGTGGGCGCACGCTGCCTAATCTGCAAAACGAATCGAATATTAGTTAATTGAGAAAAATACCACAATTGCCAAAAAAAAAACGAGCGAAAAAAAAATTAAATAAAAAAGCAACAATTGGGTAAATTGTGGGAAAGTGTTTTCTAAGCTACCTGCGTTTGGACATGCTACAAAAACACGACAGACGATGTGTGGTTGCAACACGCGGAAAAAACGCACTGCATAAGAATAAAAATATAAAGTTTTTATTGTTTTTAGAAATACTTTCTATTATTGGAAAAGGCATTTCCAAAAGTAGATATGCAAAGCACGAATTCTTCGAAAAAATTCTTTCTAAAATTCATAAAAATGTAATGAAATTTGCATATGAAAAAACCAATTTCAAATTAGAAATATTTCTTTTCTAATTGTAGCCTGAAATGAAGGAAAGAGAAACCCTGATTTTGAGAAATCTAATTTCTGAATATTCGAATGAGTTTTGCGTCCGGCGAATTTCTAAATTCCGATTGTAACGTGCAACAAATGTGACGCGTTTGCAGACGCGTAAATATTGATTAGCCCCGTGAACTAGTTTCAATAGAGTAAAGAGTATGTCAGAAAATTGGGTGGTGTTATTTATGTGTCTCCTGCCACACAGGCAATTAAGTGTTGCAACTTTGACGACGCCGTTGAGCAGTTTCTGGTTTTTCTTTTTTAATGCGAGTTACGTTGAAAGTTGAGTTAAAGACTGTCGTGTGTGAAAAGAACCTGGCCCAAACCGCAACTGACAAAACTTGTGCGCGTTTTTATCGACCAAACATACGGTGGGCACATGTCAGCCAAGCTGTGTGTGTGTGTGTGTGTGTGTGTTTGGGTATGTTTATGTGTGTGTGTGTGGTTGGCAACGTTTCAAAAGTGGCAAGCAAAACATTAGACAGGCCAACAGTCGTCATTCAGCCCAACTCAGCCCAATCGGCCAGTTTAGCCACCAAAACGCATAGTCTTCGCTGATTCCAATCTATAAAAAAAGAAAACCAAAACCAAAAAAAAAAGGAAAGAAAAAGAAAAAAGGATTTCTTTGGCTCAAGGGTTTCGCACGCGAATCGAGTGCCGTCAGCGAAGAAAGTGAAAGCCAAGACATAAATCTAAAAGTGGGCGTGGCTCTAAAATAGCAAAGGGTGTCTTAATTGAATTTCTATTTTTAATTTGCAGCGAGCAGCAGGAGAAGCAGGTCAATGCGCTGGTAGCCGTAGCTGGAGCTGCCTTCAAAGGATACGCCTTGTCAGCGTTGATTGCAACTGAAGTGCATGTCCTGAGCAATCCTCAAGAGCCATGGGCGACTCAGGTGAGTGCAGCAGCAGCAAGATTCCTGCACTCAGCAATAAACACTGCCCGCAAAACTAGAAAGTTTTTCTTGTTGTTACAAATAATTTCTAAATATAAGAAAACATTTTGCTTGCTTTAAATCGACAATCCCAAAAATATACGTTTTTTCTTATTTCTTAAAAATATTATCTTTTAATAAGAAATTCATTTCTAAAAAGTAAAAATGCACTGAAATGGAAGCAGACTCAAATTAGTGAGTTGCTTTATGTTTTAGAAGTAATTTCTGAACATAAGAAAATAAATTTCTAAAAATTCGAAAAGCTTGCTCTAAGTTGGAAATAAATTAAGTTAAAAGTTTAAATTGAAATCTTTCTAAATTCCAGAAATTATTTTAATTTGCGAATTTCTAAAATTCAGGGCGTTTTTTTTAACAGTTAAGACTTGAGAAGCTGGTATCAGTACAAACTCAATTTCAAATCATATTTCATACAGGGTATTTTATATTCATAAGGTGTCGAATTTCTAATACTTAGGGTGACTACTTTTTCCAAGTGTAGCTGGCTGCTGTTGATTTCCATTCATAAATCACGACATGGCAAATCCGGTTGGGGCAAACGCAACCGCGACTATTCAATTTCAAATGTTGACGTTTGAGGCGGCAAACTGCAGCTCAGAGCGAAGAAAGTTGCGATAACTGAGACACGCATATGTGTCGGAGTTTTAAAGATAGCACAAGCCCAAGGCAGGATTAAGTTTTTATGCCTGCTGGCGGATTAGTTGCTGGCCCGTGTGGCAGAGTTAGAAGAGTCTTGCACCTTGCAGTTGCCACTTGCGCATCGAGCGGAAAGTAGACAAAATGCTGGGCATCGCCCGGGATCCCTTGGAGCATACGAGCATGTATGAGCGAGGCTCGGATGGTAGGAGAATTGGGAATAATCTTCAAATCCAGAGAAAGTTAAAGTTTCCCAAGTGCAATTATATTATAATTATATATTATTTTATATATATAATTCTAATTCGACTCCAGTTTAAATCAAAATATGTGTTGCTCAAAAACCGTTGAACTTATTTTCTCAACTGTGTGCTTTAACTACAGTGACTACTAGCAAATTACGCCTTCCATCAAAATTTTATTCTAATTCGCGAGTCTTTAAGAAATGAAGTACGAAAAACTATTGTTTAATACTTCAAATTTGTCTATTTATGTTATTTAATAAATTTAAGTTCAAATAAATTATAAATAAATTCATAGTTAATCGATTAATAATTTCTATAAATCTATTTCAAGGGGATTTCCATATTGAATGTGATCAAAATTTGCTAAAAACAGAAAAAACTAATTTTAACTTGCTTTACACCATATCCAATTATGATTACTATTCAAACTAGCTTGAAAAAATAACATTCTAAATAAAGAATTATGTCTAAAAAATATTTAATGACAATTCTAATTCACAATTCTCCGAGTACGAAAAACAGTTCTTTAATACTCCGTAATACACCGATAACTAAAATGTGAATTTTTTAACTACTTAGTTGCATTATTCAATACAACAAATCAATAGTTACAATTCGATTCAGAATTTCGGAACTTTTATTCCAAAGTTGAAACAGAATAAAACCGTTTTCTAGCTGTCTGCTAATTAAATAGAATTACAAACCAGAAAACAGAATACACATCACTAAATATAAATTAAAACTTGAAAGAAATAATGAGATTAAAAATATAAAATTTGTCAATTGCGACTCCAAACTCTTTTAGTGAATCATAATTCTAAAATTTTCCATATTGAACATGCTTAAAAAATATATAAAAACGGAATAGTAAAAAATGTACGATTACGAACATTCTTCAAGCTATGTCGAATTATTATTACTACTCGAAGTAATATTAAAACAGAATAAAAGAGGGATTTCTCTAAAATATAAATCAGAACTTTAAACACTCAACGACGATGCCAATTGCTTAAGCAACTTTAAATATTCAGAGACAATTGGAATTCCTATTTAACTGAATTGCAATCTCGAAAATCTGAATACTAATTTAGTTGAACGACTTAATTACAGATAGCGAGGACAGCGATGGCGAGGGCGGATTGGGCAATGTGTCCCGGGTGATAATTCGACCTCCCGGCCAAAGCGGCAAGGCGAAGCGGGGACATTTGTGCTTCGATGCGGCCTTCGAGACGGGCAATCTGGGCAAGGCGGAGTTGGTGGGCGAATTCGAGTACGATTTATTTTTACGGCCGGATACGTGCAATCCACGCTTTCGCTTCTGGTTCAACTTCACCGTGGACAATGTGAAACAGGATCAGCGGGTGCTCTTCAACATTGTCAACATCAGCAAGAGTCGCAATCTCTTCAACTCCGGACTGACGCCACTCGTCAAATCCTCCAGTCGACCCAAGTGGCAGCGCCTCTCCAAGCGTCAGGTGTTCTTCTATCGCTCCGCAATGCATCAGGGCCACTATGTGCTCAGCTTTGGCTTCAACTTTGACAAGGAGGAGGATGTTTATATGTTCGCTCTGGCCTCACCATACAGTTATTCCCGTTTGCAGTCCTATCTGAATGTGATCGATGCTCGACAGGGCAACGAGAAGCGTTTCACGCGCAGCGTGCTAATTAAATCATTGGTGAGTTTGCTGAGGATTGGGTTAGCATTAACAGGTTTGAATTCATCTCAGTTGTGAGAGATTGAATCATTAGTGACTCCAGTCAGTTGCAATTCTTGCTTCCCAGGAAGCTTGAACTTCTCTTCCTGAAAACTGCCTGGCCCAGGCTTAGTTCCAAGCAGCACTGAGTTAGATACGACAGTTGTCGACTGTAGAATCGATACACGATACGATGGCTGTGATTTGGATTATTCTTAATATCTTGACACATGTGGGGAGAGCCTGAATTAAAAAGGAGTCCAGTCAGTTTCAATTCTAGTTGCCAATTTCGATAGATCAGTTCGAAGGGAGCTTTCCAAAGTACTTTTTCTCTACTTCCTGACAAGTTCAGAGTCAGGTTAAGTTTCAGGCACTAGGATAGATTAGTTGCGCCTTGTCCATTTAATTGTCTGTGTATGAAGCAATTATCTTTGTCAGCCCGGAGGAAAATAATTCCGTATTTTTCTCATTGGCTAATTTAAACTGGGTTTTTGTGAATTTTACAATCATAGATAGATCGGTTAGAAAGGTTGCTCCACAGGATCCACAAAAGACACAAAAGATCCTTCCAATTCATCTCTGTCTTTTCAGCCTGCAAAAATCATTTTAGGCGGTTTGGCCAATGTCCAAAGAGAGGTGCTCTGAGGATGCTGAATCTCTTCTTGCTACCAAGTTCAAGCAACGACCAGTTGAGCCTTGGCAAACTGTCTGCCTTTAGATCCAGGTCATTTAATTTTTGTCAATCCAATGTTAACGATTCTCTCTTCTGTTTCCCTTTCTTTCTCTAAAATTGGCAGCAAAATCGCAATGTGGATCTGCTGACGATTGATCAGGTGACGCACAGCCAACGTACAACAAATCGCTTGGAGCGCAGTTTTATTCGGGTCATAGTCATCCTGTGTCGGTCACATTCGAGCGAGGCGCCCGCTTCGCATGTGTGCCAGGGCCTGATTGAGTTCCTGGTGGGCAATCATCCGATTGCACATGTGCTGCGCGAGAATTTCGTCTTTAAAATAGTGCCAATGGTCAACCCGGATGGTGTGTTCCTCGGCAACAATCGCTGCAATCTGATGGGGCAGGACATGAACCGCAATTGGCATGTGGCATCTGAGTTCACACAGCCCGAGTTGAATGCCATACGCAACGTGCTAAAAGAATTGGATAATTCAGATGTGAGTATCAGTTTAACGTTAACTATATATTTATATATATTTATGTATAGTTATTTGATTTGTTGTCGTTTACTTGCTGCAGACATATCAGATTGACTTTGTGATCGATTTGCATGCGAATAGCAGCATGCACGGATGCTTCATCTATGGCAACACCTACGAGGATGTCTATCGCTATGAGCGACACTTGGTCTTCCCGCGTCTCTTTGCCAGCAATGCCAAAGATTATGTCGCCGAGCACACCATGTTCAATGCGGATGAGCGCAAGGCGGGCAGCCTACGGCGCTATTGCTGCGAACGTCTCAGCGACACAGTGAATGCTTACACCTTGGAGGTGTCCATGGCGGGGCATTATCTGCGCGATGGCAAGACGGTGGCACCCTACAACGAGGATGGCTGTGAGTATGATGAGTAAATTCCAGGGGAAGCGAAAGGAATTCCACATATAATTTAATTCGGATATTCAAATATCAATATCATCCACGGCTGATAAGGGAATTGGCCGCATTTGTGACTAAGTTAGTTTTGAATCTTGGGGTTCAGTCAGATTCTTCTTCTGCAGGATTAGGTCAGTTCTGATCCGTTGTTCTTGGTGTCCATTCTTTTACCTTTGTGGCATGCAGTGCTCTATATCGAGGATGACTGGTCACCCCCAGAGGCGATACCGAATTTCAAAAAGTATTTAATTGGGATATATCTACATCTGTATATGGGTATGACAGTTTGAATCCAGTTAAGATACTTTCTTGGAAGAGTATTCTGGTTAATTTCCTCATCAGATCAGTTTTGATACTGACTGTGGGTTCATCTTTTCGAAGCATCCGTCTCTTGTAGCAAATGGATTCCATTCAGATACATATCAAATATTCCATCTTTTCTAAACATAAAATCAAAGATCTGCAAGAAGTTCCCGCGTTATTCATTATTCTTATTTTATACGGTATTGTGTTTTAATTATAGTACTTATTATGCGGGTGTATACCAGGGCTGCAGTCGTTTATGTTTACAATTATGAATAGCATCAAACACACTGAGCAAAAAAATGTACTGAATTTTAAAAATTCGGCAAGCGATTGGTGTCAAGGCTTTTTCTCACCTTATTAATCAGAACGTAAAAAACCATATTTTGATTTATGACAAGCTTTTACAGTTGTAAGATTTCTAAAACAATAAATACTTGATAAATTTCATGGACTTTTTCTAAATTTTTTTTGAGTGACTGCAACTTTTGTTTAATCCGTTCCCCTTGTGGTTTTGCAGATCATCGCGTTGGACGCAATGTGGCGCGTACTCTGCTGCAGTACTATCGCTTCATCAATGTCCTGCCCGTGCCGCTGGTGCCCGAGTTGCGGTTGCAGGGCGGCGGCAAGCGAGGGCGTGGACGCCCCCGCACCCATCACTCCCGCTCCCGTTCGCGGACACGCTACGAGGTGAAACCCAGAGCGAAGACGACGCGTTGTCATGCGCCCATTTCGTACACGAATCTGAGTATTTGCTATGACTCAGCGGGAGGGGGCGGCGGCGGAGGAGTTTCCTCAGATGAAGGTGGTTTCTCACCGACGCGGCATTTAACAATAGCGCCGGGGAGCAGCACATTTAGCGGCTGTCGCAATTATCGACGAGCAGCAACCGCCGCCAGCTGTGGCCACGATCAGTATTCCGAGCTAAGCAGCCGACACAAGAGAGCAACCCAAGAGAGGGAGCGAGAAAGGGAGAGAGAGCGAGAGAGGGAGCACACAATTGAGTCGATGGGCGTCTGTGTGCCGCCCAAGCCGTACCTGTCCATCATCGACCTGAACCAGCTGACGCGGGGCAGCTTAAAACTCAAATCCAGCAGCTTCGATAGTTAGCTGCAGCTCTAATTGAATTTATACACTCAGCAAAAAAAATATCGCTCAACATGTTTTAATAAGTAAATTTAATTTATAAATTCCAGTTTGGATTTTTAAAAAATTTAAAAATATATATATATCCAATTTCTAGCGCGTTGATTTTCATGTTGCTTTATACATAGAAGAATTGTTATTTTAGCTTTTTGTTAATTCAAATAAATTAATTTGAAAAAAAAAAAAAAAAAACATATGCTGCAATTTAAAAGCCAACTCAGTAAATTGCATTACTTGCTGCTGACCAAAGAATTTTTTCTAATCAGGATTTGCATTCTAGTTTTTATAAATACATATCTTAATAATATAAAATATTTCTAAAAGAAATATAGTACAAAATGTCATATTTATGGACTTGTTGGACAAGCTTTTCTAATTTTTAGAAAATTGTTTAATGTTTAGAAATTATTTATAAAAAATAAAACAACACAATTATTTATTTTTTAAAGCGATCGCCATTTTAGTTCGATTTACTAAAATGTAGGATAATTTTTGGTCTAAGCGTACATATTGCTTATGGACCGTTTATTCTTTTGCTTGTTTGTTTCAACTGTTTCTTAAATAAACAATTACATATATACATTTACATATGGTTTCACTCACTTTGAGGCAACAAGTTGGCTTTCACACATTGAGTGAATTCCCAGCTTATCTCAGTCAAAATAAACATACATGCATACACACATACCAAATGCCCGTATGTATATACACACGCACACACACACATACATACACCCCATAATCCCGCATATGCATATGTGTGTTTGTGTGTATATGTAGCAATTGCGGTTTATTGTTGCGCATCGCTTTGTTGGCCGGTTGCCAGGCCAGTGTTGCCATTTTGGCGAATTAATAGCTTAACTTGTTGAAGCGCTGACAGCTATTTGTGTGCAAGTATGCAAAATTAATATCTAAATTTTCGCTTTTGATAGCCATTTTCTAGCACCCAATAAAATGATCTACAATTAACTAGAAATTTCCAATTTTATGAGTTTTAGCTTTTTCTAGCCATTTTCTTTTGTTGTATTAAAATTTGTAGTCAACACTGGCAGCGACACACTGACAGCTGACTTTCCATAAACAATAACAGATATATTCGAATCTCTAATTGTAAGAATAAACAGTTAACCAGCTCAAATGTGCAAACTGAAGTTAATTAACCAACACAGAAACTCGCACACACGTGCGCAAGAACAAATAAGGCCAGACTTTTTTATTCGACTCAAAAAGGAATGCACGTGAGGACTGTGTGTGAATGTAAGTGCGTTGTCAGGTAATTTAGGCTAATTACTCTTAATTCCGACTGGGTCACCTTTATCTTATCGTTCAATGCATTTGTCAGGCACTTGGCATGTACTTACTAAAATGTTCCTCCAAGTAGATATATTTATAAACAAAAAAGTAACTGTTATAAAAAAAAATGTGCTCGCAACACGCGCGAAATTTGTGATAACGAACGAAAGGGCAAAAGGGGAGAGAGAAAGCAAAGAGCAGCGACACAAGCGTTGATTGATTAACGCTAGCAATTAAATAAAATCCGTTGCACGTTGTTTACCCGTTCGCGTGCTCGAAATCAATAAAAAAAAGAAAACACTTTTGTCGTCTTGTATAAATAAAAGCGAGTCGCATAATTAAACGGAGCGCAAGAGCAAAAAAAAGCCGAACTTTGAGAGCGAGCAGCGTTGCCAGACTGTCATCAGTCATAATGAGGTAGAAGAGCAACCGAACAAATAAAATATATGTATAAATATATATATATATATATATACAATTTATTATAATTCTCCATTACTTAAATATTATGATTTTGAAATAAATAATTAACTTGTGTAATGCAATTATATTGTTGTCATAGTGACCATGAAAACAGCTGATCTGTTTTCATATAGCATTGGCAACGCCGGTACGAATATGATGTACAAAACAAAATACAGATAAAGCAGTGAAGAAACACAAGCAATTTATACATACAAGCAAATACACACACAAAACATATGTCAACAGATAAAATTAACACGAAAATAAAATCGAGTCGAGACGGTAGTAAAATGGAGTGGGAGTGAGCAGAACAGAAAATGCGATAGACACTAATTAAATTATAGCAAACAAACGCAAAATTTAGCAAAAGCCGCTTTATAATATTTTTACTTGTTTCTCTGCAGCAGCATTGTAGTTGTTGTCGTAGCGGATCGTCTTCTTCTTTCCTGCTTACTTGCTGTCAATTTTTATATTTCTTATTGGCAACACTTTTACCACACACACACTGAGTGAGAGGGAGATAGAATGCATATAATTATTGATCGCTTTTACACACAATATACTCTGTATATATATAAATATATGACTGTTGCAACTATTAAATTTACATATAATTTTTCGGCTCGACTTAGCGTATAGCAAACCGTTGCAAGCAACAGCAGAAATGCAACTGAATTGAAGCTTTTTTGTGGAAGCATTAAATACACATTTTTTGTTTGCCTTAGTCATTATTTACTTTTCACCATGAAACAAGAGAGGGTAGTCCTGAAAAACAAAAAATAGCTAATATCGATAAAAAAAATTATATTTAATAATTTTAATTTAAGCAATTTCTTCTCTAATCCATATAACTGGATACATTTAAGCAAAATCATAATACTTTTAAGGGAACACCCTTAATATATGTTAAGCTTTTGTCTAGTGAGAACAGTGTTCTCTTAAACGCTGCTCAGCGGGTCTTTAATTTATCGATGTGGCAACGCTAGCATTTAAGTCACATACCGAGCCCAGCTGATTGCGCATATACATATTTGCACAAAATAAGGAGCTAATAATAAAATATGTTACTTACATTTCCAATTGACGCACAGAAATTACTTACGTGCTAACATATTCGCACCCAAAGTACACATGCGATTGTCGTGATTTTTTTAATCATTCGGTTTGATAACTCTTGTATGAGATGCATGCAACTCACATCTCTAAGACAGCTGATTTTGCTTTTCCGTATTTGATTGTAAACAAAGCACAAACTGATTAGAATATAAGTATTTAAAATGCCATTTATATTTGCAAAGGCCATCGTTGAGTGTGTGCTCAACGTAGAAAAAGCAGATTGAGTAGCAGAAATTAGCATCAGCTGCCACAAATTGTTTCTTGTTTGGATGGAATGCAAATGAGGATTATAAAACCAGCGCAGGAGGAATTTGTCCAACTAAACACAAAGA